>CM031241.1:404299624-404899624 GCA_018340775.1 Taxus wallichiana var. yunnanensis
AGCATGCATTGCTTCTCAACACTGTCAATAACAGATAGTTGAGATCAGCAAGGATAGCAGTATTTGTCAGTGTACATTAAATATTAAATGGAGAACTATTAAATAAAATAGTAAAACATTAATATACTCTAATTAGAGAGAGAGATATATATATACATAATATATATTGCATTATATTATACATATTAATTATTAAATATTATATATATATATATAATAATTTTTATTAATGTTGGAAACTATTTGTTTGACCGATCAAGTTGCAGTGGCCGGGCCTGTGGTGTAACGTATTTTTAGTGGTTATTATAGATTAAATGGAGGGCTGGGTGTGACTCCAACCTTTCACTTCCTGATAACACGATCATCCGCCACCCCATTTAATAAATGTATGGTCAGACTGCCAACCCTCCCCACCCCCCCAAACATTGAAACCCTCTCCATTTACATACATGCGACTCAGACACACATTAATGCAAATACAAGAACCTCTTGCAGCCTTTATTATTCAGCCACACACATACACATATATTAAATTCGGCCCTCTCTAACCTTAATAAAAATACAAATGATTTAAGAAAAATTATATACAATAAATATTTGGGTGTGGTATATATATATGTATATATACGCTAAAAATGAAAATAGTAAATACAATGTTTCATTATAAAATGGGAAAATACCTAACATAAACCCATTCTTGGGGAAAAATACAAGTAAATGAACTAAATAAATGACAATAGATTTTTGAAACTGAATGAGGGCACTTCAAAAAGACAGGTTATTGATAAGAGCTTAGAGATGGTCTCTACCGCTTCTCTTCCCTCCTCCTTCAACCTCAGAACGTGAAAGACAATCAAAACAAATGCAGCAAGACTTCCATAAGGATGCTTTAGGTCACACTTCTTTTGACATCAAAGTGGACTAAATCAACTGATCTATGGATGATTCATCCTGGCAAAAGGTGTAGAAAGTAAGAGTGAAATTAACTTTCTTTAATCTAAATGGTTTATTTTAAAAATTAGGTTGAATTTTAAGGCTACTATGGGTAGGAATTGTCTATTATTCTAACCCCATTTAAAATGAGAACTCGTTTATTTGTTTCAACCTTGGAATTAAAGTACCAGGATATTTATTTAATCTGACCCTTTAACCTCTAATTTTAATATGAAATATTTGACTAGAGAATTAATTATTTATTAGATTTTAACCATTGAGTGAACTACATCTTATTGAATTAAATCACCCATGAAGTAACGCGGTTTAATATTCGGGCGATATTGAAAAAATTTATAAAATATAATTGACTTTAAAACATTTTTAACAGTTTGTATATGTAGGCGGGCATATTTTAAAAAAAAAATTATTTCATAATTTTTCTAACTGGGTAAACCTAAGTTTTCAGGGCCTCAGGCGGTGCTTTAGTGTATTTGCTATAATATTCCTCCTGTGGAGGTCATGCATTATCCTTATCACAATCATAAAACCCTTCAAAATTTATCAAGACCATATGCATGGGAAAGAGGAAATTGAAGCAAAGATAAAGATCCTAAAGTGAAAGTATAAATCCATTACCAAAAATGAAGAGGGTTTTGGCTTTCTCATCTGTTATTTTTATGTAATGGGCGTATACTTCATCTATTATTTGCGATTATGAAATTACTGTAGTGTGTTGAGTTTGTAAGTTCATTTAACATTAAACAATGAAAAATGGGAATGCAAAATATTTACAAATTTATCTACATGTTTATTTTGTTTATTTCATAATTTAAATAGATAGTGATCTCAAGTATGTGCCTTGGAAATAATTACAAGGTTATACAGAAATAAAATGCATGAATATGAAACTAAGAATGTAAGAGGGTTGGAGAGAAAATCCATTCTCGATTTAGATGGATTTGAGCTCTTATCACTTTGGTTCCTCTTCTCATCATCATCTTTTCGTCAACAACTACCAAATGCAGTAATAAGTGTATTTCGTAGCTCCACTTTATCATTATCCTTCTTATACTCATACCTTGGGAATATGTATTTTTTTAGTATGTATATGAAAAATTGTGGAAAGTAATAAGAACTAAAATACAAAAGACTGGCAACTCAGAAAAGAAAGTGATTACGCTCGCTCAAGATCATATCACAGAGGGCAACCAAAAGAAATGAAAGTGAAAAGGTCTTCAACTTCACTTAATTATTTTAATGTGCAAGTATAAAGGTGGAAAGAAACAGTTATTCATGTTCTAGTAGTTTCTTTTAAAGTCAAGAGCTGGACCATTCTTACATGCCCACTATAATCTGGTGGATGGGTGAGAAGGTGGGCCCAAGAAATAATAAACGGCATAAATGCAAAGATTTTCAATGATACATATTTATCAAAAAGGGTAACTATAAGGAGATTAGCACATCACAATCCAAAACAATGGTACAAAGGGTTCAGTAAAGAAGTAATATCCATGCATAGGGTATACTTTTAAGTTTTTGATGAACTGATTAAAGAAATTCAATAAGTATATCATGAGACATTATTCAATATTGTCAAGAAATATATAATGATTAAGTTGTTATTTTCATTTCAGCGCTAAACATGAAGATGAATTCGTGATTTTAGGACTATTCACGAAAGTAAACATAAAACAGTTTAGAGAATATGAAATAATCTATTTTTTTATTGATTAGGTCTGAGTTATAAGAGGATAAATATGTAGCGTTTGAGAAGATTACTGATCTATTAAAATCACCTCAAAATTCAAATTCAATATTACGACTCAAGTATTTCCCTAACACAGGCTTCTAAAGTTCTTATGCTAAGAAATTTGGCATTATTTCACGTAGATTACATGACTGCGTTAATCCCCACATAAAAAAGGAATTATTTAAGGACCTTAAATTAATTAAAACTCCTTTTCTTTATTTAAAATAACTATAATAATACAAGACTCACACTCTGGGAATTCAAGGCTCATAATATATAATAGTTACTTAATTATTGCAAGGGGGCCGGCTGAAGATATCACCATCTCATGGCCTAAATCTGTCTCCTTCTTTTTATTTCTATTTATTGCCAATTTCCATAAAATTAACCTCTATCACGCATGATAGGTGTAGACATATCCTCCCACCACTTTGATCTATTATTTCAACTCTAGATTTAGGTCGACAAGAAATCCTAGTAAATTCTATGCGTATTGCTACATAATTTATCTAAACTTTTGTTTAATTTCTTCATACCCAAACCCTCATTTCTTTTTACATGTACATTGGCATGTTAAGGAGAAAAGTTGAGAAGGTTGGCCAATCTATGGAGGCCACACATAGCTACGTGGAGCTTAACTCCACAAATTTTTGGCTCAAGATCTTTAATGGAGGAGTTTGTTTTTCAGAGTATATCTACTCAAACTGGATTAGTTTGGACTGTCCCCATACCTTGGAAACCTGCTGATTCGAATGTGGGGATATATACATATGTTTATATATATAGTATGGGGCTTAAAGTGTCCGGGCCATATAAGGCCGATTTGAGGAGCCGATGAACTGCGCTGCGCTGCGAGTCACAAATGTACACCGCCATTGGGCTTGTACAGTTTCACCATTTGAGATGCAGTGGTCAATGTGGGACAATTTACGGGAGGAGGGCGCCAGCTTCCCATCCCTCACCGCATATATGGTATATGGTCAGTGGGCTCGGCGCTACCTCCCCCTAATCCTTCTGGTATGTGACAGCTGGCAATTTAACAGCCGCCTTCCACCAAACCATATTAAATACATTCAATACTTCTTGTTATTTTTTTCTATTATTCAGATATTTTAAATATAAATAAATATATATATATATATATATATACATATATATATATACACACATGACGTAGAATGTGAGAATGACAAAGTATTTTTTCGAAAAATAGATAGCAGAAATTTACAAATTGTTGTTAAATGTTTGAGATAGATTAATAATAATGACTTATCTCATTGCATTATTACAAATATTTGAATTATTATCGGGAGTATTAAATACTACTTCCTTTATCAAGACAATAATAAACATAGAAGGAAAATGTTGAAAGTTATAAACTTGTTTTAGTCCCTTCTTTCTCACAAAATCGGGTAGTATCATATGCAAGGTGGAAATGTAAGACAAGTAAATTCTATTTCTAACCAAATAAGGTCAAATATATTTCATAATGAGTCCTGTGTGGCTGAGAAGACTCTACTTACCATTTAGAATATTTGATACTCATTTGTCGGTCCAAATTGTAAGAATTGTGATTTCAAATTTATATCTATCAAATAAGTGAAGAAGCTAGCTTACTATATATACCATTTGGATTAATACAATTTTAAATAAAACTAGACATTCATGCAAGAAGGTATTCGTAACCATTTGTTCCCATTATTATATTTATAAGATTATTCACAAGCCTTTTCAGTACATATCATTTCTTTATTTCACACCTTTTATGGTAATAATATAAAATATCTTCAAGTAAGTAAAATTTGCATTCATCCATGTAATCTGCTTATGCAATATAGATTATGAATGTCCTTTATTTTCGAGTGAAAAAGATGATATAATCTCCTTTCTTATATAAATTTACAACAAAATAATGTATATATGGGAAATGGAAAAGAGTCTTCTACAAGTGCTTCTCCAAGGTGGCTTTACATCCATGCTCCAAGTCTCCAAGTAGCTTCCAAATCACACCCGAGATAGGGGGAGAGGCAATGACTTCCTCCCAACTAAAAACTGAACGTGCAGGAAGAGAAGCAACATCTCCTCCACTGACTTCCTGAGTCCCCAAACACAAACACAACCCAAGGGTGGGATCTCTGAAATCAAGTGCAACAACATCATGCTTCCATAATACTATAACTTTCTTCACAACATCTAAGCTGTCAAAAAGAAGAAACAAAAATGAAAACAAAAAATAATACAATACTTTGTCACAAAATAAGGCTTTCTGTATCCAAGCCAACAAAAGAGAAGGAACTATGTGGAAAGTTTTTCCTGATGTGCTGGGCCCTAATCGTAGATGAGATTGCCCATCCAAACCTCACAAGGCTGAAATCCCAAGCCCCCTATGACTCTTATATGCCTCCCTCAAGTACCCTTTTTCCTCCCATACCTAGCACCTCCTCCTCTACATGGCTCCTCACGGATGTAAGTGTGTAAGAACGTGGGACATTTTCTACCCAAGATGGGGCATCCCTCCCAAACTCCTCCAACAATTTCCTATTCTACTTTATGCCTCCCCATGAGTTTTCCTATAGACCTCCCTACACTCACACATTAAGCATTCTACTCCATTTTTCCACAATACACAAAAGCAATCCATACATTTTCATAAATTTTAAGCATAAAGCAACAACAATAAGAAACCAAAAAGGGAGAAGGTTTCTACCTTCCATCGAGTAGTTTCAAACCAAGAAGCTTTTGTCCAAGCTCCTCTAAAACAATCCACATGCAAATCCAAGTCTCTTTCTTTCTCTCAATCTTTCTTCCTTTCAAACTAAAAAAAGAATTCTTCAAAAAATCCAACCCCTCAACAAGAGGGGAAATTATAAAATAGACAAAGGACAGGTGATGTAGTCTCCATGCAGGATGCCACATTCTGCCATCCTCAAACCACCTCCCAGAATAACCTCAACTCCAAAACACAAGGGTAAGCTGGGGTGGCTCAGTCAATGACATCTCTTTTCCATATCCATCCCTTCCTATGTGTCTTAAGGTACAATCAAATGCAAAAAGCGAAGAAAAGTGGCACTCCAAAGTCATATTTCCCTTCCAAAATAATAATAAATAATCCTTTTTACTCCCAAACTCGTGTATAGTATTGCAGGGGCTTGGGAAGTGTGGGACATGGTTCAACTCGGTCCCAATAAGTCCCCAAAATCTGCCCGTTAAACTCCAAAATCTCGAGATTCTGTGCTGATCTGGAGCGTGGTCAACACCAAACATGGGCATCCAACAAGTGAGAAACATGTATCACCAAGCTGAGCCAACTGATCAAAATCTAATTGCACCTACTAGACTTCCCTCACAAAACTTGAAAAAATTAAACAAGATGTTAAATTAATTCTAAACATACTTAGCAAAAAAGTAATAAAAAATATCACAAATGAACGTATCTACTAAAGTAAGTTAAAACAAGTAATAAAATTATTAGCCCTTGTCACATTAGAAAATTTCTCATGTGGAAATTTTTCTTAATAACATAAAAAAAACAAAGTAACACAATACAATTTACCAGGATACTCGATTGATTGACTCAAAATGTCAGAATTCACTCGACATCCGTTGTGTTTGGTCTCCTAATCTCTTTAGTCATGTGATCATGTCAGGTTTCCCGCTAAAATACAAAATACCTCCTTCCGGCCTTTAAGGGCTGCTGTTAAATGTCCAAAGCCAATTCATATGCAGGAATAGCTTCTTATTAACATTCTATACAGTAATTCAATTATCCATTATTTGGCTGGTTTCAATCACTAACTTAATCATGCATTCCATCATTATCCAAAGTTATAGTGAATGTAAATTTAATAACTCACATCTCCATTTATCATATGGCAAAAAGTAAATCTAATGTTAGTAAATACATGGCAATATATCCATATAAAATTAATATCGTAATCCAATAGTCTTCACATGCAGTCAGCAGATCATATTGAAAAAAAAATCCAATCATAACCCAAAAATGCATCTGTACTCACAAAACATCATGCTAATCAACGTAAGTATAAGCCATGTCCATCCATCCAAAAGCTTTGTATATAACTCAAATGATAATCAACTCATGTCATAGTAGGAAGCTGGGCATTACATGCATCCTCCTCCTTACTATTTCAGACTTCCTCTCAAAGTCACCCGAAATAAGTGGAAATCAGAGCTCTCGCAATGATGTAGCATCCTCCCAAGTAGCAGTAGCCTCACTTACACTATCCCATCGGGACCCCAACCTCGACCACCCGCCGCGAAGCGCCTGTGGTCCTCGCGATCTATAAATGCGCATGGGCCATACTCATCACCGCCCCTGATCCCCGACACTGCAATGCAGCCAATCTAGCGCATGCAGGTTGGACATCAGCCATATCTCCGGCACAGAACGGAAATGATGACCATGGATGCAGTGAGCAAGCTAGGTGGAAATGCTGTGACGATAAAGCAAGTGATCAGGCAGCGTCGCTGAAGATTCTCAAAGCGTGTGACGCTACAATCTAGGAGCAAGCTGAATCTTTTCCATAATCTTGAGTAGTGGATCGGAGGGCGGTTCGACATTTAAGAAAACAATTTCTGATCTCCACTCAAAATCACAAGCAACTGTCTCGAAGGCTGGTCTCGTATAATTTTTCTCGTCTGATCTCCGGTGCCTCCCTGGTAATCTGCATGGTCGATTGCTGCAATCTCTGCTGCCCCATGTCCTCAGTAATACTGCGCTGGTCCCAAGGGAAACTCTGGCCCTCAACTCTGCCCCAATCTAAGAGGTGTGGTCTCGCACTCGTCTAACAGCATAATAATGCTCACCAAAAGGAGCCATGCCTATAGTAACTCTGAAACTGCCATTATAAGCTAACTCTACCAAATACAAAAGTACTACCTCCCACTTGACCTGACATGATCCATCATATGGTTACATGCACCGTAGCATATCCTCCAAACTTCGATTCACTGCCTCCCGATTCACCTTCACCGCTGCCATCTGTCTGTGTGATAAGTCTGCGCCTGGCTCAATCTCGTCACCCTAGGTATGCATGCGCATGGGTGGTCTGACCAGACTGGGCGTACAAAGGGTCGGCACAGTATATGATCTTCCATGAATCGCCGAGTCTGGGATAATCTCATCAAGATATACTGCAAGCACCGCACTAGCCGACAGGTAGCCCCCACTGGGAAAATGAGCTACCTTCTCACACTTATCCACCAGCACCATGATGGCGCCGTGGTGGTATCCTCGACGTCAGTGAACTCCAACAATGAAATCCATAGAAATGGTGTCCCACTTCCACTGCATATGGCGCAGATGAGGAGGCCAGGAGCACTGATGTCACAGGCTCGGCCTTCACCCTCTGCAGCACTCTAAATACAGCTGCATGACACAAACTGGCTTACATCTCTCCGAAGTCCTCTCCAAAAATACAATCAGTTCTGGCATGTGGCAATGACATCTTCTTCACTGCCTGGATAATGGGTCAATACGCGCACGATGAGCCTCTATCAAAATGTCATGTCTCAAGCCTCCATCTCTAGTGGAACATATACTCCGACTCTCTGGTCATCCTGAGAGAAGACTATCTCACCTCTAGTGAAAATCCATCAAACCTCCCCCCTCAAGAGGTCTCTGGGAGACGGCAATCTCTGCCCGGGCTACAAGTGGAACTATCCTCGAGTGAAGCTGCAAAGCACAAGATCCTACTTCCGCAAATTCAGGTTTCACCACCGGTGGCTATGCAAACTTACATGTCTCCATCTACACTCAAGGCATCCAGTAACTACATTCCTCCTTCCCTTTTCATGCCTCTATCTCCATGTCATACTCATAGAGTAAACCATCCAACGCCGCCGACGAGCATGCTTAGATCACATGTGGCCGTAAGAGGTGTAAGACTCAAGTGATCACCATGAGGTAAATCTCCTCTAGAAGAAAATGTCTCCACTGCATCATAGGCAATGTATCACCTGCTGGGAAGATCAAGGTCATGGGTTGATAATCTGAGGTCTATAATCTTGAGTTTGCATAGACTCCAAAGGCAACGCTACTCCCACCTCCCATCGTGACACGACACTCCAAGTCTTCGCTAAGGAAGCATCTCAGTGTAAACGAGAACTCACCCCGAGGATCCTGCACCCAGCAAGAATAGGTGCTCTCACAGTGTGTGCATCCTTCAGTGTAGGATCAAGGCTTGCCAGCATCTATTCGACTATAAAACTTCTCTTCCCTTCCGCCAAGAGAAGTGATAAAGTGCGTAACTGGTAGAAAAGTCCCAACAACCTCCTTCAGAAAGAAATCCCATTGCACTCCATGAAACTACGCACCCCTTCTGGCCACACTGAGCAAGGTGTAGCTCACCATGATGGCTTCTGAATCTCGAAGGATCGACTGCTATACTCTTCCCGAAAAATGATGTGGCCCAAGTTACCGCACTCCTCAGCCGAACAAGAACGCACACTTCTCCAAGTTCAAATGAAGGCGATGTTCAGCGAATAGGCATCAAGAACTACGGAAGAGAGCTCTCCTCGTGCCTCAAAGCGGTGCGCAGGAAATTTAAGAGGTGAATGCTCATTAGGCGAAGATAATTGGGCACCGAAGCGTTATCAAGGGAAGGTCCTCATGAATACCCTATTCATCAAACTTCCACAAACATCGCTGGGCATTCGCTGCAAACCGGTAAGCGTACCACTGTGGAACTCGCAGCGGCCATCTCAGATGGGAAAGTTGTCTCGTGAATATCCGCTCTGCAATCCTTGGGCCACGGCAATTAGTGACTTAAGAGATCTATCTTAGAGAAAATCAGAGTTCTCTTCATCCGGATCAAATAAATCATCAATGCATAAGGGTAACCATACTTCGATCATATTACTTTATTCAAATTGGGACAGAATCAATACACAATCGAAGAGATCCATCCTTCTTCTTTTCAATGAAGATGACCTGCGCACCTAAGTGGATACATCTAGACGAATTAGGCCTTCTCCGTATGGGCCCTCAAGCTTCGCAACTTTGAGCCTCACATAACTCTGTGTAGTCATCCGATAGGTTCTTTTAGAGCAGGTCTCTACTCCCCTAACTAGACTAATATGAAATCTATCTCACGTGTGGGGAGGTAAATCCTGCATTCCTAGAACATATCAGCAAACTCCCTAAGATGAGTGGGCTCATCAAGGGATGGTCCACACTATTCTTCCAATTGGTTACTAATCACCGCTAATGCAGATACAAATCGCAACCCCGTGAAAGACACACCCCAGCTTAAGCCGAGATATCTGAGATGTGCGTGCAATAAATGGGCTCCTTAACCCTTGATATCACTAACTCCGCCCCAAGACTACTCAATGCAAAGCAATAGTCTTATGGTAAATAATCCACTTAGCCTGTGAGTTGTATAACCATTCCATACCCAAAATGACGCCATACAGATTCTACAGAATGGAAGGATCCAAGATCAAGTAGTGGAGAAGGGTCCTAACCATATCACTACACACTCCTTAACTAAGAGCTCACAGGTGAACTTGGGGTCCGTGGCTCATCTCAACGTCCCATCTACTGGGCCTTTTCTAACTCGCCACTAACTCTTAATGCAACGCTAATACACTATGATGGTGCAATAAAGTGTTAATCCAAGTAACTGTAATCAAATAATATAGAGGTGGAAAATACCACCAACACTACCTCGTCGCCCCCAATCACAGACTGATGTCACACCAGCCTGGCTCCCGACCACCAGAGATCCGCATGACTCGTGCCATATCTCTGGGCAGAGGCTTTGAGCTCGGTGTCTTACCTCGTAGGGTTCTCAGGCAATCTTCTCCAAAGATGTCCTGAATAACACTCAAGAAATCATAACAAATGCCTCAGTCCTCTGAGCTGGGAAGCGAGCCCACTCTGGGTACTCTAGACGACTAAGATACAGATCCCACGATCTAGCTATGGATCGCTGATCTGCTGACTGCTCGATTTGAAGCCTCAGCATGCCACTAAGCTCCTTTAAAGCACTCTGTGTCCTCCGATGGGGGGACCCTTTGAGAGGGGAGGCCCACACTACGCCCTCTCGTCATCGAATCTCCGAGGAGGCCGCAAGGTGCAGGCGGTCTCGCACATCATGGCCGCCGCTGCTGGTGGCCTCGAATGAAGACTTCTCCACCCACCACGTGAGGGAGGAATCGACTCCTTCGACTCTATCATCCTCGCATGATTCGCTGGACACGGTTCAACTCGGCCTCTAGCTTTCACGCGCTTTTCCCCGTGGTCAATCCTCCGTAATATAGGCCTCTCCACGCCTCCCCGCGAACGTCTCGTGGGCAGTGAATGCATCAGTGCCACCTAAGTCTCAAATTGAGTCCCTTGATGAACCCAGTGAATCCGTGCACCAGCCATCCTACATATAGTCTGACGGACATCGGAGTAGGCCCAGAAATCGACTCCCTATACTTGCCATCACATCGATGCCCACGCAGCAGGCGCATGAAACTCGCCTATCCACCGCTCTATAAACCTCCGTGCTCAGAATACTCCGCTCTCAAACGCCTTCCTCAAATAACTCCCAGTAACTGCCTCGAAATGGCGCACACGGAGCTTCGCTTCCTTGGCCATCCACCAAACCCCGCTTCCATCCTTCGTAAGATGGATCGCAACACGAGCTATGTTACTACATTATAAGAACAGAGCTTCGGGCATCCGTTTAAGCTTCACCAACCACAGCCTCCGCCGCTCGAAAACCGCCCCGTATCACCCTTTTCGAATAGTGAGATGGTCGGAGCCTCTGTGGATCTCCTCGGGCATATGGTCTCGCATGATGTGACTGACATTTAATCCTAGCATCTCTCTCAGATGCCTTCTCCTCCTCTGTCTCAGGCTCCGAGACTGGCCCTGTATGTCCCCGAGATCTTGTCCTGCTGTCCTCTCTCGTGGTGACTCGCCCTAACCGACTCAGGCACGGGAAGTTCTCTACCCCGCGGCTCTCACTGTGTCGTGGGGATGCCCGAGTATCTACCGATGGCTCTAAACTACGTCTAGCCGAGCCTGCCCTCCCAAGGGGCTCTCCGCGTAATATGCCGCAGATTGGACATCCCGGAGGTTCTGCAGATCCGAGGTGTAAGGGTCTGCTACCCGCTCGCAACCGGTGGTGTTATGTCTAGGTCTATAAGTGAAGAGACCTCGCCCAATCAAGCGCCTCATCCGTACGATGCATCAAATGAGAGTTAGTTCATTGTTTCTGTGTCTTGTCAGGTCATTTTTTCTAAATTTGTCGCTTACTATAATTATCAACATTGTAGTTTTATATTTTAAGAATCCGCCTGATTTGCTGTTAAATGTTCCTGTTTTCGTGGCCTGCAGTGTGCCTGCAAGGGTCCAAGCTTCAACCCTCGCCTAATACCAAGTGATGCCTCGTAGGGACTATTCCGTGATGAGGCCAAAGAGAAACAAAGTTTTAGAGGGAGAAAATTATGAAATAATTTTTTTTTTTTTATTAGGTTCTAAAGTTATAAGAGGATAATCATGGTAGCGCACTTGAGAAGATTATCGATCTATTAAAATCACCTCAAAATTCAAATTCAATATTACATCTTCAAGTATTTTCCTCAACCAAGGTTCTAAAGTCTTCATGCTTAAGAAATTCTTACTACCATTGTAACATGACTCCGTTAATCCTCAAGTTACATAAAAAGGAATTATTTAAGGACCCTAAATTAATTAAAACTCTTTCTTTTATATTTAAAACAAATTATAATAATACAAGCACTCACACTTTGTAATTCAAGGTCATAAATATATAATGATTAATTTGCTGAATGGGTCAAGTGTACACTATTCTTGCTATTTTTCCCACCCCCTTCCTTTTTTTATTTCTAATTGTCATTCCACAAAAATTAACCCCATCACTTAAGTGATGTAAGTGAATCCTCCACCTCGATCTAAATTTTCCAACCTCTTAGATTTAGGCTTCAGCAAGGAACCCTAGAAACTCTCACGGATTGCCATATAATTTATCTCTTTTTGTTTAATTTCTTTTTTCTACACCCAAACCCTCATTTCTTTTGCTCATCGCTTGCATGAAAGTTAAGGGAGAAAAGGAGGAGAAGGCCAATCCATGGAGGCCATTACAAAATTGCCATGGGAGCTTAACCTCAACAAATTTCAGCTTACGCATCTTTAATTCGGAGGATTTTTTTTCAGTGTAGATCTACTCGTGTCCTGGATTGTTTTGGATTTCCACAAACTCCGCGCGCGATTCAATGATATAGGTAGATGATATATTCATATATATATATATATATATATATATATATATATATATATATATATATGAAGTAAAGTGTCTCGTGGGCTACATACCGGGAGGAGCGGATTTACACAGGCCGCGCAGCCGAGAATGTATGTGGCCGCTTTTTTGCCATAGTTTTCGCCAGACAGCATGCGGCAGGTATAAGCAAATGGGGGAGGGGCATCGCTTCCATCCCCAACCCATATGGTGATATGGGTCAGTGGGGCCGCGCTCTTCCCCCAACTGTGGTACGTAGGTAAACAGCCGTGGCTCGCGTGTGCAATGTGCACAAAGCCACTTCTCCTTTTTTTTTTAATTTCAAACCCATATTAAATTTAATTATTTCTTTTGCTATTTTTTTTTTTCTTTATTCGTATATACAAATATATATATATATATATATATATATATATATATATATATATGTATATATACCCACATGAGAGATGGCACATTTTTTTTTTCGAAAGTGTATAAAAGAAATTTACATGCTTTGTTAAAGTAATATATTTTAATAATGACTTATCTTACCATTATAAAATATTTTCAATTATTTGAGAGTATTAAATATTACCCTTTATCAAGACAATAATAAACATATGAGGAAATGTTGATAAGTTATAAACTTGTTTTAACCTCTCTCTTTCTTACAAATTGGTATCACGCATATAAGGTAAATGGCAAGTAAATTTCATTTCCTTAACTAATGTTGAAATAATTTGCAATGAGATCCAAATAAAAACTCTTACTACCATTTAATATTTAGCCTACTTGTTGTCCAAAGTAGAACTAATTGTATTTCAAATTTCTATCTATCAACAAGTTATGAAACTAGCCTTTACTACACATATAATTTGTCTAATACAATGAAATAAAACCAACATTTCACAAGAAGGTATTTACAACCATTTTCCCATTAGTATATTTACAAGATTATCACAAGCCTTTTGTACATATCATTTCTTTATTTCCTTACAATCTTTTCAATATATAAACATCTCTGGCAAGTAAAATTTCGCATTCAACCATGTAACTTTCGATGCAAAATATAGATTACAATGTCCTTTATTTTTGAGTGAAAACAAGATGATATAACTTCCTTTCTTTATACAAATTTACAATAAAATAATGTATATAAGTGGAAATGGAAAAGAGTCTTCACAAGCTCCAAGGTGCTCTACATCCATGCTCCAAGTTCCAAGCAGCATAAATCACAATTCAAGATAGGAGAGGCAAAACTCCTCCTCCCAAACTAAAAACTCCTGAATGGAGAAGAGAAAGCACTCCATCGACCCCCTAGAGCCCCAAACACAACACAATGAAGGGTGGTCTCCAACTCAAGGCAACAACACTTGCTTCCATAATACAAACTTTCTTCACAACATTCAAGGTTGAAAAGAAGAAACAAAAAGAAACACAAATAACACAATACTTTTCACAACAAGGCTTTGCATCCAAGCCAACAAGAGAAGGAACTATGGGAAAGTTTTCCTTATGCCTCCTGGTATCAGATGAGATGCCCATCCAAACCTCCCACAAAAACTCAAGCCCTTATGACTCTTATGCCTCCTCAAGTACTCCTTTTCCTCCCATACTTCAGTACTCCCTCCTCTTATGGCTCTCAAGGACAAGGTAAGAATGCTGAACATTTTTACCCAAGATGGGCATCCCTCTCAAACTCCCTCCACAATTTCCTATTCTACTCTTATGGCGCTCCTCATGAGTTTTCCCATAGACCTCTCCTACACTACACATTAAGCATTCTATCCATTTTTCCACAATACACAAAAGTAAATTCATACATTTTCTACAATTTTATAAGCACAAAAGCAATAACAATAGAAAACAAAAAGGGAGAAGGTTTCACTTCCACTGAGAAGTTTCAAACCAAGAAGCTTTTCCAAGCTCCTCTCCAAAACAATCCAAGCATGCAAATCCAAGCTCCTTCTTTTCTTCTCTCCAATTCTTTCCTTTCCAAACTAAAAAAAGAATTCTTCAAAAAACTCCAACCCCCCTCAACAAGAGGGGAAATTTCATGTACAAATTGTCATACAAAGGAGGCAAGGGTGTGAGGGTGATGTGGCTCCACAGTAGATGCCACATCACACATCCTCAAACCACCTCCTTATAGTCAACTCAACTCCCAAAACACAATAAATGGGTGGTTGGGTTAATGACATCTCTTTTCCACATCCATCCCTTCCCATGTGCTTAAGGTACAATCAAATGCAAAAGGAAGAAAAGTGCACTCCAAAGTCATATTTCCCTTCCCCAAAACAATAAATAATCCCCTTTTTTGGCTTCCCAACCCATAGATATGGCTTGGGTAAGGGTTTGGGGGAAGTGTGGGACATGTTCAACTCATGTCTACAAGTCCCCAAAATTGCTTCCTAAATCTAAAATTTGAGATTCAAAGGATTTGGAGTGGTCAACACTCAAAACAAGCAGTGATTCAACACAAGAGGAAAACACAAGGCTTAAGGAGCCAAACTGATCAAAATTAATTACACCTACTAGACTTCCTTCCAAAACTTAAAAATTAAACAAGATTAAATTAATCTAAACATACTTAAAGCAAAAGTAATAAAAAAACATCACAAATGAAATCATCTACTAAAGTAAGTTAAAACAAGTAAATAAAATTATTAGCCCTCGTCATGCCTACATTAGAAAATTTCCCCTCATGGAAATTTTTCTTAACAACATAAAAAAACAAAAGTAACACAATACAATCTTACCAGTTGCTGCTTTGACACCAAATGTCAGAAACCACCGACATCCTGTTGTGTTTGGTTCCTAATCCTTTAGGTTGTGATCATGTTGTGTTTCCTGCAAAATACAAAATACCTCCTTCGCTCCTGCAAACATGTTAAAATGTCCAAAATAACCATATGCATGAAATTTATTAACATCTATACGTAATTCAATTATCCATTATTTCAAGGTTTAAATCACAACTTAATCATGCATTCCATCATTATCCAAAGTTATAGTAATGTAAATTCAACAACTACATTCTACTTATCATGGCAAAGAAATCCAATGTTAGAACACATGCAATATATCCATATAAAAGTAATATCAGTATCCAATAGTCTGTCCATGAGTTAGTGTAGATCATAACTCGAAACAAAATCCAATCATAACCCAAATGCATCTAGTCACAAAACATCATGCTAATCAACGGCAGTATAAGTCATGTCCATATCCAAAAGTCTCGTATAACTCAAAAATGATAATCAACTATGTCATAGGGAAGTGGGCATTACAAATTCCAAACATCAAAATTTTATCATGGATAGATGCCCCAAAATGTTTAAGCCACTCAAATACAAATGATCAGTAGAATCAAGTCTTCTCAACTATGAGTAGATCAATCAAAGAACTCTACAAGTTGCTCAAAACAAGGAAAGAACTATAGTAAACACTCTTTTCCGTATAATGGAGCTATTTAATTTCAAGAAAACTACACTAATGAAGTTCTAGATGAATTTTCTACACAAAACACCAAATATTCATGAACAATTACATTCTAGTTTTCTTGCTAAGAAAAGAGTGAGTACCAATGCATGTGAAAAAAATTTATAAGATAGGAGCATGTCTTTTTAGAAAAACAAATGCATAGTATAATGTTGAATATCTCACCAAAGAAGATATCTTTTTTCAATCACATTATATATAAGGCTTCTGATATACGCAGAAGTAATGCTACATCCAATTCAAGTTTAGGCAAGATTACAAGAGAAGAAGGATTAAGAGTCAAGTTATATGTTTGCATTCAATATTTCAAAGTTTAAGAAAGAACTCCAACATGCCACAAATTACAAGAAAGCTTAGCTACTACTGTGTTTCCATAAAAGATTAAATTAAAATAGGTAAAAGCATGCTCCAACCCTCATCATGTAATACCAAAGCAATATTTTTGAGAAAGATAATTAATGCAGTTTTTTTGAAATATTACCTAGCTTTGAGACAAGATCATTTTGCACTCAAATAAAATCATAAACTAGCAAACGAGGTATTCCTTCATACAATGACAACACGCCATCAAATATTTGCATTAAAAACAACAAAGGCATCGAGTTGAGAACTCCAATGGTAAGTTTGAGTTTAAGGTTTTGGGTAAATTAAAATTTAGATATAAGCGAGCACTAGAAAGTGAAGGCTAAAATTATGAAACAAAGTTGGGTAAAGATTTTCAAAATGCACAACCTGTAAATGGATATCAAACCAAAACACAAGAAACCTAAAATGATACAATGGCCACGTGATTCTACAACCAAGAAAAACACCTTGAGCTTGCGTAATAGCAAAGAATTAAAATATTACGAAACTTATGCTTTATACAGAGCCTTTTCAGCAAAAAAGCTTGACATCCTGAATACCTACATCCCGTGGAGGGTGTCTCAATTGTATATCCACGTAGGTAAGGGAGGAAAGAGAAAGATAGATAAATCCGTCATTCTTCGTGGAGAGTGCATTTCGCTGTGATAACACTATATTTTAAAGCAACACGGGAAATAATAGAATATAAGGCCTAAAAATAGGAGTACCCACTTGTTTTGGGCTCCCTAAAACTTAAGAGGTGGGTGGAGATGGGGCCGGGAGTTTCTCCTCGAGTTTAACCTGCGTTTATTGTCCGTCTGAATATAATATGCATTCGCCAATTGTTTTTGGTGATTTTAGAGGAATATATAATTTTTATTTACCTACAAATAAGCATAAAAATCTAATGCCATTCTATGATATTCTATGGGTATTGTTGAGGAAACTAATAAAAATATGGGACCTTAAAATTACTAAAATGCTCCTAAATTTTTTGAACAACACACACTCAGTAAATTTGTGGAGCCTTCTCCATGGAACTAATAAAAATATGGGACCTTAAAATTACTAAAATGCTCCTAACTTTTCTGAACGACACACGCTAAGATATTTGTGAGCCCTCCATGGGACCATGCTCAATAACAGGCCAATGAGTGTTTTAATAGGCGCTAGGGAAACCAAACAACGCAGCAAATGAACCTAAGGCTATTTGACTCTTGTTTAAAAATATGGAAAAAAATAAGTAAATGTGGGTCAAATCCATACCTAAACACAGTGTGAGTTAAACTTGCAAAAAATCATTTAGGCCTATAAATAACGCGCCTGGACTGTGCAGGTGAGCGAACCAGAACCTGTGGTTGATTGATTGGAGAAAATGGAGTCCTCCTCTCCTCAAGCTTTTGATCCTTGTACGTACATGAGAATAAATGTGGAGGTGCCTCCGGAGTGATTCACCCCATGCAGAAGTGGCCTCCAAAGATGTAATCATAGATGATAAATACAGGGCTTTACGTGCGCATCTTCCTTCCGAAGCACATTAAAGGTAAAGTCCCCTAGTGGTATACATTCACGGAGGAGCTTTCTGCACTTTTTCCCGCCACTGCAATGTATCACAATTATCTGAATTCACTTGCACGAGAGGCCAACGCCGTGTGTGCGTGTCGGTGAAGTACAGGATTGCACCCGAGCACCGCCTCCCTGCCGCATACGACGACTGCTTCACCGTGCTCGAATGGCTCGAAACGGGATTCGATCCCTGGATCAAATCACACGCGGATCTCGCCAGGTGCTTCGTTGCGGGCGACAGCGCGAGGCAAATGTCGTTCACCATTTGGGAACTCGCAACAAAAATGGGAGCGCCTGCATTTGTTGGGGGCATTGTGGTTCACCCTTCTTTGGGGGAGTAGAGTTGATTGGGGAAGAAGGGATCCCAGAAAACCAGGAGTTGCTTAATCATTGTGATCAGTTTTGGAAGTTGGTACTGCCACAGGGGGCCAATAAAGACCACCCCTTCTGCAACCCTCTTTCTCCCGCATCTCCGACCCTCTCCACTCTTGCGTATTCGAAGATTGCTGTGTTTGTTGCAGAAATGGAGATATCTAAAGATAGACAAATCTCTTATTACAAAGCGCTGAAGAAGGCCGGGAAAGATGCACAGTTAATTGTGACACAAGGCGAAATCCATGATTTCCATCTGTTGAATCCAGACTCGGGAGAATGCGCCGCTAATGTTGAAGCAAGTCTGTCATTTTATACATTCAGATTCACCTCTGTATCCATCTCCGTCTGTTAAGTGAATCACTTCTGTATGTGGTTTGGTTTATGTGATTTCTCATGATAACAAGGTTTTATGTGATTGACTATAGCTATATTGTGTAATCATGTTTTATCTTGACAAATTTATGATTTTAGACGTCATTATATTTTCAAAGGGAGTTTCAAGTTGGTGAATGATATAGTGAATGTGTAAGGTGGCTATGTCATTCAATGTCTCCAATAGCTTTAATTATATTAGGTAATGTTTACCTTGACATATCTATAATTTTAGATGTTATATTTTCAAACGGAGTTTCCTATAATTTTATCATGGTAATGGAGGGATTGTTACACGGAAGATGTACGAATGCTAAATCTATGAAATTTGATCACCAAAAAAAAGTATCATTTAGAAAAGTTTTTTGTTGACATTATAAACACTTGAAATCAGTTGGAAAAAATATTTAGATTGACATGTCCATCTTCAATGCCTAAGATGGTAGTAAACATTACGCTTTGATTCTTATAAAGTAGAAATATGGTTTGTAATTGATTATCATCAATGTCCTTTAATGTTTTTCATCATTTATATCTATAATTATAACGAAATAAGAACATTAAATTATTTCAACATTTCCCCCGTTATGCTAGTTGAGTAATCCATTTGACATGATCAAGTATGATGATGAAGTGAACTCTTTTCATTATTTATATAAAAAAATGAGTGTCTTCAAATTGTTGAAATGACATTTTATAATCTAAAAGTTGAAAATAAGATGGAGAAAATATACTCTAATAGGTTTGAACATTGATGGTCAATATCATGTTTGCAAAGTGATGTAGATGTCTCAAATCTCTCTCCAAAGTTTCAGCTCATATGAATCCCCAACATATACATAGTATTTCTTTAAATGAAGGAAAATTAATCTATCCACTATTGATAATAATGAACAATTAGTAGAATAATTTGTTTTATGATGTCTATTCACAATACATTATCATGGTAGGTATCAAACCTTAAAACTTGCGGATATGTTTCTAGTATGGGACTCACAATTATATGTAGTTAGGCAACCAATTCAAGACTCATAAACTATGCAACATGCTTTTTCAAAATAATGACCAACTCACTTAATTTTTGCTAATGTTCGTAATGAAATAATCTGCACCTTATCAATGCACATGTATGAAAAGAAGATGATTAAATTTACACCGAAAGGTTTGATAAATTTACTCTGGACTATATTTCTAATAAATGCTTCTACATACATGGAAGGAGGATGCACAAAGCAAGTGTACTCAAAGTCATCCAATATCAGAAAGTCAAGGGGATATGATAAGACCACTTCAAAACAACCAACAGCTGAAATCTCCCATCCACCATCTCTCAAGACCAAGTAACTCACATAATCCTAAAGAGAATACAAAATACGTGTGGACATAAATCCGAGGTATGAGATTATTTATCAATACATACACTTAACAATTGAAAATAATTCTTCAAAATTATGAAGAAAACAATTGTATTTATCAAATCTATCAAACTTTATTGAAATTTTAAAATTTTAGAAAAACTTAATATAAAGAAAAAATGACGTCAACAAAAAATGCATATTAGTAATAAATTAATGTATTGTTAAACAAACCAATAATAAAAACTTGATCTATTCATAGGTTCGAGAAAAAGTACATTTACTCTCTATCTTAATTATGTTGTAGTATAGAATCATATAGACTCCGCCACCACATGCAGAGTAAGGAAGCCTTCATATATTTGAATCCCTCACATTTCTTTCCTTTTTCATTATTCCTTCTAGCTCATCCTAACCCTTCCTACGATATTTACGCTTGTTGGTTTGTCAAAATATCATTTATTCAAGTACCATAAAAATTAAACTAATGAAAAAATATGTAGATCTTCCATCAAAACCATAGAGCCTTGAGGATCGAACAATGGGGAGGATGATGGTTTATTATTTTTATTTTGGTGATTAGAATTTTCTTCACCTAAGTGTTAGGGGGTTTCATGGGCTTATTAACATATGGATAGCCAAATTGAGCAATGTGTGAATCATGCAAGAGACACTTATGCAATTATTTGATATGTGACACATCCATGATGGACACCTTCTCTCTTTGTGCGAAAACAAATATTGATGTAAATACACCACATGAAAAAAAGTTGTGAATTAAAATGAGAGACCTAACTAAACCATTCACATAAATATCTTTAACAAACATATAAATATATAGCTCAACCAGTTGAGCATAACTACACGCACAAATTCATTACATCCTACACTCTACACCAATAAAAAAATAAATTATTTTTAATTAAATTGTTGATCGGTGGAGAAAGTGGAACCCACCGGAATTGTGCATGCTAATTAAATCAAGAAGACAATGTTTCTACTTTATCACCCCATGGATTTATCACCCCATTGAAGACGTGTGGTTGGATCCAGGCCTAACCGTATTCTCCACTGGTTTGTTAATTATTTTATGACTAGAATGGTTTCATTTGAGGGTAAGATGACAACTGGTCAACACATAACCGGATTTATTTATTTATTTGAAAGCGCGTGAATTTTGTTGGAATGAAAAAATATTAATCTTTTTTAAAAAATTGCTACTCTCATATGCTCTCCACATGCTCTATTCGATATTGAAAAATATACTTCTCTATTCGATTAAAAACATACTTGCCTCCTTGTCGAACATGGTCTTGATTAAACACGTTGTTTTAGTTTTGGTAGGAGGTGTTGTTGATTGAAACCGAAAACGTTTTTTAGAATGGACGATGCCATGTATGACGGTGAATACATTTTTTTGTAAAGCATGTTGATGTTAGGAGAATTTTTTTATTATTATTAAGAAGTGTATTCAATTCGCATTAGATTATATGGATTGTTCAGCATCTCTTTTCAGTTTTCAAGTAAGTATATAGCAGATTTATAATTATATGTAAGTATACAATTAAACTAGTGATCACCTTCAGCTTTAAGTAGTTATGAGTAAGGGGCATCAACGTCACAAAGTCACTAATAAAGACGATCCTCGGCCTCAACCATTTCAATTCAGTATCGTGGTTCTCCGTGTCTTGTACTCAACAATACTTGATTCCTCGATGAACTTATTCAAAGCAAATCAACTTCACCAATAAACCAAGGGCCCTTTAATAGATGTATAGAATTTTATCATCCCATGTAAAATATATGGATGGTTAGGATAAATCTAAAATGCTAACCATGCTCATTTAAATAGAAATTATGGTATCGTGGCACCATAAAGATGATAAAAATTGCAATACATTGCTTTCCATTTTGAGTGCATGGTTAGTCAGGAGGATGAATTTTTTTGTGTAGCTATAAGTGTTCCAAAAACCCATGACGCTTTTTGTTTACACAAGAACTCTTTCAACAAGAATTTGTCAATACAAATTATTTTATGTATCTATTTTTCCATTTATGAGAAGAATGGAAAAAAAGTGGTGTGAAAAAAACCTTCCATGTTTAATGAAGTGGTGCAATACGTAATTATAGTTTAATTTTTGTTATGGCCGATGAGTATAAATAATGAAATATTTTCAAGGGCAACTTCTACTATCATCTAGAGAGTCATATGAATCGATATTATATTTCAAAACCATAATTCATATTTACCATTATCGATTTGATTCCTATCACTTTTTTAATATTATTATATTTTATGTAGAGTGTGTTTATCGCTGTAGTTCAATCCAATCATGTATATATTATTGATTAAAATGTAATTAATATCATAATAATTTTTTCGTTAAGAATAGAGCATCCATTTGTTAATGTAAAACATATTTCCCACACTACGATCGACAAACACTCTTTTTGTAAGGATGAAACAAAATTTTACAAATTGTGACTAATGATTTTATAATACAATTGAATATTTTTGGTTTATATTAAATGTCTCAATGATTACAATTTTTTTACTTTTGAATATGTTTTAATTGGTTTATTCATTTAATTCTTTCTAAAGGTGTAATTTCTCTCTAATTAGAATATTTGTTTGGTTTATGAAACTTTTTTTTTTTTCTATGATTCAATTTTAATGACTAATAATTATTTAATTTATTGTATTTATCTAATTTTTCATAATTTATTTATTTGTTCAATCACTCTTATCAAGAAATGATGAGAAGCATGTAAATGCATATGAATAAAAACACACAAATGGTTTAAAATTTTGCATTTCACAATTTAGTAAGGGATGGGTAACTTACATGCACATAAATACATGTGAATTTGTTCCCATCTATATATGTAAAAATTCACAAATAAGGTTATCTAAATAAACTATATAAAACTGTCCTTTTCAAGTGAATGGCTAGTTAACACTACTACAGTGGGCCCTATTTTGTGACAAACAAATAGACACAAAAGCTTTATTTTGTTCTAAAAGTTTATTTCTATTTTTAACTTGTTTTATTTTAAACCCTCCTGAATAATAAATTAACTTTTACTTTACTATATTGTGAGAAAATTGCAGCAAACCCAAAAGGGGAAAATCGCACCGCTTTTTTATCAATCCAAGCAGTTTATTCAAGCCAAGACTTGGGTAGATCTCTTGGCTTCACAGATAGCTGGGTACTGGATCCTTTAGAGGTGCAAATATTGTTTCAGTATGTAGCAGAGTCCCCTCTCTTCATCCCGAACCATGAAATACAAGCCCAACTTTATGCTCACAACTAGGTTTCCAATTTTGGCCACTGTGAGCCTCTTTAATCCCTGAGATCCTTCTCGTGGGTCAGAGATCTCGGCTCTCTCCCAATCATGATAAAACCCTAATCCAAGATATGTATTCTCTGCTTCCTCGCCGAGTTACTTCTGGAGGCTTTCAATCTAATTTTCATTTTCCCTTGGCCACCTTTTATCGGGCATTTATTCTAGTTCTGTTCACCATGGATTTACTATATTGGTTTCCATTCAAAGGAGTATCTTCCATGCTCTCGCTTGCTTTTGGGTTTTCTCAGCATTTAGACTTATAGATTTTCTGGTCGAGCACACTCTCTTCATCAAGGTCATGTAAAATAACTAGCTCCGAGTTTTCTCAATTAGAGCTCAGCGAGATTGCTGGTTTGTACTTTCTTTTCGTGCGTGGCTCATCAATGTCATGGTAGATCAGCTTATGAGTGCACAGAGGTCAGGTCAGAATTAGCTTCGAGATTTTTTCCCAACTCGCCACACCCGACTTGGTTCTGGATTTGCAAAGTTCAACTTGGCCTATGTGGACGCAACCACTTCCTCTTACCTGTAGGTTATTTCCATTTTAGCTCTTGCTTTTCTTGCTGGGTATGGATATCCCGATCTATATACGACATGTCTTTCCCTTGCCTTTCGGATTTGTGCTTTTGAACTAGACCTCTCTCACAGCTGGGGTTTTTCTTACTACTTTATTATTCTTTTTTGTGCATCAACACTTCTTTAACATTCGCGTATGGATGTTTTTATTTGTGGCTTCATTTAATAAATTAAATCGGGGTTTATTTTTCAATCATATTTCTCAGCTTAGCAAGTATATTCCATGTTTGTGTTTAATGTAGTCAGGAGCTTCAGTGGACAAGACATAAGATTGTTTTTGCCAAGATTTTAGGTTTCAAAGATATTTTACTTGCGGGGAACATTATTTTTGGGTATGCAATTTGTTCTAAGTAAATGCATCAATGAAAACACCACATGTAAAATGTTTGACATAATGCTTAGAATAATTTTGGGTGTAAACTATTTCACTAAATGCTTCGTGAAAATTGTGAACAAAATAACGCAGTGAGATGTTTGATGAAAGCCATTGAAGAAGTTTGATTTGAACCGCTTAACGAAATGCATGGAAGGAGTATGGGATCAAGGTCTAGATTGCTTCAAGATAAATGCATGATAAAAAGAGTTCCCATGATCACAAGGTAATAACCATATTCCCTACACACATATTTCTTTCTAGAATTTATACAAATAAGCTTGTTGGCATTTAGTTAGATAGTTCACTAAACATGCCAATTTTTGAAAAATAGTTAGGATTTGATGAATTATTTTTCCCTATCCTATAACCGCATTTCAAAATAGATGGGAAAATGATAATTCTTTCATTCTAGTGTGTTTTGTTCTTTGTTAAAATTAGTTTCTTTATTTCTTTTATCTTGTATATTTCAACCATCGATACATGAAGACATATTGACATGTTGAAATTATTCCCATATTTTTAGTTTAGAATGGTTTCATATGATTTTGTACTTCCCAAGTCAAATAGCTATTCACCGATGTTGATTAAGTTAAAAACCAAACCTCATATTCGAAATCAATGATGTCTCTTAAATCTATATTTTTAAGGGTCAAAGAATGATCTCACTGCTTTTCAAATTCTTCGCAATGGGATGGTCCAAGGTTTCTTTTATCTTTCTTCGATATGATTCATCAATTTTGAACTAATGTCTATTCTACTACTTTATCGGGTTCTACTTCATGACACTTTAAGCTCCCTAATGCTAGCAACATATATCATTTTTTAATCATAAGACGCTCTATGTCAAGTTACTTAGTCTAAATATGAAAACAAACTCATAAAATGTAATTTTTACTTTCCAATTCCTTCTCTTTAAAACATGTTTCGAATGAAGAATATCGACACTTTGAACATGTTACTTAAGTTCTTTAAATATTTTTAATGAACATGTTTCTATTGTTAAATCCAAAATCAAGTTTATTTAAAATATATCGATATGCTTGAATTATTCCTATATTTTCACTTTTTAGAATATCTTGCAATGATTTAGCACTCTCAATTCAAAAATTATTGTTAGGTCTTCGATTAGGTTCAATACCAACCCGTATCAAGCATGCTTTCCAAAGATATACAAGCCTAGCTTCCCCTCAAGAACCCACCCCGATATGTCGTGATCCTGGGTATAAGATATGTGTATAGGGTCACCTTATGATTTTTTATTTAATATCTTTCTTTATCCAAGCCTCCAAATTTGGTCACTTTTTCCTCACGTTGCTTAATTTGGTAAGTCAAGAGAAGGAAGCCTATGGGAGCAAGAGAGGAAGAACTATGGAGGAGCTCACAAAGAAATCAAATTTAGTTTATTCTAGGTTGTAGATTTATCATCAGTAATTTATTTCCATTCATGGATCAAGGGATTTTTCAAATCTAGTTTTATTACAAAACTATTTGTATTTGAGTACTTTGAATTTATCATTTAAGATTTAATCGCTTAAAAGAATGAGATGTAGCCATTATTTGCTCAGTGCTGGTCATTTCTCAGAATTTTTCTTAAGCTTGAATTATTTTTTCCAATGACCAAGTTAAAATTTGTACAGTGCAGATTTATTTTTCCGTAGAAGAGCTGATGCAACCACCTCTCAGAGTATGCCAACAGCCTGGGACTTCCGCCTACTGGGTGACACCACGAGCCGCCTTTCTACAGAGTAGTGTGGCTCCGAGACCTGTGTTTCCTTGAGTGGCGATTACAACACCACCGCTGCATACATGTGGCGATGGCATCCTATTCCGTAGAAATGGATCCTTAAAAATTGTGGTAATGCCCATGATTTTCAACACTAAAATACTATGGTAAAATTATCAATAATGTTTTTCGACTTTAATTATACGCTACACAACACCACATGAGATATAAATAAAGAAATCCCGACATCACATATGAAACTTACATACTTAACATGAACCCACTTATACAATAGGATAAAGATAGGTACACTCCAATGACGTTGGACTCAAATGAAGCGCTAAACTGCATGACAATGCCCTAATTATAAGAAGAAATACAAGATATAAATACTCCATGATATGGCCTTTCATGGTTTACCTTCATCGTATCTAGGTTTCCATCAGATGACCTTATAGTTTCAATATAATTAAACACATAAGGTTTAAAATTTCCTATTTTTCAAACTTCAATTACTTTATTTCAGAGCATTAGTCTTTTAATAGAAATGTGTGGTTCAGGTTCTTTTCTCCAAATCCATTAGTTATCCATAGCTCATTTGTTAAATAATTCATTTTTAACAACTTTGAGTCTCCTAATATTCAATTCTTATGTTAAAGGCTTCGTTTCTCAAACATTGTTTAAATGAATATAATTAATATAAGAACACATAACACATGGGACCCTTTGTTCCTTTTACACCCAACTAGGCTACATGTTTTTAATTAAAATTTCACATAGAGTTGTTCCTTTATAATTTGATTTTTTATCTTATGGAAATAACTTTATATAGCTTGATTTTGATTAGGGAACGATATACACACATGCACCTTCCAATATTTTGAATAAAGGATCTATTTAAGAGATATGTGTTTACTTGGTTCTGGAAAATACTCTCATTACAAGGAGGGAAAATTGACATGAATAAAAGGAAGGTTACTAGATCAATAAAAACCTATCCTAGATTCATTTTATAAAGATCATTGTTAATACTACCAATACACTTTTTCATCTTCCAATTACAACCTTACTATGTAGTTAACTAATTAAGTCAGATCATTCTTTTGATTCACAATCCATTTGCTTCAATTAGGAATTCATATTTTCAAAATTCTATCAAGACATGGAATGGTACATTACACCCGTGTTCCCATTATAGATATTTTTCTTTAAATTTAAGTGATGAATTTAAAATTTCAAACTAGTTTTGTTTATAATCTTAAGGATTTACTCATACAGAACGGGTAATTACTTGTTTCGACCACATAAAAAATTCTACTTCATGAGTGATCCTAGATTTAATATATTCTCTAACTACGCCAAGGGTCTCGTAATGCCCACTAAAACAACCACTGAGACCCAAGAAAACCTAGGTTTAGATAGAAAATTATGGAATAATTTTTTTCTTTAAAAAAGTGTGACCACTACTAGTGCTTCAAGGAATAAATATGTACAACAAAGATTCAAAGTCAATTATAATTTAATAAATAAAATTTTTCCATTGTGAAAAACATTAGATCCACATTAAAAATTAATGAGTATAATTAATCCAAATATAGTTAATTTCTTCTTAGGTGTTAATTTAATAAATAATTAAATTAATAATTATAGTTAAATATTCCTTAATTAATTTTTGAGGGTCAAGGGGCCAAGCTAAAAACAATTAAATGCCCTACATTTAATTTCACTAGGTCTAAACAATAACCAAGGTTATTATTTACATAGGTTAGAAAACATTCTCTTATCCCGTAATGTGACCCTTTAAAAAGGTCAAGCCCAGCTTTAGAGTTAAACATTTAAGTTAAAATGGGTAATTTCCCACTTACCCACTCTCCGACTCATCTTTCACTTCAACATGATTTTTCACATATTTAACGACTTAAGTTTTCCTAAAAATATATCCATTAGATAGAAATTTCTTCCCCTTTCCAATGATATAAATAAGTCCTCCTAACTCCTCATATTTCTAAGTTATGATCGACTCCCTAGGGAGGAAATTTTTCCCAAAGGTGGGTCTCATGGGCTCCGGGGAAGAAATTTTCCCAAAGGTGGGCTCCTGGGCCTACTTAAGAAATTTTTCCCAAAGACGGCCTATGGGAGAAAAAATTTCCAATGGCGGGCCTACTAAGAAAATTTTCCTACACATGGCCTCACGCCCTTAGTAAGAAAATTTTCCTCACCTTCTTATGGGACACGTGACACGCATTTTAAGCCTACGGGAAGGTGGGTCATCGCAGTAACTTGATTCTAACTCTTTGTTAAAAGAAAAAGGTTTTAAAATGAGTCGTGGCCTCCACCGATGCCTAGAGATACCACATGTCATGCGCTAAAATTTCAAGTCAGGGAAGCCAATTGGGAAAACTTATAAATATCGGGCATTTTTGTTAAAAAGTGCGAAGGTTAAAAACAACCTGTGCCTCCGCCACACACCTGCAATAAGCCACGTGTCAATCCAACAATGACTCGCGGGAAGGTAGGTCATGGGTGACTTAGGCATTTTTGTGATTTTTTTTTCCAAAAGCGATAAGGGTCTACAACACTACAGGCTCGCCGACACTCAAGAAGCCACGTGTCGACGACAAGCTGACAGTGGAAGCTGGACCAGCCAAGAGACTTAACATTTCGCACCATTTTTTTTTAAAGAAAAGTTCGACTGCAAATGGGCCGTGAACCCATGGGAAGTGTTTTTTCCAAAAGTGAATTGGGGCTGCAAGGTCAGGTCCATTTTGCAGAGGAATTTGGGAAAAGTAAATTTTTGCAAACAAAAACTTCAGATGGCCACAATTTGACTCGGGAAGCTTGGACTTGGGAAATCGAGGACTTTTCTCGAAAGGGCTCCTAACTCTTTTTGCATAGAAACATAAAAATTCATTTTTGACAAAATTAAGTGGTCGAATTTGACCAAAAATGTCTTTCCAAACACTAAAACATGAATTAAACTACCCGAATCGATTCGATCCACCATTATTTATTCTTCAACATGCCAAATAGAGATGAAGAGTTGCACTGACTTAATGATTTCAAACAGATCGTATGGAGAAATTTCTAATGGTTGAGTATTCAAAAAATGAATTTCCTTCTTTTCGTCAGAATTGCATTATTTTGCCTTTTTTTCTCCATTAAAGACAAACCGTAAACTCAAAGGGCAATACAAACTATTTCGTTGAATGTGCTTCGATCATCCTTAGTTCATTTTAATATTATATTTGTCTTCCATCATTACATAGGTACTCAGATATGTTTTTCCCCGATTTTTTTATAGGTCTTACAAAGTAGTCTAAAAAAATCTATGTGTTTAAAAGTTATAATTCGATCTCCTTAATTTTCCCCTACTCTAAAATTTAAGTTCATTTATTCAAATTTTATAATGTTTAACTCTCCTTTAATACGTGAAAAACAAGAATGTAATTCTATTTTTATTTAAAACTCGTCTTTCAAATAACACAGACTTTTTCCATCCTTCAAATAGAGTGTTTGTAAAAACTAATTCCAACAATGATTTCAACCAACCATTTTGATGGAAAATTAAATCAACCCCAATTAAATGAAATAATTCTTTTACACTTCTTTTTAATTTTCCAATATATACCAAATAAATCCTTCTCATTCCTTTTCACATTCCAATACAACTTTCATATCCTAAAAAGAGCATATTTTCACTACAAATATTATTACAAGTTATCCACTTAAAGTGGGAAATTTTACAATAAGGAACCTAAGGAGAAATGTAAAATTTATCTTTATAAACAGCTCTAAGAAAAGAAATAAGAGATCCGCCATGTTTCATTCGGGTAACAAAAATAGAGGGAGAGGCAACTTCTCCTCCCAACTAAGAATTCCAATGAGGAGGAGAAGCCATCGGCCTCATTCGCCCCGAGCCCCAACCACATTACAATAGGAAATGGATTCAACTCATGGCAATAAGACAAGCTTCCAAAACCCAAAACAAATTTCATAATCATATCACATTCCAAAATAATATGTAGTTACAACCAAAGAAGGATAGTAACAATATATACAAGGCCCACATCACACAAAGGACAAAAGAGAAATATCTATGGGAGAAGCTACTTATACCTCCTAATGGGGAATAGGTGACCACCTTAAAACCCGCCAAAATATTCATCTCAAACCCCTACATACTCTTATGTCTCCCCAAGTAATCTCTTATGCCTCCCATTGTCTTATGCCTCCCCAAAAGTAAGAAATGTAAGCTATTTCTTGTCCAAGGTGGGAACATCCAACCCAAAATCCCTCCAAAAATAACTCTTATGCCTCCCCACAACTCTTATGCCTCCCAAAAATATCCCCATAGTCTTCTCCTACACGACACCTAGAAATCTACCCAACCAACCAACAAACATACCAAACATTCCGTAATATTCACATAAGCATAATATAGAAAGAAAACTTTTTTTACAAGAGTCAAGCTCCTATCTCTCCATGATAGATCTTGATCTAAAAGATCAACATAAAGCTTATTCAAATTTAAACAATCCTAAGCACCAAAATCCACCGAATGCCATTATTTTCAGACACACAAGACAACAAAGAAAATACACGATAATTTCTTTTGACTTTGTTCAAGTATAGAACAACATTACATGAGGACAAAAGGTTACAATTAGCTTTTCGAACAACCACGACACAAACTATGACTACATAGGCAACATGAAACATTCAACACCCATCAATTATAGTCTTATGTTTCGATAAGATACTCACAAAAAGAACCCAACTACAGACATAGTTATAGTTCAGACAAATCCTACTATGAACATCTTCTTAAGGTTATTTGTTTTTTTTTCTAAAACACACCCTTCAAACTTTATCTTATGTTCTAGGAGATTTAGGTTTGATTTGAGAAAATTCTTCTTACCAGTGATTAGAATCCTTTCTTATATAGCTTAGAGACATCAAAGCTTGGGTAAAATTTCCAAAGAGGATCATCTCTGAATGTTACAAATATTGGATTGACGCCAGGCTATTTGGTTAACACTAGAAGGGAGGTGTGGGTGAACCAATCTCACAAGATTATCTTAAACCAACACAAGCTATAGAATATTGATTTAGACCTCCCTCGCACAAGGCGATGAGTGTAAGGTCCAACTAAAGTGGAGTGCCATAAGGTTTTAGAACTACAACCTCCTCAGTGCAAGAATCAACTATTAACCATGCTTAAGATAAGATTACATTATTCTATGGCAAGATTTAAACCGAGAAGATCAATTTATTTCATCATCACAATCTCTTGAGTTATTAACCGGTCTTTTACTCGAGACTAAGAGTCAACTAGATTTGGGTAAAAAAATCATTTAGCATTCCTTGATTGTTCACAAAGGATGCACAAGGGGTTCCTAAAAATGGAAGTACAAGATTTAAAGTGTGCTTGTTCTCAAACTCCCCTACTAACTAAGACTTAAGTATAACCCCAAACCAACAATGGTTTTACTTTTTTTTACTTTCAATATTTACCATTTCACAACCAAGAAAATAAAGTTTAATTTGTAGTTTAAGGTTACAGGGTAGATTATTTTATATTGTTAGATAAACACTGTCTTTCCAATTAAAGACTGTTAATTTTATCAACCAAGTACAACTTCATTATTATCTTCTTTACTTATTCATCTATGTATTTGTCTTATTTTATTATTGATTATCTTCCAAAAAAGGGATATTTGACCCATTAAAATATGCCTGTAATAACATCATACCAATACCATGGAGAGTTACTAAACCAAAGCAAGTCTTATGACCCGAAAGAAGAAATTACCGTTATTTAACAAGAACACAAAACATAGTTATAACATTTCCATTCAACATGGGCACATGAACCAAAGGAGGTAAAGAGATCGATTTCACTTTGGTTAAGAACAAGAAGGTAACAAAATAGGCCAAGCCATGCTACAACATTTTCATGATCTGCAAATGATATTACCAAAAGAATACTCATAACAAGGTCAAGATTGAATATTATTTCTCACAAAGGTAATTACAAGTTTGACTACAAAAGAACAAGAAAACTTTATTTCAAAATTACCAACTATCCAAGGCAAGAGAGGCTTTCCAAACTCCTTTACAAAGCTACCAATGAAAGAGTTGTAACATGTTTGAATTTCATAAGGAACCACATAAATCAATTCTGATGAAACCTTTACATAAATATTTCCTTTATCTACTTGCATAACCCATATGCACAAGTATTAATTTGAGTCAATTTGAGAGAATCGAGCATGATAAGAGCTACAACATAAGACATTGTGTTGTTACCTAACTATTTTATAGAAATAAACATTGTTAAAGAAATAACCCGAGAAATGAAGGTTAAAATTTTGCAAAAAGACTTTCTAGTAAAACAATAAGGAAAATGAAATCTCACAGATCCAACAAGGAGTATTATTTAAATATGATCTCATCAATTCAATCTTGTTGAGTCTATTCAAACAACAATATGCACTTTTACCAATTTCTAATCATTTAAACATGGGTATTTAGGATGGAAGGAATTCATATTCCTATACTAACCTTATCCTTCCACCAAATCACAACCCAAGTCCCTAAACTAAACATATTGTAGACATTTTGATATATCTTTCCCTGCAGATATGCAGACAAGAAAAAGAATATGGAAAATCAAAGGGTGCATGAAATTGGGATGTCGACATGAAAATATATGCGCACAAGCGCGCAGGTCAAGGGTGCATGAAAGTGGATGTCGACATGAAAATATATGTGCCGGCGAGGTCAAGGGCGCATGAAAGTGGATGTCGACATGAAAATATGCGCGCCGGGTAGCGCGTTAAGCGCATGAAATTGGATGTCGACATGAAAATATATGCGCAAGGCATAGTCAAAGGTAAGCGAAAGTGGATGTCGACATGAAAATATATGCGCTGGGTGCGCAGTCAAGGCGCATGAAAGTGGATGTCAACATGAAAATATATGCGCCAAGGTGCACTGAAAGCGGCGCTGCGTACACAGAGTGTCGACATGGAAAAATTGTGTGCCTTCGCACATGGAAAAGGAAGTCAACATAAATGAAGTCCGCACCTTCGGGCACACTAAAAGGATGTCGACACAATGAAGTTAGCACTTTCTTGGCGCACTTAAAGGATGTCGACACAATAGTGTAGATGCGCACTTTTTACGGAAAGGATGTCGACACAATGTAGATGTGCCTTCGCACACGAAAAAATATGCTGACAACTGAAATATGGATGCGCTTACCAGGCGGCGACCTTCCAGAGGCGCAACATTTTGAGCTGGTGGCTAGAAGCACCCTCGCGTAGATATTCGGAGCATGGCCATAAATTTTGACCGGGAGCTCTTGATTCATGCAAGGCTGGACTTTCTGAAATATTACGAGGTCCTCTATCCAACTGCGACTAGATATATTTAATCGATGAGAAAAAAATTATTAAAACTTCAAAATACAAATTCGCCACTTTTGTCTGCTTAGGGTTCTCACCTACCATCATAATGAGATGAATTAAATGCAACCTAGAGGTGGTTGGGGTAGATTTGGAATTCCCTCTTTTCTCTCTCATTCTTGCTATAAATCAAAGGAGGGGCTTATTTCTAAAGGTCGATATTCTTGTTTTGCCCCTCCTTCTTCTCTTCGGCAGTGAATTTGTGGAGATCAAACCTCCCATCTAAAATCAGATGTAACTTTGCCTTTGCATTTTGAGTGTATTATATCAATCTTTAGAGTAAATAATGCATGTATTTGGATGGTTCTCAACCCTCTATGTGTTCATTTGCTTCCTCTCGATCTTTCATTACAAATCGTATATCCATGCATGATCTTACATCGTATTTTAATGGTTTGTGTTTACTGAAAGACAGTGTTCTTCATTCCTACGCATCACCTTCATAGTTTAGGTTTTATTTTTATGACTTCTTACCCCTGTCTCCCCTTGGAAAGTTAGATTAGGTTTTTGAAGTAAAACCTCTCGTGATTTTTTACGTGTGCATCTAAACAGAGGAATAGGATCCGGCCTTCATCCGGAGAGCTTTTCTGATTTCGCAAGGTCCCACAGCTTGGGAAAAGCTCCATGTTATGCAATCACACCAGAGCTCACCCACTGGTTGCAGTGTATATCTGTCGAAGGGTGCCGTGATTCGCCATCAACAGACCTTTCTAGAAGAAGAACAAGTATCAACAACTACCATTCTCTAATTAGTATAGAAATGTTTATTCAAAATTTTGTGACCTGAAGCACCGAAATATAAACTAAAATCTAAATACATTTCTTCATCTACTATACTATTTTAGGGCCCAATGCAGAGTCAAAATGAAATTGATCCAGAATAAGCTCTACACTAAGGTGAGGAAGACTCAACTACTGGAACAAGACCACATAAATTACATACGAAGCTTTCAAGGTAAGGGTGATTAAGTAAACTACTCAAAATTTATCATGCCAAAAATGTAAAATAAATCACTAATACTCATTAGGCAACAATTTCTCTATAAAAGAAGTCAATAATTTCAACCCTACTAATTTCATCAAAGGTGTTTCATGATGAGATTCATTTCTAATACGATGATATTTAAAACTACAACCCTATTTTAAAGGGAGGAATTAAATTTAAACAAAAACAAGAGAGGAACTCATCATTCTTCAACAATCTTTGTCAATTCAATCATGCCATAAGTTTTCCACTATACTACAATCCACATCCTATCAGCATATCTACAGAATTTGTATACAATCACAAATGGATTAACATGAATGGAGTTTTCAATGTCACCTATTTCCTTCAACCAAGTCCCTTTCATGGTATAACTATTAATTCCATCAAATAGATAAACAATTTCTAGAGGAATTAAGTGTAGTCACTAATGCGTGCCTATAGGAGGTCTATTCTAGATTGACAAGAAACAACATCATAAGGATAGGGAACTCCGTAAAGGTCTCACCAAGATATCAAATCAAGAATCCACTTAATCAACTCATACTAATATAACCAAGATGATAGAGATAATTATAACACAACATGCACTTCAAGTGATCAAGCTACAAATTGAATACACAAGAAAATTTTACATAGGTCTAAAGGATCGAGGGTGACAAATAATTCAATCAACAAAAATAACAAAAATAACATCTTTCTCATGATAGAAATTAGATCCAAGTTATAAGGATAAAAATGTTTCCTTTAATGGTCAAATAAATACAAAAGTTCAAAGTAAAAAAATCACACACTTTAACCCCACTTAAGAGATGTTTTCATGAAAAGCAAGTTAATTTAATAAAATATTTAGAGAAAAAGAAGAAGAATTATGCGTAGGGCTTATCATGACTGAAATTACTTCCACCCAGTAGTAAGCATGTATACACCTCACAAACCAACAACAACACTCAATGGGTCAATCTTTGTTCACAAACATCATGTGCACTAAAAACCTCCACATACTCCCACATTGGCATCGCAGGAACTCTCAAAAGTATGAGTGCATTTTTCTAAAGAAATGAGGTTCCAAGGACTACCTTGATGGTAGTGAATACACAAAAATGGGTTTAATGTAAAGGCCTCAGGAGCCCATGAGAGATAGGGAAAACTAGACCCCCACAACCTCACAAAATACTCCCATCTTCGCATCGTAAAGGAATAGTTAGGATAGGGAAAGAACCTTAACAAGACAAGGGAAAATGTTTTCAAATAGCCATGGGAGCAGAGAAAGAGTCCACGCATGCAAAAAGTGCAAGAAACCATAAGGCAAGTAAACTGGATTTTTGCAACACGCCTCAAGGAGATGAGGTCACATGTATGCCACGATTGCAGAGGGCAAGCACAAAAGAGGAAGCGTAACAAAAACATCCTAGTATAATCACCTTAGACAAAAATAGACGAGGAAAAGGGTGAAAAATTATCTTTAAATGGAAAGAACATCCATAAGATCATAATGGAAGGATACTTTAGAATATGTAGCCGCAAACGCTTTAGAGACTAGATGCAATGCATGGAGGAAAGCACGTGGCTAGAAAAATTGTTGACTAACTCTTGCAAGAGATGTGGTCTTTCAAGGAACGCCATCACATAAGGATACACACTCAAACAAAGGAATCTAGAAAATCAACCCCGCTTCACCCCACACCATTACTGTGTCTAAGTAAGAACAATTTTCCTTTTCCAAGCACCTCACACAATGACTAGGTCAAAAATGGTAGTTTGAAATAGGTATGACATCCACCTGGCACGAAGATGATTCTTCAGTATAACATCAGAGAAGATAAGTTCCAACTTACATGCACTCCACAAACACTTCCAAACCCCACGATGCCAACAAGAAAAGGAAAGGAAACACCTCAACATGCTTCGACACAAGGCCCAAACAAAAGTAAAAACAAAGATTCCTTCTCTCCCACACCATACATGCCAATTAAATGAGAATAAAGAAGATAATGAAGGAGGTAGAAATCCCCACTTCCAAGGCATATCCACGCTTCCACATGCCGAAGACAAGGAGGGAAGGAAAATAATAGCTCACGCCAAATAAGGAAAATTAAATTCTCTTAAATAATGGTAGGTCGATGGAAGAAATGTCAACTTCTCCTTTAATTAAATAATTAAAAAAACATGAATGAAGGCTTGAACAACCAAGGAGCAATAATTAGTGGTCGAGTTTTGACTTTTGGCACACATGAACAATGACTAGCCATGGCACCACAATGGAAATCTCTTCCTTTGCCAAACGAGGCTCATGCTACATAAACGATCAATAATAAAATAAAATAGCTTAGAGGTAATTAATAATAATATAGATAAAAATTGACACTAAAATAAAATAACCGTCAATCGACAAGTAAATAATAACATTATTATTATTATTTTATACATTATTATAAAATAATTATTAGTCATACTAATAATGACCACAATCAAGCTCGATAAAACGAGAACAAGATTATCCTTTAATAGGGTAATCGAATAGGTACTACAAGGGCCCTCCACAAGAAACACCAACCAGTGGAAGAAAAAGACAAAATAGGGAGGAAGTATGTAAATCCTTCCCGTGACAAGATCGAAGCCAACTAATGACCCGCGAAACTCACACAAACGCCTTGATCCTAGAATAGGTCTCCGGATGATGAATGAAGTAACCGTTGAATGAGGCATTACATCCACAAAGCATTCAAAATCCTCTAACTCTCTCCAATCAATCGGTATAAGAGCACTATACCAATACTGAAGTAACTCCCTCAAGTGACCCCAAAACATAGCAAAAGAATTCAAATAAATAGAAAGGAGAGAGGAGGATGAGGTGGCTCCATGAGGATTCCACATCACTCATCCTCAACTCCACCTCATAAGTCAACTTCAAACTCCTGAAGAACAATTAATAAGTGGGTGAATAAATGATATTTTTACTTACAAACACAATCCAAGTCCACATCCCTTAAGGAACAAAATTAATTTCATGCAAGAAGGTGCAATAAAACTTACAACACATAATCCAAGAGCCATCAGCTCTAATAAATGCATTCTTTTCATCCATTTTAATTTAATTAACAACAAGATTGCTCACTAATCTAGACACAAATGAAATAAATAATAAAGTGGAAAACCTCACTAAAATCCACATACTAAATTTAAACAAAGGATACTAAATAAAAGAATAAACATAACCCCTTGGTCACATTTGAAGGTGATTCCATGGGAACCCCTAACATCAATTCAAACACACACACATAACAAATACATGCTTTCCATGGTGAACCTTGTTGAATTCATCTAGATTCCAATGTGGTTTGATCTCCAATCCTCGATGTTTGCTTGCGCATGTTTACCGCAAAACAAAATACCTCCCTTCGGCCTTGTGGCGATCAAATCATCCAAAATAAATATACAATATAACTCCAAAGTCATCTATATATAAATCAAAACATCATCAAGAAAGTAATGACATCATTTACAATTTCATCAATAACCATATGATCATAAAATTAGTTCAATTATCTAGGTCTACTCAATATGATGAAATAACACATGTCCAAAACACGAGACACACACACACACACACAAACCATGTCAACATCATAACAACATCATATAAAATGTCTCTAATACCACATGCACTATATATGAGTCAAAATAAAAACAATCCATGGTCTTTAGCATCTAACATCATGCAATATCAAAATCTACAATACACATCCATAAGTATAAATCTAACACAAGATTACAATCAATAACAAAAGTGTCAAGGAAAGTGGGAACTATAGGTTCTATTAAATTTTTCAAGTCCAACTAGAGTGCAATCTCCTTATCTCACAAGACCTTGGCTATAGTTGGTATCCCATTCTCAAGGTTATATTTTATTATTTCATCAAAGATCGTTGTTTGATTCATATTCATGCAAACCAAACTTTTGATCATGCATCATATTTGGTTTTTCAATTGATTAGGTTGTATTAGTCATGGAGCTCTAATTTATTACATTCATTTTATGATCACATTTGACATTTAGTTGTTTATTTGACACCGTTCAATGGTGTACCATATTTTTGTAGTGATCATTCCTTGGTTTAATATTATTTATCCTTTCACTAAATACATTTACGAGGTTACTTTGGTCATATACTATCAAGATTTTGGAACAAATGAAATTACTATAATACTCACTTAACACTAGGATTAAGACTACAAGGATTAGAACCTCGCATAACACAACTTGTTTCATTTTCTCTTACACTTGTAAATATTAAGTGTATGTCAAAAGAGAGATATCCCAATTAACCTTATGCATTACAAAATCATCCGATAATGACCTATTTCAATTATTGGGTAAATATGCAAGTAATTCAAATGTAGTCTCTTCTCAAAAATTAGATCTCACAAGAGATCAATCATAGGTACAAAACCAAATATGTTGTAAGACTTTGCCACCCACTTCAGGTACCAAGGGAATTTACACACTATGAGGTTAAAATTATTCATGATATGGTCATACCTACAAAAACAAGACATGATCACCTCACTCATCCTAAACGATAGGTTTTATAACGTAAAATCACCACCTCATCAAATATTCAGTTAAAAGGTCCTTAATAAGACATCTTAGGTGGGAAACAAGGAGATGATTAATAAGGTTAGAGTATTTTAATTCCATGATCAATGTATTATATTGTGGAAAAGACTCAAATGGGAGGCTAAAGTACAATAGGCATTATAACGCATTCTTTTTTATGAGAGGATATTCTACCCATCATTGTGGGTGTTAAGGAAATAAACTAATAACTAACATAGAAAAATATTAATTTAATATCTTTATAACATAGGTAAAACATTGAGCACATCTTCACATTCAATTTGACACTCTTTGTAAAATATAGCCGATGGGTATTCCTTTTTCAAAATATATAAATAACAATTCTTCGAACACATTACATATCATTATTCTATGGCAATACATATATCACAAGATGAATATAACTTTACAATGAAAACTCATTAATTACAACATATCACATCAAGAAAATTCCTCTTGTCTAGTACCTACAACTAACGTTGTCATGGGTCACTACTATAAGATCGAGTATGGAAATCCTCACACTCTAGCATAAATCCACACATTCATAATTTCTAACAATTTCAATTAAATAGAAGAGAGAGAGAGAGGTAGGGAGAGGAAGAAGATAGATTTCATTTCTCATGTATTCACACTTTCACTTTCATTTGCACTTCTCACCGTTTTTGTACTAGAGAGAGAGTAAGGATGAGAGAGAAGTAATGAGACATTTTATCTTCCATTCAAAATATCATAACCATTTTCCTTTCATGTCCATTTTAATTTCATTTCAAACCAATTTTACATTTTTCCGCTTCATTTACGTTTTCAAATCAACCAAAGTTTCATAATCATTTATGGAGAGAGAAAAGGGCGAGAGCCAAAAACCACCATACATTTACAAAATTCATTTATACAAGATAAGTACTAGATAAAATTCTTTATAACATCAGTGAATGATATTACGAGATCACATGTGGCTGAAGTTAAATGAGACACAAAAAGGATATTTTAGCTAAGGTCGAGAAAACAATCTAAAATCAGTTCCTTACTGAAATGTGTCTCGAACACAATCATTTCAAGTTTCAATCACCAAGTTTTATTATTCCAACTTACTCCCTATATATAGAGAATTCATCATGTTTGACAAGAGTTAATTAATGATGAGAAGAGCCAAGTTACAAAGGGAAGTTTGGGGCCCATTATCATAATTGTGTCACAGATCTTGTCGACAAAGTGACCAGTGGGCCCCAAAACCCACTTGTAAAAAAATTAATTTTTGAAGGAATTTTCAGTGAACTAAAGGTGGGTTAGGATCCTCTTGTTGGAACTCTAGAGGTAGGAGGTAGTGGTTTTCAGCCTACTCTTAAGTAGAAACCGTAGTTTTGAAACCGACTCATGTTTTATTAAAATGACCACGTCACTATAATTGATTAATAAGCTAAGAGGGTTTAGGAATCCAACTTGAAAGTGTGATAAATATTTCCAACGACTCAATTAAGGTTCCCTATGGTGTTCTACGTTAGCCGATAAAAGTCATGGAATTGTTTTTTGGTTTTATAAGTTAGGGGTGTGACGCTCCATGTGCATGAATTTTGTGTCAATTTCTTTTTTGACAATTCCAAAATGAAATTGGGTTTTATCAAGTGTTGGGTTACATTTCTTGATAATCAACATTTAATTTCAAAATACAAGAAATGATGAAAGTGTTATTTAGAGCAAGAGAGCAGGGGAAAGTCCATACCTATTTCACGCAAAACTTGTGGTCGCTGCATTCGATGAGGCTGCATAACTTGCCACATTAAACATGTCATCATCCAAACACATTATTTCTTGCTAACATAACTCTCGCAAAAAAATAAAGGCAGCCACTTAACATGCTATATCCTTGAAAAAAAAACTTTCCAGTGTGACTGAAGCTCCAACTTACCAACTTCAGCACTTATACAATCCCAAGATAATGAAACAACCAAACAACCATCAGGTCATATGCTTATGTGATTCTTTGACTTGTTCCACAATCCCCCCATTTGACACAAAATAGGGAGGACATTGGCAACGATCGTGGATAATGGCTTCCCCCTACTAGTTGCATTTTCTTCGAAGCTCCTATGGCATTTAACAAAAGGACCATTTCGTGCATATGCAACTACCATGGAACTCCATGAAATGACATCCAACTCAAGTATTTCTTTAGAATGCCTTCCAAACCCCTCATAAATACCATTCTGTTCATATTAAGAAAATAATACATTTCCAAAAGACCACATTTTTTTGTTTTGCTTTGGGTAATATGTAAAACCTTTCGCGTGGCTTAAGCTATCTATCACATTTTCAGATTAGTCAACTAGGTAAATTGTAAATTGACACTCGAGAGGAATCTAGATCCACATTTGAATATCCTGTAAACCTGACATTCCAAGAAACACATTTCTTTGGGGCACTCTGTCAAACATTTCATGTGCTATGTGTATGCTACCACATTTTGCATCCATGTCAATGAGGGCATTTGAAAATACAACTTCTGACAAAAACCACCTTTCTATTATGCTCCAACGGATATCCATGCCTGCTCCAAGATTTTTTTGGCCTAAGTCAGGAGTATGCTAAATAACGTGAATGGATTGGGTTTGATACCTATTTTTTATAAATTTTTATACAACCCCCCTTATACTCCAAAGACGTGTTATCACACCGCCTTCACATGCCTACATGAAAACACTAATACAACAGCAGAAATGAAAAATAAAGAAACACATTTTTCCCCTCGCTTTGCTATGGTGAACATGTAGAAAGGCAAGGTGTATAAAGGGTTAAAATACATGTAGCAAGATAGATTTAGAGGAAAAAAACCAAACCATGACTAAAGCACCTCCACAATCATCAATCTTCTTCTTGTTTATCGTAAATATCAAACAAAGTAGTGGCAACAACATTTTTGTTCAATAGTTGTCCCACGTAAATTTTTGTTTATTCAATTATTATACGTCCCAACAATCACTACATTGTATAATTACTGCTAATTCTACAAAGTTAACTATGGTTTCAATGTGGTTACCCTCCAGCACCTCAAATAAAGTGTTCAGTATTATTCTACAAGGAAAATGATCAGGCCTCGAAAGGAGTTCAAGATGTGTCACTTCCATTCTCTATCAATCGAACATGTTCCCTAAAAAGGAAGCTCAAGGAATTAATGAAGGGGCATTAAAAATGAGATTTATCAAAAACTGAAGTCACTAGATTGTCTTAAAATTCATTCTCGAACTTGAATTTATGTGCCTCAGGTTCTAGTTGTAAAATTTAATTCCATTTATTCATTCCATAGTTAAAATTATACATTTTAAAGCATTGTCTATTTCAATAGTAGAAACAACAACTACAAGATAATTTTCATTTTGTTCAATACATTTTATTTCAAGCACCAATAGTAAAAAGCAACTAAATCTACTTCTAGTATTGTTTTTTTCCTTACTACAAAATGAACATTTCAACATAAAAATATGCTAAAAATTTGTTGCCTCTTTCCATTTTCACGTTCTACATTCAAGTTTTCATTATAATAACTACTAAAAACTTTATTCTACATTATTTGCATCTTATTTGCATCTTACTTCTATATTTCTTCTTTCTCATTTTCAATAATACAACTACAACAATGAAAGTAAACTTTCTTTTTTCCCTCGAGCATAGCTAATTTTTTTGTTTAAAGAAAATAACTTCTTTCTCACACAATACAAACTAAAACTAAAATTTTAAGCATGATTTACATTTTAGTCCATTTCTTTCCATACTACAATTTGAAGAGAAAGAAATTTTACAACTCTTCAATGAACCTCTTTAAATAATATTATAACTTACAATACAACATTTCCTTTAAACAAAATACAATATTACAAGTCTTCCACCTTGAGTGGGAATAACAAGAAGGTTTTCTCATAAGGAAAAATTTCATGAGGACACCATCAATGCCCCATGTTTCACATCACAAACAAGAGAGATCCACCATGATTCATTTTATCACAAAAAAATAGGGGGAGGGAGATGCAACACCTTCCACCCAACCAAAATCCAATGAGGAGAATAAGCCATCCTCCTCACCGCCCCCGAGCCCAACCACATTGCAATGAAAAATGGATCCAACTCATGGAAACAAGAAAGGATTCCACATCACAATAAAATATTTTACAACCATACCAAAATATAAACAATACAACTACAATCACAAGAAAGAAAGCAAAAAATACACAAGGCTTCAAAATGCAAAATCCAAAGGACCAAGATCTATGGGGAGGTCACTTATGCGTCCCCAATGGGAAATGGGTTCCCACCTTAAAACCCTCCAATACACATCTCAAAACCCCTACACACTCTTATGCATCCCTCAAGAACCTCTTATGCCTCCTACATTCTCTTATTCCTCCCTACAATCTCTTATGGGTCCCTAAAAAAATAACCAAGTAAGAAATGCAAGAATTTTCTTGTCTAAGGTGGGGCACCCAACCCAAATCCCTCCAAAACATGAAATGAACTCTTATGCCTCCTACATGTAAGATCCCCATAGTCCCCTCCTACACCACACTTAGGCAATCTACCCAAGCACCCAACAAGCATACCAAAACACTCAAAAACATGAACATATACACAATATAAAGGAAAATATATTACAAGAGTGTAGCTCCTACCTTTCCATGGTAAATATTGATCGAAGAGTCACACACCAAGCTTATTCAAGAACAAACAATCACCAAAAGCTCCAACAAATCCAAAAGCACTCCAAAATCATCCAACTCCAAAATGCAAGAGCACAAAAGAATGAAGTACTCCCAAACAAGAAAAATAAATTCAAAAATAGATAAAATGGAGAGAGGAGGGTGAGGTGGCTCCATGTAGGATTCTAGATCACTCATCCTCAACTCCACCTTCCAAGTCAAAACTAAACCCAATGCACCATAAATTGGTGGGTGAGAGGAATGAGAATTTACTTACATACACAAACCAAGCCCTTACCCCCTAAAGAAAAACTTTAATTACATGAAAGAAAGTGCAATAAAATTTTACTTTTTGTCATCCCAAAAACACGTAATGGGGTGTATTTTTAACCCCCAACCCCATAGGTAGGGTTGGTATAGAAATTTAAGAGGTGTGGGACAAGTTTGAATTGTCCCATTGCCTCAAAATTGGCCCTTAAAGAGAAATTCAAATTTTCATGAAGGGGTAGAGTGTAAACACTCAAGATCACAATCACTCAACTTACAACACATAATTCAAGAGTCATCTAATCTAATAAATGAATTCTTTTGACCTATTCATAATTAATTTAGTAAAAAGATTAATTTACTAATCTAGACATAAATCAAGTAATTAATAAAAGGATAATACATCATTATAAATCACATACTAAAATAAAATAAAGGATTCTAATAAAAGAAATAACACACAACCCTCAGTCACAATTGAGATGATTTCTCCCCAAGGGAATCCCCCTAACAACAATTCAAACACACACACAAAAAAATACATGTTGCCATGGTGACCCTTGTTGAATTCATCTAGAATTCCAATGTGGTTGGTCTCCAATCCCCCATTGTTTGTTGTGACATGTTTACCTGCAAAACACATAACACCTCCTTCGCCTCATGGCCACATCAAAACATCTAATATAGAATATACAATATAAATCCATAATCATCTATATATGAATCAAAACAACATCTAGGAAAGTAACGATATCATTTAAAATTTCTAACAACATCTCGATTCCACATTTCATCAATATCAATAGGATCATAAGATTAGTTCAATTGTTTAGGTCTACTCAATATGACGAAATATCACATGTCAGAAATATATATAACCATGTCAACAACATATCATCATCAATATAAAATGTCTCTAATAATCCACACACATCATACTAAGAATTGAAATCAACAACAGTCCAGTATCTCTAACATCTAACATCATGCTAAGTAAAAGCTATAATAATATCCATAAGTATAATGATAAGATCGAAATGAATAGTAAAAATGTCGAAGGGAAGTGGGCACTACTTCTACGCTCCCTTAAATCAAATTCCTCTTGGAAGTCACTGGAATAGGTGTGAAAATGGACTCATAGAAATTTAGAATCCTCCCATGTAGCCGCGGTCTTATCATTTCGGCCCACCAACTCGAACCCGGTCAATCTCTCTCCCTTAAGTCCTGTGGTCCTACACTCTAAAATATGGATGGGATACACCATCATCTACCCCTAATACTACACCCGTAATGAGGTATAATCTAGCACATGAGAGGGATATGCAATATACCTCCTAAGCACAAAAACATGAAACACATCATGGACACGAGACAAGCTAGGTGGCAACTCTAGATGATAAGCAAGGGAATGATATGCTCCATGATCTCAAAGGGACCCACAAATCTAGGAGAAATCTTAGAACCTTTTCTGTAATAGATAGGTATCTTATAAGGTCCGACATGAAGAAATACATTCATTCCCACCTCATAAGTAAGATATGTACTATGTTGATCCACATACTTCTTCTTCCTATCGCGTGCCTTCGTAATCTCCTCATCGTAATAAGAAAATTTTCAAACCGAATGCTTACCTGGCTCTGGGTAAAACTCCCGATTTATCCCTTGAGTTATGGGAGGTCAAGTGCGAGGGAATAACTAATTCATTGAGATTTTTTGGCCATCGACTCCAACGATTTCGGCTAGAACTAGGATGGCTCCTATGAGAATATGTATCAATGTTTCCCATCGCACAAATCTTCCGCCTCTATCCGTCTCTCTCAAGCCATGGGGATTTTGATTAGGTGATCCAATACGAAATTCCCTATTTTATGTGTGAAGTGCAGTCTATGGGCCATGTGTTTACTTCTCGCAAAGGCCCATTTTGGGATTGAGGTCAAGCAGCATAAGAATGCTTGGGGTTACGCATCCACCCCAAGTCATGTTCCTCTCGTTGCTCGATGTTAATGTAGCAGAATGGGGTGTTGGTGACTCGAAAGGCCTATCGCTGGTGATGGCCGAGTCGGGGCCTTGTTGTCCTCGAGTCACTTTCTCCTTCTCTCCTTTAAGGCCTATCTTCTACTTCGTTGTTTATATCTCAGACTATTTATCCTCTTGTGAAAATAATGAGGATGATAGTGAAGCTTCAATCGAAAATAGGGAGGAGGATGGTTCTAGGATGAATCGAATGCTTCTTCAGAAATACCAGAAACATTATCTCCCAACCCAATGGAGAAATTTCTCAAATGGTGGAATCATTTGAGGAAATGAGATGGGAGTTTTACGATAGAAAATCAAGGCCCAGTAAATCAAAGCATTTATGTGGGATCCTTTTCTTTTCTCGCTTGATCCTAAATGATCTGCAAATGGATACCCAAGGGGGAAGATTGGAAGTTTTTCTCGAGATAAAAATTGAGTTAAAAATGAAGATTTGAATGGATAAACCCCAAATCGATCCAGATTCCCTAAAGGTCCTTGCCTTTTGGGAGGGCAAGAATTACAGAGAGTACATCAAGGCAACATTTGGGGTGGAGGTGATCTTGTTGATGGATGGAACTTAGTGCATTCTATAAATTCCAGGAAAAACTACTAAATGTTTGCGGACTATTTTTAGTTTTCTGTCTTTCTGGCCCTTTTCCAGTTAAGTTTATTTAATTCCTTTTGTTGTCTTGTTTCTTTTCTTGCTCTTCTTTGGTTTGTTTTCATGTTGCATCATTCGGTGTATGGCTTCTGGGAGCCGATCCTTGTCTTTTACCTAATCTAATAATAATAATAAAAAGATATTGTAATGCTGCGCTAATACAACCCACTTGAGACTCAAGAACAACCTAGGATTAGTCAGAAAAATTATGAGATAATTTTTTTGTATAAAAGTGTCTCACACAGGTTAATAAAAACAAATAAACTGCCACAAGCAAGGTTTAGAGGCAAAATAAAAATCTTAGCTCATAGTTTTCCCATTACAACAATTATTAAATTTACAGGGTCAAAACTTAGGGTTAGAATAATCATTAGGATTAAGAGGGCAATTTCTCACTCTCCCACCCTCTGACAGGCTTAATAGATTCATCTTCTTTTTCTCAAAATTAATCCCTTGAAACCTTCTAAAAACACACTCACTAGATAGGAAATTTTCTCACCTTTCCAGTGATATAAATAATTCCTCCTAACTCCTGGTATTTCAAAAGGTATGGGTCGGTGGACCTCGGGAGGAAAATTTTCTCAAGGTTGGCCACGGGCATGGGAAAAAAATTTTCCTGGGGAGGGTCTAGGGCCGTGGGGATAAGTTTTTCCTCAGAGGAGGATTTGGTTAGGGGGTAGGGATGAAATATCATCCCAAATGTGGGCTTACAAGAAGCCGCTGGAGACGTTTTTGGAAATTTTCCCACTTGGGTGAAAAGCCACCTTTGCACCCGCAAGTCCGCAAGTCCGCAAGGGACATGTGGCACCTCCTAAGCCAACATGGGGAAATTTAAATGGGGATAAAATAATTTTAACGCCTAGAAGGGTAAAAAGGGTAAAATTCACCCGTGCCTCCACCGACGCCTCGCGATGCAACATGGCAGATCCGATTGGTGGCGGGCCAATCTGGACAAGTGAGGAAACTAGGAAAAGTTTCCAAATTTTAATTTCACAAGAACCAAGGTTAAAAGGGCTTCTTAAACTTTGAAAGAGTCTCATTAAGGTATGTTGCATCACCTTATTGGTCAAGGGCCTACGGGACGCCTTGGGAAACGTAGAAATTTTCCCAATTTTTTTTTTGAACTTAGATTGTTTTGATCAACAAGAATTTTGCATATGTCAGTGGAGTAGTGGCGAACTTCATGCCAGCGTTTTTGGGTAAAAGTTAAAAAAATGAATAATTTAGTTGATGGGTCCATCCAAGAATATTTTATTAATTAAATTTGATGGTTAGAAAATTTTTGAAGCCAAAATGAAGTGGAAATTCGTAATGCCATAACTTTCTCCTATGAGCTCTATTTTTTGCAAGAATGAGGACTTTTTGGAAATCTCTCAAGTCCTCTTTGCACAGAAAGCTTAAGATTTAAATTTTGATGAAGTTTGAAGGGTCAATTTTAAGAAAACATCTTTCTGTCACTTAAAACATGAACTAGACTGTTCAACTTATAAATTTTGTCCGAATTTGCCATAATTCCTTCTCAACATGCCAAAAAGGCATGGAGGAATTTTCTTGGAATATTTTAGGATAGATTACAAGGGTTAAGTTGTTTGATTGATTTACATTTTGAAAATTTCCTAATTTGACAAAAATGACTTTGAATCATGTTGATCCGATTCAGAATCGAAAGGCTCTATGTAAATTCCTTAAGTATTTTAGTTTTCTTGATTGTTTTGATCCCACAAGTTCCATTGGTATTTCAATTTATATTTTCAATGTTGTAGGGTCGCTCTATACTTTTTGATAAAATTTTGCAAGTATATAGTGAAATAAAGGATGGAGTTTATACTTGATCTTAAATAGATCCAGGTTTCCTTTACCAACTTGATATATGAAATTTATTCCCAATCCAATCTAACATATGAAGTTGGTTTTTTTTTTCAATTCAAGTATTCAAAAGCCAACATACAGTTCTGATTTCTAAATCATGCATTTCAAAAGAATAGAGCAGTATAACATTTCTTCATGCGTATTTACTTTTCAATTTTCCAACTAGAGCTTTTATACTATATTTCAAACGTAGTAATTCAAATGAATCTTTTAAATTCTTTCCCATTTATTTTCAGAATATAACATACATAATAAATATCTTTCTTTTATGTTCATAGAACTAAATACAAGATATATTCTTCCATAATCACAACTACTTTCATAACTAAAATAGAGTAGCCTTTCCATCACAGATAATATACAATGTCATCCACTTCAAAGTGGGAAAAGGTTACAATAAGAAATAATCTCAACAAGGACTATCAAATTTGTCTTTTTCCTCTACTCTAGTACAACAATGTGAAGATCCTCCATTTTCCAATTTGATCACAACAAAAGTAGGAGAAAGGAAATGCTCTCCACCCAACCAAGACATCCAATGAAAAGGAAAATCCATCCTTCTTCATTGGCCCCAGCCCTAACCACAATGCAATAAGAAATATGTTTCAACTCATGAAAATAATAGGCTTCCACAACACACATACAAATTCATATTTAAAACACAATCCGAATAAAACTACAAGGCAGAACTACGATAAAAGACAACAAACAAAACTCATGATTCCTCATGCAAACCAAAGGAGCAAGAAACTATGGTAGATGTTGATTATGCCTGTTGATATATTTGTTTAACATGGTTATATTATGGATGTTGTTCGGACATGTGATATTTGGATATTGTGAGTAGACCTAGAAATGGAAATTATTTGATGATGATATAGTTGTTGAGTAAAATTGCAAATGATCTTGTTGGTTGCTTGGATGTTGTTGTGATTCATATATCTAGATGATTTTGGAATTTTATTTATATTATTTTGGATGTTTTGATATGGCCACGAGGCCGAAGGAGGTATTTGTGTTTTGCAGGTTAAAATATCACAACAAACATCGGGGATTGGAGACCAACCACATTGGAATTCTAGATGAATTCAACAAGGTCACCATGGAAACTAGTATTTGTTTGTGTGTGTTGTGTTGTTAGGGATTCCCATGGGGGATCACCTTAAATGTGACCAAGGGGTTATGTGTTTTTATTTATTTGACCCTTTTGTTTAATGTTGCATGTGTTTATTTTGTGATGCATTTTCCCTTTTCTTTATTTATTAAATGTTGTATTAATATTGTGGGTAAGCATGTTGTTAATATTAATTAAATAAAAGATATCATAAGAAAGTAATTAATAGAGTTGTTGGCCTTGATTTAAAGTGTTGTAAGAGATGTGTAAGTGATGTGTAAGTTAAATTTTGAGTGTGAAACACTCCACCTTCTTGGAAATTCAAAATTGTCCTTGGAGGCTGATTTTGGAGGCTTGTGGGACAAGTTAAACTTGTCCCATACCTCTTAAATTTAATTACCAACCATACCTATGGTTGGAGAGTTGAAATTAGACTTTTATAATGCTTTTGAGAAGGAAATTGTAGTTTTAATTGCACTTTTCTTACATGATTTAATTTCAGTCCTTTGGGGTGTGGGTTGGATTTGAGTGTGTAAGTAAACTATCATTTTATTCACCCACCTATTTATTATGCATTGGAGAATGAAGTTGAATTTTGGGGTTGGGGTTGAGGATGTGTGATGTGGCATCCTACATGGATCCACCTCATCCTCTTCCCTTCCCTCTTCTATAAAATTTGAATTCCTTTCCTTGTTTTGGGTTGCTTCACTTTGGAGACTTCATTCTTGGGTGAATTCTTTTGTTGTTTTGGAGCTCTTGCTTTGAAGAAGTTTTTGGAAGATTGTTGCATGCTTGTGCTTGGCTGATTTGGATTGCTTGCATTGGGATAAAGCTTGTTGTTTTGGAACTTGGAACAACTCCATCATGGAGAGGTAGGAGCTTGGCTCTTGAAATGCTTCTTTTTTTTATGAAAATGTTAATGTGTGAATGTTTTGGCATGTTTGTGGGTTGTTGGGTAGATGGCCTAGGAATGGTGTAGGAGAAGACTATGGGGTTTATTTTGTGGGAGGCACAAGTGTGTTTTAGGGAGGTATAAGGGAGGAGGGAGTTGGGATTTGGGTTCCACCTTACAAAGAAATAGCTTGCATTTCTTTACTCATTATGGGGTGCCATAAGAGGTTGGGAGGCATAAGGAAATGTGAGGAATAAGGGGTACTTGGGGAGGCATAAGGAATGTCAGGGTTTTGATATACTATATTTTGGTGGTTTGTAATTCAGGTGGTGATACCCATTTCCCCTTTTGGGAGGCATAAGAAGCATCCCCCATAGTTTCTTGCTCCTTTGGCTTGTTGATGAAGCCTCAGTAATGTTTTCATGCTTTAATGTAGTTGTAAACTACATTCTGTTTTGGAATGTGTTTTTATTGTGAAAATGTTGCTTGTGTGTTTGTGGAAGCTTTGTTGTTGCCATGAGTTGGATCACATATTTTATTGCATTGTGGTTGGGGCTCGGGGCCAATGAAGAAGGATGGATTCTCCTCTTCATTGGATGTCTTGGTTGGGTGGAGAGCATTGCCTTTCCCCTACTCTTGTTGTGATCACAATTGGAAGAATGAGAAATACACATGTTGTTGTTCTGGAGCAAGAGAAAAAGACAATTTGACAGTCCCTTGTGAAATGAAATCTTATTGTAACCTTTCCCACTTTGAAGTGGATGATCTTGTATATTTTTGTAATGGAAAGATACTTGTATTGATTATGAAAGTTGAAATTTGAAATGTAAAAGAGATATACTCTATTTTTATTTTTGAAAGAATGTGAAAGAATGATATACATATTTTGTATGTTGTATTTTGAAATCAAATGGAAAGGAAGTTGTAAAGAGTTTCATTTGAATTAATGAAGTGTGTTTTACCTTTCTCATATGATATTATTTCCATTGAAATCTATGTTTTAACATGTAATATGAAATCTCTTTGAAAGTGGAAAAGTGAAACACGTGAGGAGAAAATGTATTATTCTACCTTGTATATAATATATGATTTTGAAAAGAATAAAAGTTACATTCTTGTCTTTATCATTTGATTGAAGGAATGAAACCTTTTTGAAACTAGCATGAAATGAATTCATTTGTAAGGCAAGTAAAATAAGAACCATTGAGTTAATTTTGTTGTTTCCATTTTTGCTTCACGTTAAACTCTGTAACTTTTACCATAAATGAACAGACCAAACCTGCAATCAAGAAATAATAATGAAACATTAAAATTGAACATGCCAGGATATAAATGAGTTCAATTAGACAAAAACACTTAAAGGAAATCTTTCAAAACCTGGAAAAACTGAGTTCAAAGCTTTCACATCGTTTTGTTGTCAAGAAATGTAAATGTTCAAATTGTAAATCAATCACAAATTGAATCTTGAAATCTTTCCTAAATCCATCTAAGAACAATTATCCATGTCTATTTGACATGTTGAGAGAGGAAGAAGATCAAATTGAACAAATCTCATAAGTTAAAATTTACCAGTTTGCACTGTAAAAATCCTGCAGATCATTTTCATGAAATTGACCCCTTAAACTCTATCAAAATTAAAAATTAATGAATTCTTGTGCAAAGAGGACATCGAGATATTTCTAGAAAGTCCTCATTTTCCCAAAACTGAGCTCTCTATCAAAAGTTATGGCCTTCTGAAATTTTTCTTCATTTGGCGTAAAAAAAAATTTGGGAAAAATTTTCCTTGCGGGCCCGCGGGCCCAAATTTTCCCTTAGAGCTTTAAAAAATTTTTGGGAAAATTTTCCAAATTTTCCCCACCCCACCCCGACTGACCAATCGGGGCTACCATGTGGCACCACGAGGCATTTGGAGGGGAAGATCCTTTTTAACTTAGCACTTTAAAACAATTTTGGAAAATTTTCTAAATTTTCCCCCCCCTACCCACGACCATCGCTAACACGGGCACCACAGGTGGCATCGTGAGGCATCAGCGGAGGCGAGATCCTTTTTTCCTTTTTGCGCTTTTTTAAAATTTTGGGAAAATTTTCTAAATTTTCCCCTACCACCCCACTGACCAATCAGAGCTATGCCATGTGGCATCACGAGGCATCGATGAGTGGAGGAGTGGGTCCTTTTTTTATTTTGTTTTGAAAAAAAAATTTTGGAAAATTTTCCAAATTTTCCCTCACCATATCGCCGCCCTGGGGAGTTGCCACATGGCATCACGGGATGGAAATGAATTTTACCCTTTTTCCCATTTGTTAAACAAACTTTTCTCCCCCATGTGTCCCCGCTTTCCCCACATGGCTTAGGAGGCATGCATGTGTCCCAAAGTGGACTTTTGCCCCACGGGAGGAAAATTTCCAAAGGTGGCTTTCCCCCCCACGACTCCTTCCTTGAAAAAAAATTCCCCCCATGGCCCAAACCCTCCCCATGGGAAATTTTTCTCTCCGCACCCAACCCGCCCTTGGGGAAAAATTTCTCCCCCTAGGCCCATGAGCCCGCTTCTTGGAAAATTTTCACCCCAAAGGCCCGCCACCCATAACTTGAGAAATATGAGGAGTTAGGAGGACTTCTTTATATCACTGGAAAGGTGAGGAAATTTCCTATCCAATGGGAATGATTTAGGGAAATTTTGAATGCATTAATTTTGAGAAAAATCAAGTTGAATCTTTAAATCTTGTTAGAGAGTGGGTATGGTGAGGAATTACCCTCTGACCCTAATTGAACTTTCTAACCCTAAATTTTGGACCTTGTGACCTCTAATAATTGTTAATAAAAGAAAAGTATATTCTAGTGGATTAGAATTGATCTAGAACTTGTTAGTGACAACTATTGTCTTGTAACTTGGTTGTAGACTCTTTTAAACAAAAAAAAATTATTCCATAATTTTCCTAACTAATCCTAGGTTGTTCTTGGGTCTCAAGTGGGTTGTTTTTAGCATGGGCATCACACTTGGTATCAGAGTAGTGGTTCAAAATCTTGGGCCATTGGGCACACTAGAAAACTTGAGACATGAACCTTAAACCTAGCACACTTTTAAATCTAGAAGACAACTTAGTTTAGAAATTACATATTTTAGTAAACATGGAAACTAAGTAAAACCTAGAATAAGGAACTAACTCTCATCTTGCTTTGTGCAGGAGGCATAGAAAAGATGAGGAGCCTTTTCACATAGACCTAGGCATACCACCTCTAGAGCATGCCATAGCAGCTATCCTACCATAGATCTTGCAGACTCTTCAGGATGTTAATGCCTCTACGCGGAGGATCAGTAGGAGGGCATGTAGCCAGACATGATAGAGTCACTTCCATTGAGGGTCATGTATCTCCTCGACCCAGTGAGGAGCATGGAGGAGAGAAATTCCATGCAGAGTCATCCAGAGTAGAGTCACCACAGGGGACAGGGTGACCAAGTTTCAGGACATAGAGAGAGGTCTCGGAGCCCTAGGCTTAGGGATGAGCATACAGAGAGGCCTAGAGGCCATCAGACCACAGTGCATAATCACATCAGGGAGATCTTAAAGCTTCAGCCATCACATTATTCTAGTGACACAGGTGGATTTCAAGAAGAGGCCTAGTTAGTGAGCTTGAGTGGATGCTTCAAGCTTTGTCCTTGTTCTAGCAACACGAAATCTCATGTTGTGATCCATCTACTTGAGGGATGGAGCTGGTGTCTAGTGGCGGATAGAGGAGTAGAAGCTCCATGTTGATTCTGAGATAGTTACTAGGAGCTCTTTGAGGAGTGATTTCAGGAGTAGATATTTGTCACGAGGTTCATACAGCAGGATAGATGAGTTCCATGACCTCCGATAGGCATCTCTTATAGTGGTTGAGTATGAGAGTAGATTTCTAGATCTACTCCAGTATGTTGATTACATGTAGGATGAGTAGGTGCAGGATCCACAGGTTCATCCGGGCCTGAATCTAGACATTGGAGGTGCAGTGTGGATCCATTGTCCACAGACATTAGCTGAGGCCATCGAGAAGGCCTATATAGTAGAGGAGACTCGGGGAAAGACCCAGCAGGCTAGAGACCGAGTCTGGAGCCACATACAGATGCAAGAAACAGATCGAGGGGGTCAGTACCTCTTCCTCATGGTGGATAGGGTTCAACATAGTCATCTTTTAGACCACAATAGCAGCAGCAGTAGTAGTCTACCCCCACCTTATAGACCTCCACAGAGGTTTGATGCACAGAGAGGTCGGAGTATGGGGCCTCCCCTAGGGGTCCCATCAGGACACAGGGTGCCTAGAGAGCTCACTCAGTAGGAGCTCACCAGCAGAGACCTCAACAGACCACAGCTAGATCATCAGGATCCACACCACAAGACCTCCAGAGTACTACAGGCCGGACTGCTACACAAGGGAGAGGATCAGGTGGTTGTTTTGGGTGTGGTGTTACTTGGACATTGGAGAGACTACCCACATAACCCTAATAACAAGGGTAAGACACAGATCTCTAGCCTACTATTGGTGATATGGGGTGCACAGTCATAGGATGTACACAGTGGTTGAGAACCACCAGGTAGAGCATCAGAGTATAGTTATTGAGACTACAGGTAACATTGGAGGCATTCCTACCTCCATTTTGTTTGATTTTGGTTCTTCTGATTCTTTTATTGCACCATCTTTAGTAGAGTGATGCAGGCTGGTGGTAGTTAGGCAAGGTCATAGTTGGGATGTTGAGATGGCTTCTGGAGCCAAGATCTCTATAGACTCCTTAGTTAAGGAGTGTGTGGTGGATTTGGGACCTTTCACCACTACCTCGGATCTTTGTATCCTTCCGTTGGGCTCTTATGGAGTCATCTTGGGCATGGATTGGTTGTCTGCTCACAGGGCCAGGATGGATTATTACCACAAGATTATATCTTGTGTAGATGATTTGGGAGTTGAGTCGGTGATATCGGGGTCAGGAGACCCATTTCTATTCACACCATTCCATTATGCAGCTTAAGCGGTGTGTGCGATGGGTTGTCAGATGTTTGTTGTTACAGTCAGTGATAGATCAGAGGATGGGTCTAGTGGACCATCGCTAGATGATCATCCCATTTTGAGAGAGTTTGCAATGTGTCTTTCTAGGGGAGCTACCAGGGTTACCACCCCCATGTGAGATTGATTTTCATATAGATCTGGTTCCGGAGTAGCCTATCTCACGAGCACCTTATCGATGACTACCCTTAGAGCTCTACGAGCTCAAGTTGCAGCTTGAGGGCCTTCTGGAGAAGGGCCTAATCCATCCTAGTGTATCCCCTTGGGGTGCACCGGTGATCTTTGTAAAGAAGAAGGATGGATCCTTGTGGTTGTGTATTGATTACCACTAGCTAAATAAGGTAACGATCAAGAATCGTTATCCCCTTCCATGCATTGATGATTTATTTGATCAGATGAAGGGAGCCACAATTTTCTCTAAGATAGACCTTAAGTCAGGCTACCATCAGTTGAGGATTTTGGAGGTAGACATTCATAAGACCACCTTCCATATGAGATATGGCCACTATGAGTTCACAATGGTACCTTTTGGTTTGACTAATGCCCCCACGTAGTATTTATGAGTTTGATGAATGGGGTATTTAGGAATTTCTTAGATCACTTCATGCTCATCTTCCTTGATGACATTTTGATTTACTCACGTATGCATGAGGAGCATGAGGGCACCTTCGCCAGGTTCTTCAGTGTCTTTGAGAGCAAACAACTTTACGGGAACTTGGAGAAGTGTGCATTCTTTCAAACAAGGTGCAGTATTTGGGTCATATCATTTCTAGGGAAGGTATCACCATCAATCCTTCCAAGATTAGAGCTATCATGGATTGGCCAACACCCACTACTATGATGAAGTGCATAGCTTCATGGGATTGGCAGGTTACTATAGGAGATTTGTTTAGGACTTCTCTCGCATTACGCACCCCATCACTTCCCTTCAGGAAAGGGAAGAAGTTTGTTTGGTCGGACAGGTGTGAGTAGGCCTTCAGGACACTAAGGAATGCCTCACTACAACACCTATTCTTGCTAGTGTCTGGATCCATAGGGTGATTTTTCATTTGCACGGATGCTTCTTTAGTAGGACTTGGAGGTGTGTTGATGCAGGAGGGTAGAGTAGTGGCTTTTGAGTCTCAAAACTCAAGGATTATGAGCTTAATTATCTAACTCATGATCTTGAGCTTGCATGGTATTGTGCATGCTTTGGTTTGATGGAGGCACTTTCTTCTTGGTCAGAGATTCACACTCAGGACAGATCATTTGAGTCTTCACCTCTTCACACAACCCAATCTCAATGCTCGTCAAGTGGCATTGGATGGAGTTGCTTTGTGAGTATGATATGGAGATAAACATGTGAAAGGAAAGGAGAATGTGGTGGTAGATGCTCTCAGTAGATGAGACATGTGGCTATGGCCACCTCAGTGGGCACAGATTTACGGAGTAGGATTCTTCAACAGCTTCCTCTTGACAACTTCTACATTACAGTTTCGAGCAGAGATCGAGTCTCAGAGACCCCTCGAGGGGAAGTTTGATGGTTTCTCACTAGAGGTAGATGGCCTTCTCAGGCACAGAGGTTGGATTTATGTTCCCAGAGATGGAGGATTGAGGCAAGGACATATTGACAGAGGCACATCATGCACCCTATTCAGCCCATCCTAGGGGTGAAGAAGATGCACGCTACTTTGAGACAAGTTGTATCACTTGGAGAGGACTTCATAGAGACATGGCTCAGTTTGTGTCACATTGTTTAGAGTGCTAGAAAAGTGAAGGTCAGCATCAACATCCAGCTAGCCTTCTCTTTCCTCATGCTATACCGGAATGGAAGTGGGACACCATTTCCATGGACTTCATTGTTGGGCTACCGATGTCGAGATATCACCATGATGCCATCATGGTCACGGTTGATAAATTGACAAAAGTGGCTCACTTTTCTCCAGTAAAGACCACTTATATGGCTAGTGCAGGCATGGGGTATATCTTGATGAGATTGTCAGGTTGCACATGGATTCCATGGAAGATCATTAGTGACCACGATCCTTTGTACACTTCCCATTTCTGGACTACCATGCAGCATGCCCTCGGGATGAGAATCAACTTCAGCACAACATATCACCCTGAGATAGATGGATAGACGAGTGCGGGTGAATCAGATTTTAGAGGATATGCTCAGGATGTATGTGATGGATCAATAGTCTAGATGGGAGGAGTACATGTACTTGGTGGAGTTTTCCTACAATAATAGTTTTTAGAGTTCTATAGGCATGGCTCCTTTTCAGGCTTTGTATGGTAGAGAGTGCAGGACACCTCTTAGTTGGGACAAGTTAGAGGACAAGGTTTCTCTTGGACCAGCTTTGTTTGCAGGACATGGAGCAGCAGGTGGTTTTGATCAGATAGAGATTACAGGAGGCACATGGATAGGAAGAAGAAGTACGCAGATCAACATAGGACCGACATAGTTTTGATGTGGGCATGAAGGTGTTCCTTCATGTCAGGCCACATAAGAGCCCTATCCATTATGGAAAAGGTTCTAAGTTAGCTCCTAGATTCATTGGTCCTTTTGAGATCTTGGAGTGTATCGGCCCTTTGGCCTACCATCTAGCATTGCCACCTAGCTTGTCTCATGTACATGATGTGTTTCATGTTTCAGTTCTTAGGAGATATGTTGCAGATCCTTCTCATGTGTTAGATTGGACCTCATTGTAGGTGTAGGATCAGGGGGGTGATGGTGGAGCCCATTCACATCATAGATCACAGGACCTTGGGCCTTTGAGGTAGAGAGGTTGATCAAGTCCAGTGCAGTGGGATAGATATGATGAGACTACAGCTACATGGGAGGATGCTACTTTGCTACGAGTTTAGTTTCCACATTTGTTCCAGTGACTTCTAGGAGGAAGTTCGAGTCTAAGGGGAGGGGATGTAGTGCCCACTTCCCTTTGACACCTTTTTATACTATCATGATACTACTGATTATATTATGGACATGATTATGGACTTTATTATAGTATGATGTTAGATGTTAGATCATGGATTATTGTTGACTTGATTCAGTTATGATGCATGATGATTATTAGAGACATTTTGGATATTGATGTTGATATACTTGTTTGAACATGGTTATATTATGGATGTTGTTTGGACATGTGATATTTGGATATTGTGAGTAGACCTAGAAATGGAAATTATTTGATGATGATATAGTTGTTGAGTAAAATTACAAATGATCTTGTTGGTTTCTTGGATGTTGTTGTGATTCATATATCTAGATGATTTTGGAATTTTATTTATATTATTTTGGATGTTCTGATATGGCCACGAGGCCAAAGGAGGTATTTGTGTTTTGCAGTTAAAATATCACAACAAACATCGGGGATTGAGACCAACCACATTGGAATTCTAGATGAATTCAACAAGGTCACCATGGCAACTAGTATTTGTTTGTGCGTGTTTGTGTGTGTTAGGGATTCCCATGGGGGGATCACCTTTAAATGTGACCAAGGGGTTATGTGTTTTTATTTATTTGACCCTTTTTTTAATGTTGCATGTGTTTATTTTGTGATGCATTTTCCCCTTTCTTTATTTATTAAATGTTGTATTAATATTATGGGTAAGCATGTTGTTAATATTAATTAAATAAAATATGTCATAAGAAAGTAATTAATAGAGTTGTTGGCCTTGATTTAAAGTGTTGTAAGAGATGTGTAAGTGATGTGTAAGTTAACTTTTGAGTGTGAAACACTCCACCTTCTTGGAAATTCAAAATTTTCCTTGGAGGCTGATTTTGGAGGCTTGTGGGACAAGTTAAACTTGTCCCATACCTCTTAAATTTAATTACCAACCATACCTATGGTTGGAGAGTTGAGATTAGACTTTTATAATGCTTTTTGAGAAGGTAAATTGTAAGTTTTAATTACACTTTTCTTACATGATTTAATTTCAGTCCTTTGGGGTGTGGGTTGGATTTGAGTGTGTAAGTAAACTATCATTTTATTCACCCACCTATTTATTATGCATTGGAGAATGAAGTTGACTTTTGGGGTTGGGGTTGAGGATGTGTGATGTGGCATCCTACATGGATCCACCTCATCCTCTTCCCTTCCCTCTTCTATAAAATTTGAATTCCTTGCCTTGTTTTGGGTTGCTTCACTTTGGAGACTTCATTCTTGGGTGAATTCTTTTGTTGTTTTGGAGCTCTTGCTTTGAAGAAGTTTTTTTTGGAAGATTGTTGCATGCTTGTGCTTGGCTGATTTGGATTTCTTGCATTGGGATAAAGCTTGTTGTTTTGGAACTTGGAACAACTCCATCATGGAGAGGTAGGAGCTTGGCTCTTGAAATGCTTCTTTTTTTTTGTTTATGAAAATGTTAATGTGAATGTTTTGGCATGTTTGTGGGTTGTTGGGTAGATGGCCTAGGAATGGTGTAGGAGAAGACTATGGGGTTTATTTTGTGGGAGGCACAAGTGTGTTTTAGGGAGGTATAAGGGAGGAGGGAGTTGGGATTTGGGTTCCACCTTACAAAAGAAATAGCTTGCATTTCTTTACTCGTTATGGGGTGCCATAAGAGGTTGGGGAGGCATAAGGAAATGTGAGGAATAAGGGGTACTTTGGGAGGCATAAGGAATGTCAGGGTTTTGATATACTATATTTTGGTGGTTTGTAATTCAGGTGGTGATACCCATTTCCCCTTTTGGGAGGCATAAGAAGCATCCCCCATAGTTTCTTGCTCCTTTGGCTTGTTGATGAAGCCTTAGTAATGTTTTCATGCTTTAATGTAGTTGTAAACTACATTATTTTTGGACTGTGTTTTTATTGTGAAAATGTTGCTTGTGTGTTTGTGGAAGCTTGTTGTTGCCATGAGTTGGATCACATCTTTTATTGCATTGTGGTTGGGGCTCGGGGGCCAATGAAGAAGGATGGCTTCTCCTCTTCATTGGATGTCTTGGTTTGGTGGAGAGTGTTTCCTTTCCCTACTCTTGTTGTGATCAAATTGGAGAATGAGAAATATGCATGTTGTTGTTCGGAGAAAGAGAAAAAGATAGTTTGACAATCCCTTGTGAAATGAAATCTTATTGTAACCTTTCCCACTTTGAAGTGGATGATCTTGTATATTAATTGTAATGGAAAGATACTTTTGTATTGATTATGAAAGTTGAAATTTGAAATGTAAAAGAGTTATACTCTAATTTTTTTTTTTTGAAAGAATGTGAAAGAAATTACATTTTGTAAAGAAATCAAATGGAAAGGAAGTTAGAAGAGTTTCTTTGAATTAATAAATGATGTTTACCTTTTCATATGATATTATTTCCATTGAAATATGATCTTTTAAATGTAATTGAAATCTCTGTTTGAAAAGTGGAAAAGTGAAATGTGAGAAGGAAATGTATTATTCTATTTTTATAAGTATGATTTTGAAAGAATAAAAGTTACATTCTTGTCTTTATGTTTGATTGAAGGAATGAAACCTTTTTGAAACTAGCATGAAATGAATTCATTTGTAAGGAAAGTAAAATAAGAACCATTGAGTTAATTTTTTTGTTTCCATTTTTGCTTCACGTTAAACTCTGTAACTTTTACCATAAATGAATAGATTGAACCTGCAATCAAGAAATAATAATGAAACATTAAAATTGAACATGCCAGGATATAAATGAGTTCAATTAGACAAAAACACTTAAAGGAAATCTTTCAAAACTTGGCAAAACCAAGTTCAAAGCTTTCACAGTCATTTTGTTGTCAAGAAATGTAAATGTTCAAATTGCAAATCAATCAGACAAATTGAATCTTGAAATCTTTCCTAAATCCATCTAAGAACAATTCTCCATGTCTATTTGACATGTTGAGAGAGGAAGAAGATCAAATTGAACAAATCTCATAAGTTAAAATTTACCAGTTTGTACTATAAAAGTCCTGCAGATCATTTTCTTGAAATTGACCCTTAAACTTTATCAAAATTAAAAATTAATGAATCATGTGCAAAGAGGGACGTTGAGATATTTCCATAAAGTCCTTGTTTTCCCAAAACTAAGCTCTCTATCAAAAGTTATGGCCTTCTGAAGTTTTCTTCACTTGGCATCAAAAAAAAAATTTTTTTTCTTGGGAAAATTTCCTTGGCGGGCCCGAATTTTCCCTTAGTGCTTCAGAAAATTTTTGGGAAATTTTCCTAATTTTCACCAATGTCTCACCAACCCGTAGCCAATCAAAGGGTTCCACATGGCACCACGAGGAATTGACGAGGGGTGGATCTATTTTTCACTTAGCTTTTAAGAAAAATTTTGGGAAAATTTTCCAAATTTTCCCCGCCACCCCATAACCAATCAGAGGCTGCCACGTGGCACCACGAGGCGTGTCGCGGAGGAGGGGTCCCTTTTTCCTTTGCATTTTTCAAAAAATTTTGGGAAAATTTTCTAAATTTTCCCCCCCCTCCACCGACCATCAGCGATCACGTGAGATGCCACGTGGCATCACGAGAGGCATCGATGGAGGAGCAGCGGGTCCCTTTTTTTTTTTTGTTTTAGGAAAATTTTGGGAAATTTTTCAAATTTCCCCACCACCCCCCTGCATGCCAATCAGGAGATGCCACATGGCATCATGAGGTCATGGGGCATGGGTGAATTTTACCCTTTTTCCCTTCGGGCGCTAAAATGCTTTTATCCCCACCACCCTATTTTCCCCACGTGGCTTAGGAGGCATCACGTGTCCCTTGCAGACTCGCGGGAGCATGGGTGCAAAGGTGGCTTTCCCCCACGGGAAATTTTTCAAAATCTCCCCACGGCCCCAGCCTAGACCCAGCTCTCTCTCAAAATTTTCTCCCCACGGCCCAAGACCCGCCCCTTTTTTCCCTGGGCCCGCAGGCCCACTCTTGGGAAAATTTTCACCCCAAGGCCCGCTTTCCTATCCAATGCCCATAACTTGAGAAATATGAGGAGTTAGGAGGACTTATTTATATCAATGGAAAGGTGAGGAAATTTCCTATCCAATGGGAATGATTTAGGGAAATTTTTGAATGTGTTAATTTTGAGAAAAATAAAGTTGAATCTTTAATCCTATTAGAGAGTGGGTATGGTGAGGAATTACCCTCTTAACCTAATTGAACTTTCTAACCCTAAATTTTTGGACCTTGTGACCTCTAATAATTGTTAATAAAAGAAAATTATATTCTAGTGGATTAGAAACAAAATTATCTCGAACTTGTTAGAAGATTCAACTATTGTCTTAAAACAAGCATGGGAATTTGACTCTTTAAACAAAATAAAAAATTTATTCCATAATTTTCCTAACAAATCCTAGGTTGTTCCTTGTTCTCAAGTGGTTTGTTTTAGCGGGCATTATAGGTAATAATATATTTATCCTAACAAAATTTCCTCCTTTTTTAAAATTTTAACTTTTTTAAAATTTAAAATAAAAAATTTCAATTATACTTTCAAAATAACACATTATTTCAAATTTTTACATATTTTACGTGTTTAAATTTTAAAAATTTAAACATTTTAAAACATTTGAACTTTTGAAATTTTGACATTTTGGAAATTTCCACTTTTGAAATTACATTTATCTTCAAATGCAAGTAATTCAAAATATAAAGTTTTATAAAATTTAAAATAGTTAAATTCAATATTTCAAGGTATTTGAAGTTTTTTCCCAAATACTAAAATTTCAACTTTTTCAATAATGTAATTTTTTTACTCAAAATATCAACCTTTTCAGTTCAACCTTTTACAAAATTAAAAAGTTTCATTTATTTGCAATTTCATCTTTTAAATATTTCAATTTTTAAAATATTCAATGTTTTAAAACTTTTAAATATTTAAAAACACATTTCTTAAAAAAACATTTTTAATATCGAAACAAAAGAACATTTAAAATTTTAAATCTTTTTAAATTTTAACTTTTTAGTAATTTTTTAAATTACAAGTTTTTAAAAATATCTATTTTCAGGAATTAAATCATTAAAATTCAACAAATTTTGAAACATTTTTTCCAAAGTTTCCATGGTGACTTAAGTTTTAATTCATCTAAACTTTCAAAATGTGAACTTCCAAATGTTTTTTTTTCAATCTTTTGAAAACTCGAGTTTGTTGTGATATTTTTTAAGAACTTAGAAAAAATTTCTTTTTTAAAAATTTTTACAAATTACAACTTTTCAAAATTATATTTGTTAAATATAATTCCAACCTAAAAATTGAAATTATTTAATAATGACAACATATTCAAAAAACAACTTTTCAAATTTTCAGCTTTAAAGAAAACTAAATGAAATTTCTAACTTTTTCATAATTTTAAGTGTTTAAATATCAATTATTTTGTATTTAAAATTTAGGTTTTTTTAAAATTTCATTTTTTAAAAAATATCCATGTTGAAATTACCTTTTTTGAAATATAAAGCTTTTTTTAACTTTTCAAATTCAATCATTTTAAATTTTTTGAGTTGTTTAAATTTATATGAATTAAACTTTTTAAAATATTAACCATTTCTAAAATCTAAATGTAATATTTTCTTTATTTTTTCAAAATTATTATTTCCATAATATAGTGGGTTCATCGGAGATCAATAATTACAAGTGTCGAAGGTGAATGAGATTATACATTCTATGGATTATAATAAGAAAGCGATTTTCATTTATTCATAATTTAAATGTATAGTGATCTAACATGAATAAAGCCCTTGATAAAGTATCATGGTCTTTAACTACAAGGTTCTAAGTTTGGTTTTCAAAAAATTAAAATGCATGGCTTGCATTTCTATGCTATATTCTCTATGGTGGTTAATGAACGTGTGGGAGAAGGAAAAAACGGGATCCTATATCCCTTATGCTCTTCATTATTATGATGGATTTTCCCAATTACCAAAGTTGTTAAAGATGGTCTTCTAAAAGGCACTAAGCCTCCTCTACGAATTTTTATCAACATCTTTGTGGATGACATTTATCCAAAGCGCTTTTAAAAGTGGCATCTATCTTGGAAGCTAATGTGATTTTTATCATTCCTCTTTTATCATCTCGACAAGAGATCAACTTTGATAAAATTTCAATTTTCTTTGTAACATCCTTTAGAAAGGGAGAATAAAAAGGAATAAAATACAAAATCAATTCACTTCCCAGCAATACTTGGGCTCCCCGCATTACTAAAAAAATTCTCAATCAAAGTCACGAATGATCTAAACCAAGATTTCAGGAAAAAGGAAAGGTCTTTCATCTTCACTGGTAAATTCTAATTATTTCTTTTAATGTGCAAGTATAGTTGTCAAAAGAAACATCTTATTCTTTTGAGTGTTGGTAAAATCTACTTATCAAAATCGTTATATTTTTTTTATTCATTTTGCTAAAAAAATTGAAAGGATTTATAAACACTTTTATGGTAGGGAATGGAGGATAAATTAAAATATTACATTCATTCTTGGGATAAGAGAAAGGTGTCCACTTCTAAAAGGATTGGGGGATAGCCATATAAATATAAAGAAAAATGAATATTGCCTTTATGAAAATGGGTTGGAGAGATGCTTGAGGAACAACCATGATTGATCAAAAGGCCAAATATCTTGAAATGGTACAACTTTCTTTTCATTCATGATGAGAAACTTCCTCAAGGCTCCATTCCATTTAGGGTATAATTTTAAGTTTTTGATGAAAAGTGGGAAATGGCCTCATCAATTACATTGGGGTGAAATTGTTAAAATTTCATCTCGATGATTAAATTTTTTGCAGCTTTGGTCTTGGCAACAAAGCAATATGGTACTAAGGTGCTCATTACATGGAAATAGCTCTCGGATGAATTGAAAACTCCACGTTGTCCTCTCTAATAGAGACCAACTAGACCTCATTCCCTTCAATCAAAAACTTCATGGAATGAAGTTCTAGATGAATTTTCCACAATTAAACACCAAATATTCATGAACAATTACATTGGATATAGTTTTCTTTGATAAATATCTAGAGTGAGTTTAATTGGATCATATTTTTGGTATAACATAGGAAATTAACTTTTACAAAAAATAAATGCATAGAATATAATACTAATGAAAACCCATGAAGAAGATATCTTTTGAATGCCAATATATATCAAGCTTTACAAATGCAAAGAACTTACATCCAGGATGTTAAGCACCTTTTGTCACAATTATAGAGAGTATGCTTTAATGATCTAGATTTATGCCTTTTCCAAGTTCAATGTTTTCAGATTCCTAAGGATTTCATTCAGTTTAAGGAAATGAACTCCTACTTTTAATCATTGTGTTGTGAAGAAATCTTAGACTACTATTTCCATCAAAGATTCCCCATAATATCTTATGCTTTGAAACCCTCATAAGAATGATATCATTTTCTAAACAGATAAAAAATGCAATTTTTTTGTTAAGATACATCATGCTCCAAGGCAAGATATTTTGGGAGATTCAAATAAAAATAATAAAGTATCCCGAGAATGAAGAATATTTGCATTTCTTCATACAATGACAAGATAGGAGCTACCATTTAAATATTTGGAATATCTCAAACATTGATAGGTCCACCGATTCATTGAGAACTCCTAAGATTTAAGGTTTTAAACTAAAATTCAAATATGCCTCTAAGCACTAGTAATCAAGGCTAAAATTTGATATTGGGGAAATTTGGATAAAGATTTTCAAAATGTTGTTGGATATCACACTTAAACACAAGAAAAATGGGGATTCAAACAAATCATTATCGAAAGGTCCCTGATTCTACTCATATGGGGCTAAAAAACAAAGATTAATATATAGAAAATCATTTTGAAGCATATTCAAAAACATTATCAATCACCTATGCAAATTTCTCCTCTAGCTTTATCCAAGGACTTTACTTATGGAATTCATAAGTATTTGTCAAAATTTCAAAAATATCATCATTAGGCATACTTGATAGAGAGAGGAAAGGTTGATAAATATTTGGCCAATGTTGGAGATGCATAATAATCTAACCATGGGATAGTTTTAAATTACATCCCTTAGGAGGTACATAATAGCATTAATGCAGATAAATATGGGCACTAAAAACTGGAGTAGAACTAATAATGGTATGGATCGGGCTTAGCTGGATGTGAAAGATCACACATGTGATATTATCATCCTAACTATGTGTAACGACCCAAAAAATCACACATGAACAACACAGTGAAATACAGGATAATTTTTTTTTGACTTGCTTGACACATAACATGACGCAACATGTCGTCACCAAGTATACAACTAACACTGTGAACAACTTGATACAAGGATGGCCATAAAGGCAGCACGGAAACGTTCACACAAATCAAGGACAATTTACTTTTCTTTTTGACAAGACAACATAGAAGTCCATTCACAGAACACACTTACAGTTAGGGCCAACCACAAAGAGTTATTCTTGAGGGTTATTTATTTTAATAAGATATCTTGCAATTCTTAGCTTACGTTTTCCAAGGAGGTTCAAGATATGATTCATACAATTCCTCTTACCAAGCTAAGTTTATTCTTTTGAAACTGAGTAATCATCTTTAAATCTTCTCTATTATGACCTTTATTTGTTTAATTCGTTTATCAAGAAAAAGGAGTATTTAAATTCCACAAGGCCATCTGCTCACCACTAACGCTACTAAGATTCGTTCTTGCTCACAAGACAACATGGTTTTAAGTTCAACACACTTAAGAGAAGAGATACAAGGTGCCTTGAAAAAGGGTTAGAGGGAGAAGGTCGAGATGAAACATTTTTAGGACCTCATTAGTTATTGCCAGTATTAAATTGAAGCTAGGGTTCTTAACCAGAATTAACAACAACTTTACTTAGGCTTCGCTAAAAGTATTAACAAGGAGTAAAAGAATTTACTTTCCAAATGGCTGAGAGATAGATTGTGTGGTTTCAAAATTGTTTTCTCCTGTTTATTAAATCTTATTATCTTCCAGAACCAACCATAGATTTCCTTTAAGTTCATTTAAGAATCCCACCATGAAAGGGATAGTATTCATTAGTGTAGCTAGGGGTATCAAGTTATATAATGTTACTTACAATGATAGTCCTGCCCTTGATTACTTAAAGAATTTCTTGCTCTCAAGTTGGTGACCCCTACGTTATTTTATTTGAATACAACTTTTAATTTAACTTCCTGAAGTATTAAACAATCCCATGTTAGTTTACTTATGACACTTTATTACTAAGTCATGGCAAGGTTTACTCAGAATTTATTCTCAAGGAAAAGTTGAAGCAACACTCATTTACGAGAACAAAACAAGATTACATCATTTCTTAAAATACTGATACTCCACAAGTCACTCAACCACAATAACAAAATTTTCTTATAATTTCAATGATGGCACACAATACAAGGTTTCCAAAGTTCAGAAGACAAGGTCCACAATACATTATACTAAGACATTAATCCTCTTTAAAACTTTCCACCGGACGTTAACAACAGTTGAACAACATAAAAAGAGGCTTCGAGCAAAGGAGCTTCTCAACTGAGGTTGATGACAAAAGTCTACAAATCTATCCCTCATCTACATGCAAGATCCATCTGCAACGAAATTTTCTACAAGAGTCAGTTCACGAGAACTGAGCAAGATAAGGCTACACAAAACCACCATAACTATTATCTAACAATATCACGAAAAGGAAGCACTTTATTACAAGAATTGGTTCAAACCTCTAAACACTATTAACACATCAGGTTAAAGTAAAGTCTTCATCATGCCAATCAAAGAAGGAGAAGACCTTGTACTTTAGTTAGGAGTAATAACAACGAAAGTATAGCAATCGTAAGAGAATGGCCCTTGGCCCTATAAGGAGAAAACAAACAATCTAGCATAAACAGAATTCCCATCAAGTAAGTAATTAAAAAAATAATTACAAGATTGAGATTTGATATAATTAGACCAACCATCTAGAAATTTATCAAAGGTACCAACGCATAGGCTAAAATAATACATTTCTAAAAGAACAAAAGTTGATCGGCCCAAGAAAGGGGAAACACGGGTTTCAGAAATCAACACAAAAGCCATGTATAATTGAGTTTCAAACCGGAAATCAATTAGAGTATACACACAACATAAGTTTCGAAGCGAAAGCAAAGTATACTAGTTTTGACCATTAACTACAAGATTTTCCAATCATCCAAGAAGGGTCAAGGTCTTACAGGCTAGTAGTAAGCATGCGAGAGAAGAAGGGGGGGGTTCCGTCACACAAGAGTATACAATAATGTCATCAAAAATTTTATAACACTAAGGATTTGCAAACCTCCACTACAATACTAATGTTTGGTTAATATAAAATAAATTACCCATATCCCAAAACAACCATATTTTACTATGGAAACCCTTGTAACACAGTCAACCGTCGCACAAATAGATACAAACATAATTTCTAAGTGACATTATCAAAACAAAACCTTCCGCTATGAATCTATAAGATTATCAAATGAAAGCTGAGTTTTTCCCAAAGATTAATCACATTTAGGAAATTCCATCACAAACTATTACGGTAATTACGTGCATAAAAACTAACCAATATTAATTAATAGCGTTAACATTACAAGGGAGAAAATAATGCAAGTTAGGAAAAATAGAAGAGCGCCATCAGCAATAATTCTGAGAGGGGGATTAGACCAAACTATTCTAGTGTCAACGAGGTACTAGATTCACACAATGAAACCTCCAGCTTAGTTGATCCGAAAAGCTAGTTATGGTTCAAGTTGATAGGGATGGTCAAGGTACTTCTTGAGGATGGCCTTAAAAGCCTAGAAACAAGATGAAAGATAATATAAGAGTCTACACCCGCGAGACGGAAAACACATTGCACACAAACCTTTTCATTCTAAAAGTTTTAATACCAAAACTCTAAGTGGTTAGCCCCCAAGCATTGATCACACAATCCTACAACCTTTCTTTCTCGATGCCAAAAGGTTATCAAAGGGACTTGCGAAGGAGCTAACAAAACGTCAAAAGACAACTTGGGTGCTAGGGAGGAGCTTCACAGTTATCGTAACTTACTTCCATGATATCGAAAATACTAGTTAATCAACATAACAACTTGCAACTCAATCGCAGAGAAGAATTAATACATAAACAAATAGATGAAGTTCTATCATTCGAGTAAGGGAAACATAACATTTAGAGGAGAGGGCACACGCATCCTTTCGACCCACATACTATCAACGATAAAAGCTAAAACAAGAAGAAACAAGCAGAAAGGGAAATCTCCCATCATGACATCTAACTGACAAATCAATGCAAGGAAAAGTGGTTCGATTTCACAATAATTGTAAATATAATAGCAGTAGAAAGGTGTAGAAATATCTTGCCTGTTTCTCCAGCTTCAACAGGTCGTACAGACTCCACACGGGCCAGCATAAAAACAATAGCATGAGACAAGGATGTGAGTACTGCTGCTGGCGATGTCAAAGGGCCAAATGTGATAACTGGATAGACAGATGGGGCAGAAAATTTAACAGTTGAGTCCTTTCACAAATCCACCTCACACCGCCTCGTAGTACGCTTCTACACTGGAAACAACTCGAGGAGATTGTCTTCCATCTTCCCTCACTTCAGCAGTCCTATGAGATCATCAAGGTTGTTATCAACCAAGTACTCCTTGAAAAATTCTGTGATGAATAAAAGCACGATGCCCTTGGCCACAAGATTTTCTTTAACCCAGAGGTTAAAACCGTCTCTAGAAAAAGCCCATAGTTTCGAGAGAAAGTGAGTGAAAATAAATATCAAGAGATTCTTTCTTTCATTTTCCTCAAAAGCTCAAGGGACTAAATACTTTCTCAACATTTTCAAGATTCTTGATTAGAAAAGGTCTCCTGCGTAATATCTTCCAATATAAGAACAAACGGCAAGATCTTCTTATTTCTTTTCATTCCAAAGATGCATAAAGGTACATCACATTCTTCATGCTTTCAAGTAAATAGCATAGTCCAAATGCCTCTTGTCTATGCTCTTTTTTTGAATCCCCAACAAAAGTCGAAGTATTTTTTTTGAAAGTGAAAATAAAGTTTGATTCCTTCTTACAATGTTTCACGTTTTCCACAGTTCAATAATTGCAAAGTAAATTATGCTTTCATGAATATTCGATATTTAAATGATCGAGCTCTATGAGTTTCTCTTCCATGAGTTACATCGTACAACAAGTAAGATCTCAATAGAGAATCTTTGTAAATAAATTTCATCAGTCTCCGGTAACACCTCAACTTTGCTCTTTTAATCGATTTTGAAGATACTCCACTCAAGGTACATGTTCGATCTCGAAAATATCCATTTACCTTCATCTCCCAAGACATTTTCTCCATCATCTCCTACAAACCAGAGTTGTAAAAGCCCATTGACATCCATGGAATATCACAGCTCCTCTCCCTCGAGGAATAAAAAAATAAACAGAGGAATAGGTGAACCCGATCGTAACATTGAAAGCCCACAATACCTCATACTAGCAAATGCACGTGAGTTCCAAAGTATACCCAAGGGACCTCTATGTTTATTTGCTAATTTTATTTTTGTTATACTTTTTGCTAAGGTGCAATTCCTTCCAGTTCATCCTTTCAAATGACAAACCCGACATAGGCACAAGACAACCCAATTAATCCAGAGAAAAAGACCATACATAATGACATGAAGTTGGAGAAAAGAAATATCAAGAGATGCTCTCTCGTAGTCTCCTAGCATTGGATTTCGCTCGCAGAAGGTCTTTCTCACATTTCCATGCCCAAGTCGCTTTCCATTTCCTTCAAGCAAGATACTCTCTGCTTTTGTCCCAATCTCCACCTACTCTTCTTCTTGCTTTTCATCCCAGAGATGCATACCAACATCATATTTGATGAAGTCAATGCAGCATAGTCCAGATCCTCTTAACACTCGAAAAAAGAATACTTTTTCCAAGTGAAAATAAAGTCTGATTCCTTCTTATCACCGCACCAAGTTTCATATGATGCACCTTGTTATAGTGCAAATGTGCAGCCCATTGCTTACTGACTTGCTTCACTTAGCAGCACCAATAATCTCCATAAGAACATTGTCATTGTTTAAGATGAGAGAGCTTGGATTGCATTACCCACAACAATTTCTTTAGCAATATAATCTTGAGATAAACTTGGTTTCATGTGGCAAAACATCAACATCTGCTAGAGAGGCTCTTGATGACTCTAATAAAGTTTAACAATCCAAAGCAAATTGTCGAATCTTTTCACTAAGGTGGCAAAGGAATTCTTTATCCTCCTCCACAACATTAATCATGTCTTAAATCAAAAATGCCCCTTGAAGCTTTATCTCCCTGAATTTGAATTTTTCTAACCATGCAATAGATCTCCTCTCAACGTGTTGTGATATGTCCCCTACGGAATGCATGAGAAATTTAATAGACTTCTACAACTACTTCCAAGATTTTTTCTTATTCATGTCTTTTCATCAATCTCCTTTTGAATGGTAACCCGCATGCCCACTTCTACATAGATGTTTAACAAGAAGAACATAAGGAGCAGCATTTTTAGGAACCAACTCAAACAGAGATGCGGTAAATTGCTAAAAACTCAAAGTTCTATATTCTTATGCGGTCTACAAGCACCAAACAGACAAACAAAAACCAAGCAAGCAAATAATCCACGCAACCAAAGATAATAGGAACGTCTCTCACTTGCCTCCGCACGCAGACTAACCAAGGAAGATCTCACGCGGCCTCGAGAGGATCAGCATTGAAAACAAGAAGCAAGGAAGATTTGCAAATCAAGAAAAATAAATGAGGACTACATCCACTCCTCAGCCAAGACTCCAACACGTCAAGATTTAATGTCTCCATCCTCCACGCAGGCCCAGATAATCTTGGCGGGTAGAAAGGTAGGTTGGGGGCATTACATTCTCCTCCCCTTAAGAAAGCATCGTCCTCGATGCGACATTACACAGAGGAAAGGAAATGGTATGCAACAAGGGATAGATAAAGAAGAAAACACACCCTATGGTTTTAAAATTTTAGTTGATTAAAGCACGGCCACAGGGTAGCCTTAGGAACATTTGGTAGAAATTTTAACTTTCAATGTTCTGTGAAGATTGGCAGTTCTTTCTTGTTCATCATTTCATTAGTCTCTTTCCATTATCATTATTTCTAGTTTTAGTTTCTTTTAAAAATATCATCATTGAAGGGTTTTGATTTATTCCTTATTGTGGGTGCCCAACATGAACTGCTAACACAACACCCTATCAGGTTCACAAGACCCTACAGATTCACAAGCACACAAGTATATACTTCAAGATTGTATTACACCACAAAAGGTTACTCAAATACGGAATAGAATAGGCACACTCCACATAACATAGTACTCGACACACATCAATGACTGACATACCAAAATACTTAACCAAAACAGTACTACAATCCACTAGACATTTCCTCAATTTGCATCAATGAAAAATTCACATAACACCAAACCATGCTACAGGTACATAGTGTCCACAAGGGAATCAATGACATATCCACAACATCACAACACATATCCATCTGACATGAGTAACACATACATCAAAAGACCACTACCAAAACATCACAATAACTCAACATATATCCTAGAACATCAACCATACACACAAATATCATATGCCTCCCTCAAACTCTTATGCCTCCCTCAAACTCTTATGCCTCCCTCAAACTGCCTTTCTCAACTCTTATGCCTCCCTCAAGGAGGCCGGTTGACCCTATGGTCCAAGACACATAGAGTTCGAACACTCCTAACCCAAGTGACATAATAACGCGTGGTTCAACAACCCGCTAGTTATATGTAACTCCTTGGGGCGTACCCCCATACAACGAAGCGGGTCCATAGGTCCAACCAATCCATGGTGCATCCTATGACCCTATTCCACACATCACGACAATAGAACCAGCACAACAATCCAATCAAAGTGCCAAGTGGCAAAGTACAAGCCTTGGGCAAGGCGGTAAAAATTCCAAATTTAAAAGAAGACCCAAATTCAAGCAAAATAAATGGCCAAATAGCCATAGTTAGTATCAAAATCCCCATGTTAGTGCCACAAACCAAGGAAATGCCCAAAATTGTAAAGCATGGCAATCAAGAAAAGTTGCTGGTCCTTACAAAATAGGGTAAAAAGCTCAATTACGAATAAAATCAACTTATAATAATGTCACATTACGATAACTGTGTGGCCTTATCTAGCCACCAAGGGGTACTCAACGAGTTGCTAGCACTCAGAACATTGAGCCTCAGCTCGTAAAATACATATCAATAATACAACTGTCATAACCTCCATCTGAATCATCCCGCCACCACTTCGACAAGGCTAAACATAGTCATAGTTGCACTTAGGTTGCATACATACAACCACATAGGGAGAGAGGAAAGAATCACATGTTATCTACTAAACCGAGTTTTGACTCGAGTTATTGACCCATGGTACACCATTCCTCACTCTCAACATACACTTCTACCGATTTCCCTCAGGGTCGGTTAGCGTAAGGTTCACAACATAACATGTAACTACATCACTAACACAATGGTGGTACCATAACGTACATGTACAAGGTAGATCACAATCATACATTCACCGAGTGTAACACATCACTTTACCACATTCTCGCACCCAAAGCGCAAGTCACCATATACGATAGGGTTCATACACTCACCATATGACCCCAAATCACAACATGAAGCATTACATATTTGCACAAATCATACATACGATGAACATAGTACATCACAACATAACATCCATTGCTACATAACAAGGTGGTACACACATTTCTTCAAAACATGGTAAAAACATCATGATACAACTCATTTCTTTTAACATCAATCTAGTCATACAACACATTGATACACCTACATATCACCATATGTCACAATGCTCCAACACTATGTCATCCACATTACAATTCTTTTCACACATCACAAACAATAATTCACACGTGAATTCTTCATAGAATCCACAAGAAGGAGAGAGAATACTCCCATCCCAAACATATCAACATGATCACAAACACGCACAAAGTGACATACACATCATGTGCGTTCACAATATCACAATTACGACAATAATCACATCACGCTTATACCACATTACTCTTCCAATATCTACCACCATCATGCAACATCATCATCATCATCATGCAGTTTCATCATGTAACACCACCACCACCATGTAACATCATCATATAACACCAATCCGGCCCATAGGTTCGAGAGCATGAACCTATGCTCTGATACCAAGTGTAACGACCCAAAAATCCACACACGAACAACACAGTGAAATACAAGATAATTTTTTTTTGACTTGCTTGACACATAACATGACGCAACATGTCATCACCAAGTATACAACTAACACTGTGAACAACTTGATACAAGGATGGCCATAAAGGCAGCACGGAAACGTTCACACATATCAAGGACAATTTACTTTTCTTTTTGACAAGACAACATAGAAGTCCAATCACAGAACACACTTACAGTTAGGGCCAACCACAAGAGTTATTCTTGAGGGTTATTTATTTAAAAGATACATCTTGCAATTCTTAGCTTACGTTTTCAAGGAGGCTCAAGATATGATTCATACAATTCATCTTACCAAGTTAAGTTTATTCTTTTGACACAGAGTAATTATCTTTAAATCTTCTCTATTATGACATTTATTTGCTTAATTCGTTTATCAAGAAAAAGGAGTATTTAAATTCCACAAGGCCATCTGCTCACCACTAACGCTACTAAGATTCATTCTTTCCCACAAGACAACATGGTTTTAAGTTCAACACACTTAAGAGAAGAGATACAAGGTGCCTTGAAAAAGGGTTAGAGGGAGAAGGTCGAGATGAAACATCTTTAGGACCTCATTAGTTATTGCCAGTATTTAATTTAAGCTAGGGCTCTTAACCAGAATTATCAACAACTTTACTTAGGCTTCACTAAAAGTATTAACAAGGAGTAAAAATTTACTTTCCAAATGGCGGTGAGAAAGATGGTGAGGTCTCCAATTTGTTTTCTCTGGCTTATTAAATCTTATCATCTTCAAACAATTAACAGTTCATTTCACCTTAGGGTCATTTTACAAATTTTACCATAAAAGGAATAATGTTCACTAGAGGAGCTAGGGTTATCGTGTTATAAAGTTTACTTGCAATGATAGTCTTGCCCTTGTTTACTTAAAGAATTTCTTGCTCTCAAGTTGGTGACCCCTACATTACTTTATTTGAATACAAATTTTAATTAACTTCCAGAAGTATTAAACAATCCCATGTTAGTTTACTTATGACACTTTATTACTAAGTCATATCAAGGTTTAACTCAAAATTTATTCTCAAGGCAAGGTTGTAGCAACACTCATTTACAAGAACAAAACAAGATTACATCAATTCTTAAAATACTGATACTCCAACAAGGTCACTCAACAACAATAACCAAATTTTCTTATAATTTCAATGATGGTCAAACAATACAAGGTTTCCAAAGTTCAGATGACAAAGTCCACAATACTTTATACTAAGACATTAATCCTCTTTTAAACTTTCCACTGGACGTTAACAACAGTTGAACAACATAAAAGGTTTCGAGCAAAGGATCTTCTCAACTGAGGTTGATGACAAAAGTCTACAAATCTATCCCTCATCTACACGCAAGATCCATCTGCAGAAAATTTTCTACAAGAGTCAGTTCACGAGAACTGAGCAAGATAAGGCTACACAAAACCACCATAACTATTATCTAACAATATCACGAAAAGGAAGCACTTTATTACAAGAATTGGTTCAAACCTCTAAACACTATTAACACATCAAGCTAAAATAAAGTCTTCATCATGCCAATCAAAGAAGGAGAAGACCTTGTACTTCAGTTAGGAGTAATAACAACGAAAGTATAGCAATCGTAAGAGAATGGCCCTTGGCCCTATAAGGAGAAAACAAACAATCTAGCAAAAACAGAATTCCCATCAAGTAAGTAATTAAACAATAATTACAAGATTGAGATTTGATATAAATAGACCAACCATCTAGAAATTTATCAAAGGTACCAACGCATAGGCTAAAATAATATATTTCCAAAAGAACAAAGTTGATCGCCCAAGAAGGGGAAACACGGGTTTCCAAAATTAACACAAAAAGCCATGTATAATTGAGTTTCAAACCGGAATCAAATAGAGTATACACAAAACATAAGTTTCAAGTGAAAGAAAAGTATACTAGTTTTTACCATTAACTACAAAGATTTTCCAATCATCCAAGAAGGGTCAAAGTCTTACAAAGCTAGTAGAAAGCATGCGAGAGAAGAAGGGGTTCCATCCAACAAGAGTATACAATAATGTCATCAACAAATTTTTATAACACTAAAGATTTGCAAACCTCCACTACAATACTAATGTTTGGTTAATTTAAAATAAATTACCCATATCCCAAAACAACCATATTTTACGGCAACCCTTGTAACACGATCAACCTTGCACAAATAGATACAACATAATTTCTAAGTGACATTATCAAAACAAAACCTTCCGCTATGAATCTATAAGATTATCAAATGAAAGCTGAGTTTTTCCCGAAGATTAATCACATTTAAGGAAATTTCCATCACAAACTATTACGGTAATTACGTGCATAAAAACTAACCAATATTAATTAATAGCGTTAACATTACAAGGGAGAAAATAATGCAAGTTAGGAAAAATAGAAGAGCGCCATCAACAATAATTCTGAGAGGGGGATTAGACCAAACTATTCTAGTGTCAACGAGATACTGGATTCGCACAATGAAACCTCCAACTTAGTTGATCCGAAAAGCTAGTTATGGTTCAAGTTGATAGGGATGGTCAAGGTACTTCTTGAGGATGGCCTTAAAAGCCTAGAAACAAGATGAAAGATAATATAAGAGTCTACACCCTGCGAGACGGAAAACACATTGCACACAAACCTTTTCATTCTACAAGTTTTAATACCAAAACTCTAAGCTGGCTAGCCCAAGCATGGATCACACTAATCCTACGACCTTCCTTTCTCGATGCCAAAAGGTTATCAAAGGGACTTGCGAAGGGGCTAACAAAAAACGTCAAAAGACAACTTGGGTGCTAGGGAGGAGCTTCATAGTTATCGTAACTTACTTCCATAATATCGAAAATACTAGTTGATCAACATAATAACTTACGAACTCAATCGCAGAGAAGAATTAATACATAAACAAATGACGAAGGTCTATCATTCGAGTAAGAGAAACATAACATTTAGAGGAGAGGGCACACGCATCCTTTCGACCCACATACTGTCAACGATAAAGCTAAAACAAGAAGAAACAAGCAGAAAGGGAAATCTCCCATCATGACATCCAATTGACAAATCAATGCAAGGAAAAGTGGTTTGATTTCACAATAATTTTAAATAAAATAACAGTAGAAAAGTGTAGAAATATCTTGCCTGTTTCTCCAGCTTCAACAGGTCGTACAGACTCCACACGGGCCAGCATAAAAACAATAGCATGAGACAAGGATGTGAGTACTGCTGCTGGCGATGTCAAAGGGCCAAATGTGATAACTGGATAGACAGATGGGGCAGAAAATTTAACAGTTGAGTCCTTTCGCAAATCCACCTCACACCGCCTCGTAGTATGCTTCTGCACTGGAAACAACTCGAGGAGATTGTCTTCCATCTTCCCTCGCTTCAGCAGTCCTATGAGATCATCAAGGCTGTTATCAACCAAGTACTCCTTGAAAAAGTCTGTGATGAATAAAAGCACGATGCCCTTGGCCACAAGATTGTCTTTAAGCAGAGGTTGAAAAACCGTTTCTGGTGGAAGCCCAGACAGTTTCTGAGAGAAAGTGAGTGCGGTGAAAATAGCAGCTTCTTTCTTTCATTTTCCTCAAAAGCTCAAGGGACTGTAAATACTTTCGCATAACATTTTCAAGATTCTTGATTAGAAAAGGTCTCCTGCGTAATATCTTCTGAATATAAGAACAAACGGCAAGATACTCTGCCTTGCAGGTTCACAATTCCAAACAGCAAAGGTATGCCGGTCACATTCTTCAGGCTTTCAATAAAACAGCTAAAATGCCTTGTCTATGCTCTTCAATCCCCAACAAAAGTCGAAGCTACACAGCTGTCACGTTTTCCAGCAGGTTCAATAATTGCAAAGTAAATTGTGCTTTCATGAATATTCTGATATGAAACAGATCGGCCTCTATGAGGTTCTCTTCCATGAGTTACATCGTACAACAAGTAAGATCTCAATAGAGAATCTTTGTAAATAAATTTCATCAGGTCTACTGCTGGTAACACCCTCACTGTCACATAATCGATTTTGAAGATACAAACTCAGTACATGTTCTGGATCTGAAAAATATCCTGCTACCTTCATCTCCCAAGACATTTTCTCCATCATCTCCTACAAACCAGAGTTGTAAAAGCCCATTGACATCCATGGAAGCACAGGCTCCCCTCCCTCGAGGAATAAAAAAATAAACAGGGAATAGGCGAACCTGATCAGAACATTGAAAGCCCACAATACCTATACTAGCAAATGCACGTGAGTTCCAAAGTATACCGGAAGGGACCTCTATGTTTATTTGCTAATTTTATTTTTGTTATACTTTTTGCTAAGGGTGCAATTCCTAGTTCAGTCCTAAATGACAAACCTGACATAGGCACAAGACAACCCAATTAATCCAGAGAAAAAGACCATACAGAATGACAAAGTTGGAGAAAAGAAATATCAAGAGATGCTCTCCTCGTAGTCTCCTAGCATTGGATTTACTGCAGCTCTTTCTCACATTTCCTGCTCTGCCCAAGTAGCTTTCCATTTCCTTCAAGCAGTACTCTCCTGCTTTTCCCAATCTCCACCTACTCTTCTTCTTGCTTTTCATCCCAGAGATGCATACCATACATCAGATTTGATGAAGTAAACAGCATAGTCCAGTCCTCTTAACACTCAGAAAAGAATACTTTTTCGAAAGTGAAAATAAAGTCTGATTCCTTCTTATCGCTGCAAGTTTCATATGATGCACCTTGTTATAGTGCAAATGTGCAGCCCATTGCTTACAGCTTGCTTCACTTAGCAGCACCAATAATCTCCATAAGAACATTGTCATTGTTTAAGATGAGAGAGCTGGATTGCATTACCCACAACAATTTCTCTAGCAATATAATCTTGGAGATAAACTTGGTTGCAGTGTGGCAGTCAACATCTGCTAGAAGGCTCTTGATGACTCTAATAAAGTTTAACAATCCAAAACAAATTGTCGACTTTTCACTAAGGTGGCAAAGGAATAAGTCTTTATCCTCCTCCACAACATTCAGTACATGTCTTAAATCTGGAAAATGCCCCTGCTGCCTTTATCTCCCTAGACAATTTTTCTAACCATGCATAGATCTCCTCTGTCGTGGGTGTGATATGTCCCCTACGAATGCATGAGCAATTTAATAGACTTCAATACAACTACTTCCAGCGATTTTTTTCTTATTCCTGTCTTTCATCAATCTCCTTTTTGAATGGTAACCCGCATGCCCACTTCTACATAGATGTTTAACAGAAGAACATAAGGAGCAGCATTTTTAGGAACCAGCTCAAACAGGAGATGCGGTAAATTGCTAAAAACTCAAAGTTCTATATTCTTATGCGGTCTACAAGCACCAAGCAGACAAACAAAAACCAAGCAAGCAAATAATCCACAAACCAAAGATAGGCAGGGAACGTCTCTCACACGCCTCCGCACGCAGACTAACCAAGGAAGATCTCACGCGGTCCGAGAGGATCAGCAGGCAGTCAAACAAGAAGCAAGGAAGATTTGCAAATCAGACAAAATAAATGAGGTACATCCACCAGCCAGAAGACTCCAACACGTCAAGATTTTAATGTCTCCATCCTCCACGCAGTCAGGAGATAATGCTGACCGAGACAAGGTAGGTTGGGGGCATTACATTCTCCCTAAGTTTAACCTGATTTTTGTCCGTGTGGAATATAATAAGCATTCGCCCATTATTTTTGGTGATTTTAGAGGAATATATAATTTTATTTACCTAGAAATAACCATAAAAATTTAATGGGATTCTATGATATCTCAATTGATATTGTTGAGGAAACTAATAAAAATATGGGACGTTAAAATTACTAAAATACTCCTAAATTTTTTGAACAACACAGTCAGAAATTTGTCGAGCCGCCTTCATGGGACCATCGGACGATGCTCTAATAACAGGGCGATGAGAGTTTTAATAGGCGCTAGGGAAACCAAACAACGCAGCAAATGAACCTAAGGCTATTTGACTCTCTTTCTTAAAAATATGGAAAAATAAGTAAATGTGAGTCAAATCGATACCTAAAGACCGTGTGAGTTAAACGTGCAAAAAAATCATTTAGGCCTATAAATAACGCGCCTGGACTGTGCAGGTGAGCGAACCAGAACCTCTGGTTGATTGATTGGAGAAATGGAGTCCTCCTCTCCTCAAGCTTTTGATCCTTGTACGTACATGAGAATAAATGTGGAGGTGCCTCCGGAGGATTCACCCCATGCAGAAGTGGCCTCCAAAGATGTAATCATAGATGATAACACAGGGCTTTACGTGCGCATCTTCCTTCCGAAACACATTAAAGGTGAAGTCCCCATAGTGGTATACATTCACGGAGGAGCTTTCTGCACTTTTTCCCCGCCACTGCAATGTATCACAATTATCTGAATTCACTGGCACGAGAGGCCAAGGGTGAAGTACAGGATTGCACCCGAGCACCGCCTCCTGCCGCATACGACGACTGCTTCACCGTGCTCGAATGGCTCGAAACGGGATTCGATCCCTGGATCAAATCACACGCGGATCTCGCCAGGTGCTTCGTTGCGGGCGACAGCGCGGGAGGCAACGTCGTTCACCATTTGGGAACTCGCAACAAAAAATGGGAGCGCCTGCATTTGTTGGGGGGCATTGTGGTTCACCCCTTCTTTGGGGGAGTAGAGTTGATTGGGGAAGAAGGGATCCCAGAAAACCAGGAGTTGCTTAATCATTGTGATCAGTTTTGGAAGTTGGTACTGCCACAGGGGGCCAATAAAGATCACCCCTTCTGCAACCCTCTTTCTCCCGCATCTCCGACCCTCTCCACTCTTGCGTATTCGAAGATTGCTGTGTTTGTTGCAGAAATGGAGATATCTAAAGATAGACAAATCTCTTATTACGAAGCGCTCAAGAAGGCCGGTAAAGAAGCACAGTTAATTGTGACACAAGGCGAAATCCATGATTTCCATCTGTTGAATCCAGACTCGGAGAATGCGCCGCTAATGTTGAAGCAAGTCTGTAATTTTATACATTCAGATTCACCTCCGTCTCCGTCTCCGTCTGTTAAGTGAATCACTTCTACATGAAATGGTAAGATTTGGTTTGGTTTTATGTGATTTCTCATGATTACAAGTTTATCAAATCAATATCTATAACTACATTGTGTGATGTTTTATCTCGACAAATCTATGATTTTAGACGCCATTATATTTTCAAAGGGAGTGTCAAGTTGGTGAAAAATATAGTGAATGTAAGGTGGTCATGTTATTCAATGTGTCCAATATCAATAATTATATTGTGTAATGTTTTATCTTGACATATCTATAATTTTAGATTCTGTTATATTTTCAAATGGAGTTTCTTATAATTCAACCATGGTAATGGAGAGATTGTTACACGGAAGGTATTTTTACATCCTATACAGGGAATGCCAAATCTATGAAATTTGATCACCAAAAAAATATATCATTTAGAAAGGTTTTGTGTTGACATTATAAACACTTGAAATCACTTGGGAAAGATATTCAGATTGACATGTCCATCTTCAATGCCTAAGATGGTAGTAAACATTTCCTTTGATTTTTGTAAAGTAGAAATATGGTTTGTAATTGATTATCATCAATGTCCTTTACTGTTTTTCATCATTTATATCTATAATTATAACGAGGTTCATAAGAACATTAAATTATTTCAACATTTCCTTGTTACGCTAATTGAGTAATCCATTTGACATGATCAAGTATGATGATGAGTGAACTCTTTTCATTATTGATATAAAAAAATGACACAAAAATGAGTGTCTCCAAATTGTTGAAATGACATTTAATAATCCAAAAGTTGAAAATAAGATGGAGAAAATATACTCTAATAGGGTTTGAACAATATTGGTTGAATATCAAGTTTGCAAAGTGATGTAGATGTCTCAAATCTTCTCCAAAGTTTCAGCTCATATGAATTCCTAACATAAACATAGTATGTCTTTAAATGGAGGAAAATTAATCTATCCACTATTGATAATAACTCGAACAATTACTAGAATAATTTGTTTTATGATGTCTATTCACAATACACATTATCATGTAGGTATCAAACCTTAAAACTTATGCATATGTTTCTACTATGGGACTCGAAATTATATGTAGTTAGCAAATTAATTCCAGGACTATAAACGATGCAACATGCTTTTTCAAAATAATGACCAACTCACTTAATTTTTCTAATGCTCGCAATGAAATAACGCACCTTATCAATGCAGATGCGATGAGAAGAAGATGATTAAATTTACACTCGAAAGGTTTGATAAATTTACTCTTGGACTATATTTCTAATAAATGCTGACATACATGGAAGGAGGCATGCACAAAGCAAGTGTACTCAAAGTTATCCAATAGGAAAGTCAAGGGGATATGATAAGACCACTTCAAAACAACCAATAGCTCAAATCTCCCATCCACCATCTCTTGAAGACCAAGTAAATCACATAATCCTAAAGAGAATACAATAACATGTGGACATAAATATGAGGTATGAGACTATTTATCAATACATACACTTAACAATTGAAAATAATTCTTCAAAATTATGAAGAAAAACAATTGTATTTATCAAATCTATCAAACTTTATTGAAATTTTAAAATTTTAGAAAAACTTAATATAAAGAAAAAATGACGTCAACAAAAATGCATGTTAGTAATCAATTAATGTATTGTTAAACAAACCAATAATAAAAACTTGATCTATTCATAGGTTCGAGAAAAGTAAATTTACCCCATCTTAATTATGTTATAGTATAGAATCATATAGACTCCGCCACCACATGCAAATAAGGAAGCCTTCATATATTTGAATCCCTCACATTTCTTTCCTTTTTTATTATTCCTTCTAGCTCATCCTAACCCTTCCTACGATATTTACGCTTGTTGGTTTGTCAAAATATCATTTATTTGTTACCATAAAAATTAAACTAATGAAAAATATGTAGATCTTCCATCAAAACCATAGAGCTCGAGGATTGAACAATGGGGAGGATGATGGTTTATTATTTTTTATTTTAGTGATTAGAATTTTCCTCACCTAAGTGTTAGGGTTCCTTGGCCATCAACATATGGATAGCCAAAATTGAGCAATGTGTGAATCATGCAATAGACAATTATGCAATCACTTGATATGTGACACACCCATGGTGGACACCACCTCTCTTCGTGCGAAACAAATATTGACGTAAATACAATTCACATGAAAAAAATGTTGTGAATCAAACGAGAGACCTGATTCAACCATTCACATATATTGAAATATCTTTAACAAACATATAAATATATAGCCAGGCATTTCAACTAGGTGCGTATAACTAGCAGGCACAAACTCATTGCATCCTACACTCTACACCAATCAAAAAATTAATATTTTTAATTAAATTGTTGCTCGGTGGAGAAAGTGGAACCCACCGGAATTGTGCGTGCTAATTAAAGATCACCCAGTGTTCAAATCAAGAAGACAATGTTTCTTCTTTATCACCCCATTGAAGACGTGTGGTTGGATCCAGGCCTAACCGTATCTCCACTGGTTTGTTAATTATTTTATGACTAGAATAGTTTCATTTGAGGGTAAGACAACTGGTCAACACATGGCCGGATTTATTTATTTATTTGAAAGCGCGTGAATTTTGTTGTAATGAAAAATATTAATCTTTTTAAAAAATTGCTACCTCATATGCTCTCGACATGCTCTATTCGATATTGAAAATATACTTCTCTTATTCGATTAAAAACATACTTGCCTCCTTGTCGAACATGGTCTTGATTAAACACGATGTTTTAGTTTTTGGTAGGAGGTGTTGTTGATTGAAACCGAAAACGTTTTTAGAATGGACGATGCCATGTATGACGGTGAATACATTTTTGTAAGCATGTTGGATGTAAGGAGATTTTTTTTTATTATTATTAAGAAGTGTATTCAATTCGGTATTAGATTATATGGATTGTCAGCATCTCTTTTCAGTTTTTGAAGTAAGTATATAGCAGATTTATAATTATATGTAAGTATACAATTAAACTAGTGATCACCTTCAGTTTAAGTAGTTATGAGTAAGGGGCATCAACGTCATCAAAGTCACTAATGGCACGATCCTGCCTCAACCATTTTGACTCTCGTATCAGATCGTATCTTCAGTCTTGTACTCAACAATACTTGATTCCCGTGAACTTATTCAAAGCAAATCAACTTCACCAATAGACCAAGGGCCCTTTAATAGATGTATAGAATTTTATCATCCCATGTAAAAATATATGGATGGTTAGGATAAATCTAAAATCCTAACCATGGTCATTTAAATAGAAATTCTAGTATCGTGGCACCATAAAGATGATAAAACAATACATTGCTTTCCATTTTGAGTGCATGGTTAGTTGTGGAGGATGAATGTTTTTGTGTAGCTATAAGTGTTCCAAAAAAACCTATGAATATAGAAAAAGGAAAACGGTCTTTTCTATAACCTTAGTAGATTAATAGAAGAAATAAAAGCTATGTAGAAGAATAGAAAGGAATCTTTGTCCATCTATCTTCCCTAGGAGTAAAAATAAATACTTTTTCCACCTATACAGAATGGTGAGATATCATGCCCACCTTAGTGGTGCTCCTTATAACACAAACTTGTGATGTCATAATAGGAGGAAGTTTTAATTAAGAAAACTTGTAAGGATTGTGCTTAGCAAGAAAACTATAACTTTTGACTTAATAAGTCTATTTATAAAATGAGTAAGATTTATGTATTGAATATAATGTATAGTTGAACCTTTAGTTCTGTTGCCTACCCAGAATTGTGAAACACCTTGTTGATAGTGATGTTTTCTAATTCCGTAGTACTCCCTTATTCATGGGTGTATGTCCTTTTCTCAGAGGAGTTTGGGTCGCCATACCATTTTTTCCTCAGCTAGACGAGTGTGAGTTGTGGCCTTTTAGGATTGGGTCTTTTCTATTGTTTTTTAAGAAAAGTAACCTCCTTGTGTGCTGATTTAGTCCTTGGTGACCTAGGTTATTGTAATTTTAAGGAAACATATGTTAAGAATATGAAATAAATCAAGGAAGTCCTATTTTCTTCTTATTTTCTTGTGACACCTTGTTGTTGTTGTTCCCTTTTTCTTTGGGAAGGAAAGTACAAGTTTTTTCCCTAGGTCTTTACTCACTTTTGTTACGATGCACTTCTCGGATTGTAGTTGGACCCCTCTTGTTACTTGTTCTTCTCTCTAGCTTCCTTGAGTGCTCTTTGGTATGTACTGATTTATGCATGTAAACTCCTTATGACTATTTTGAGCTTGGGTAGGATTTAAGATAAATAAATTCCATTGTTTTATGTAGAGTGAGTGATGCCTCTTGTATTGATATGATGTTTTTCTAGTGGAAAATTTTTATTTTCTAAATGTTTTATGTTTCTAAATTAGGTAAGTGTTGTGTGTTCAATCTTGAATGTAAAATCAAGTTGTAGAAAACCTTATGGTCATGTTTTTTCTTAGTTTTTTTTTTCATGAAAATTTAATGGTACCCTTTCGAGTTATAGGAGTGCTTCCATGAATAGTCTCCTTGATTGTAAATGTTTTTTTTTGATTTAGGTGTCCTTCCTCGATTAACCTCATCTTGTGTGATCTCAAAATTATGAGACCTTTGAGTTGACATGTTTCTCATAAAAATTGTTGGTCATGGTTGATTTTTCTAGCCTTTTCTCAATAATGAACTTTGAGCGTAACTCAAGCTTAGTGGAAACCTTAACTTTTGTTATTACGATGTTGATCCATGGAAACTATGTGGTCATCTCAAGTTCATGAAATTCCCCTATTATTCCTTTACTTGGTGGTTATTATTGAGACTCCTTTGACCTTTTCATGTTTTGATGCTATGTGTTTTATCTTGGTTGATCACGTAGGGATACTATTTAGAATTAAATGATCACAACCTTACATAAAGAAAGTTTATAACTCACCCCTTTCAATCTCCCTTCTTCTTGTTAAATCAGATTGACCAAACGTGGGTTCTATCGACCCACACTAGTCAAGTAGAGGAATTCCACAAAGGGTGTGATCCTATTTCTTTTACATTATTTCCTAACTCTTTCTTCGTGACTTCTAGAGGAAGTCAAATCTAAGGGGAGGGGGATGTAATTCCCACTTCTCTTCGACACTAAATGAACCATGATTATCTTTTCCGAATTGTTTATAATCATAAACCTGACTGTTGTATTCTAGTTAGCATGCAAATAAAAGGTGTGGACATCAGGATTTCTATTGTGTTTTGGTTATTATTATTACTTTGACTCTATGTCGTACTGTGGACCCTGAGGGGAATTTAAGGATAAGACAATTAGCTAGAATGGATGCATTTTTATAAATTGATTGTGATATCATTACTCTTCGATATTGTTTTGTTATATTTAATCTAACACTGTGACTGAACACATAGACATCATTGCACATTGTACATGTAAATAAGTAGTAATCAACGAACCATGATATGGAAATTGAATGATAGACATCTCTAATCAAACTGATTAACTTTTGATAGAATTTCAGTATGGAAGATAATGATGTGTTGTCAACTTAGATATATGTTGATATTTCGAATTATTTTCATATTGATTTTTATTATGATGTTCAAGTTATTTTGTGATTCCTTCGATGTTGGAGAATTGGCAAAATTGTGAACAAGTGAAAGTATTTCTTAAGTTAGATGATTTAGTTGGTTTATGATCGTAATTGTAAATTGATGTATTAATGGAATCGAAATGTTGGAAATTGAGAGTAATTGTTGAATCACTTGGTCTTAGCAATAGTAGTTATGACATTTGACGTTGAAATTGATATGTAGATATAAGCATTTTTATTATTTGATATCACTAATATGGCCACGAGGCTAGAAAGGTATTGTGTGATTTTGTGCAGTAATTATTTCACAACAATAAACTACGGGGGGTAGGAGACCAACAACAAAGGAATGTGGGGTATTGGCAACTGGTCACCATGGCAACTTGTGTTATGTTGTGTGTGTCTTGTTGTTGTTAGGGGGTCCCCATGGGGGGGATTACCTCCAATTGTGACCAAGGGGTTTGTGTGTTTTTTCCTTTTTATATCTCCTTTATTTGATTTTAGTATGTGAATTTTAGTGATGTAATTTCCTTGTATTAATTATTTAGATTTTGGTTTATATTCCCTTTTATCTTTAATGAGCTTAGTTTTCTTATTTGAGTTAATTTAATCTTGTTCTAAACTAATTATGAATGGGTCAAAAAATTTCATTTATTAGACTAGATGGCTCTTGGATTTTGTGTTGTAAGTTGAGTGCTTGGGATCTTGAGTGTCAGACACTCTACCTCTCCTTAGAAATTCGTATTTTCCTTAAGAGCCAATTTTGAGGCTTGTGGGACAAGTTAAACTTGTCCCATGCCTCTTAATTTATGATACCAAACCTACCTATGGATTGGGGGGTCAAAAATAGACCCCATTATGTGTTTTGTAAGTCAAAAAGTGACATTTATTGCACTTTTCTTACATGGGTCTTTAAGTTTGTCCTTAGGGGGTGTGGGATTGGTTTGTGTGTGTAAGTAAATTGTCATTTCACTCACCCACCAATTTATTGTGCATTGGGGTTGAGGTTTGACTTATGATGTGGAGTTGAGGATGAGTGATGTGGCATCCTACATGGAGCCACCTCACCCTCCTCTTCCCTTTTCCTTTATATGCATGTTTAATTGTTGTTTGAGGGGTTACTTACTCATTTTTATTTTGGGAATGCTTGGGAATTTTGGGAGAGCTTGCTTGAGAATGGTGAATGGAACTTGGAGTGGATGGTGTTTGCTTAGGATTTTGGAAGGCTTGGATCTTGTTGTGTATTGACACTCTTCATTTGTAAGGTAGATCTTCACCCTTATTCCTACCTTGCTATTTTTGTTGTGCTCATATGTGTTGTTGATGATTTCTTATTGCTCATGACTTTGGGAAATATATTTGATTCTTAGGTTGTGGGAGAAATGGAAATGGGGGTAAAACTTGAGGGAGGCATAAGAGAAATGTAATGGGTATTTTTAGGAGGGAGTTGGGTTGGGATGTCCACCTTGTTGATAAATATGAATTGTGTTTATCTTATTTTCTTGAGGGAGGCATAAGATTGGTGTATCTTTTTGGAAGGATGCATAAGAGTGTTGTGTGTATTGTGATGGAGATTTTGGAGGCTCGTAGGTGGATACCAAAGCCCTCGGGAGGAATAAGAATAACCCCCATGTTCCTTTCTCCTCCATGGATTTAGTATGAGCTAGTTGAGATCGAGGAACGAACCATGGTGAGCTAGTTGTAGAGATCATAAGGGTATCATGGAGGAGGTAGACAACATGCAGTAGGACAATAAGGAGGCGGACTACCCGCAGGACTTGGAAGATTGCTTTAATGAAGAGGAGCTGAGGAGATAACTTCATTTTCTCCTCCATCTTCCACCTTCGAAGAACATGAGCCTGTTTTCATGAAGTAAAGCATTCAAGGAAAACAACCTACACTTCGTGTGTCATCCTCTTGAACCAAGGTTGGAAGATATGAATCGTCCCATGTTCTTCTCGGGAGGAGGAATGGAAAGGCAACAAGGATCCCATCTCTCTCATTTCTCTCACACCATCCACCTGGAAGGTCGCAAGAAGACAACTTTTTTAGAGTTAAATATCATAGCAATGGGCATATCCAAAGGACCAGATCGCTCCTATCAAAACTTTGCTTCATTGGAGCCAAGGAGAACCCAAAACAAGTCAAGCCTACTTTAGGTCATGAGGATGAGTTTCAAAGCACCAAGGGTCACCATCAACACCTCTAGGAGTCCAATGCCAATCAGCTTGAGGAGGTATTTTTGGTTGATGTAGATACCTTGGTTATTTGGGTGGAGGTCCAACTTATTGTCGCTTTTCACTCATCCAAGCAGCCATATTCAGTGTCCAATCATTTGCATGGATGCCCTCTTGAGAAACAGAAGCTATTTTTCCCTACCCAGTAGTGCTTTATTTAGCTTCTCTCTCTTAGGTTTAGTGTAGTAGTAGGTTTAGGTTTTTTCAGCGGAAGAAGTGCTTTTGCACACTCGCATGTCTCATTTGAGTCATGTATGATTTTGTTTTTATACATAGTGCGTGTTGTTTTGTTTTGTTGATCCGAGGTCAGATCGCCATGCAGATTCAAAGATGCCCGCACTCCATCTCAGAACGAATGAAATCCCCGAGTCAATACAACTTTATACTCTCAGAAACCCCATTTCCAAGATTTTCTTATAAAAAATTGAGAGTACAGATAGTGAGGCAGGCTCGGTTAGCAAGCGCAAGCATTCGGCTCACAAAGTGGCTCAGGGATCGATTTTCAAAGTTCGATCAGAAAAGGATATCATTCAGACTCCATGCCCAATGGATGATTCAAGCCTACTAATCACTTCATCTAATAGGTAGATGTCCCATTGAGCCATCAAATTGTTAACTCAATTTTACCCGCTGGAAAATTGATCAAACCCCACCCTATGCAGGAAGATATCCAAGGGACGGTTTTTACACATACGAGCCCACATATCACATCAAACAAATAGGTTGCAAGTGGGCTCTAGAATGGAGTAGTAGGGTCGGTGAAGCGCCAAACGACATGAAATAAACTAGAGGCTCTCGAAGAGGAACGAGAAAAGGCTCAAAGTCTTTGGGGTTTACAAATAATTCACAAATGACCCAAATTGGCTAACTATAGAGAATCAACAGAATCTTCCACGTGCCTCATCGGTGCTTATCCAAAGGTTAAGACAAAAGAGGAGATCTCAAATAAGTGCCAACCTTCCACATGCCCTAGTGTCGAAAGGGACAGAGCAGCTCAAAATGACTAAGCATGAGGATGGGCGAAGTCCTCCACATGTCCAAATGATGCACCTTGAAGGGTAAAAGAAAAAGGTGTATTCCATACAAGCAACAACCCTCCACATATCCAAATTCAAAAAAAAGGCAGAGCCGGTCGTTGAAAAGTCCAAGCTTGAGACAGCGATGGAAGCCTCCACGTGGCTCAATCGTGCAACACCAAGGCCGTGTCCAAAGAGGGGTTCTCAAGTGAGTGTAATTCCCTGCTTGCATCGAATTTCACGGTTACGTCCTTTTCCTTTTGTGTGATATTGGAAGGAGGAGGTTGTTGTGGCTAGTCTTGTGCGCTTAATGCGTTCCACCCAACCGAATGAAGAAAAAATTTATCTTACTCTTCTCCTAGCCTATGCACCTTTATATTTTTTTCGCTACCTAGCTTTTGCAATTATATGAGCTTCTTCAACGAGTCACTAAGTTGGCAGGCATAAAGGTTTCTGTTGGAATTATCACACCTTACAAGCTACAGCTGAAATGTTTGCACCGAGAGTTTGATGCTGTCCTCAAATTTGATGAAGGAAAAGGTTTATATATATCATTGCGGTAGATGCCTTTCAGAGCCAGGAGCATGAGGTAATCATTATGTCTTGTGTCTGAGCTTCAAATCATGGGGTTGGCTTTGTAGCTATCTTCCTAAAAGACAAGATATACTTGAATTGTCAAAGTAGGACCTTTTTCCTAATTGACCGCAAGGGTGATTGGCCTTAATTAGATAATACAATCTTTCTCTCAATGAAAACATAAGCATTGCGTGGCATATCAGGATGGAAATTGAAGTAAGAATGCAGTCAACTAGGTTGTAGCTGGCAGTGGGTGGAAATTTATGTTTTCTATCCTTGCGTGAGGGAGATGGGAGTCAGTGGAGTCCCATTTTTCCTCACCTAGATCTCTTTTGGATCCTTTATTCAATGCATATGATTGGGAGGTGCGTCTTTCTTGAGCTGCAGGCATTGATGGAGGGAAAACATGTTTGGAGTGTTGTTTTGGTCCTTTTGCGCAGTTTTGTTCCTGTTCCTGCTACACGAACCTTCTCTGTCATGGCGTCTTCTTCCTGTCTCTGCCTTGCTGCGATTTTCCTTCCTTCCTGTGCGCGTGGGTGTAGATGGAGCTTCAGGCTGGGGCAGCAGGCATGTTACAGTATAGTAGAAGCCTTCGTGAGCGCCTCCAACAAGCAGGTCGTCCAACTATGTTGTTATCTGTTCAGTATCGACTGCATCCTCAATTCGGGATTCTCCTTCAAGGTTTTTTTATCAAAATCGACCATGTGACAGTGAGAGTATTACCAGGAGACCTGATGAAATTTATTACTAAGATTCTCTATTGATTTCTTACTTGTTTTACGTTGTAACTCATGGAAGAGCATCTCATAGAGGTGGATCTGTTTTATATCAGAATATTCACGAAGCTAAAATTGCCTTGTTGTTTCATTTCTTCCACTCTGCCCGTAGATGAGTGTCTGTCTCCTTCTTGTGTTCGATTCCGGTGACTTTGGTCACACTTTGGCTCATTTTTGTTGGCCTATCAAGCTTGGCGGTATCAAGACTATTGTGTTGTGAACGGATCACTCGGTTTGCATGTGGAATTAAGTTTGGGTGATCCTGGTTGGCTCGGCCATAGCCCACAGAGTTGGTATATGGTGAGTTAATGTATAAACAATTTGGTTGTAAAATCAACATGAGACCTTCCTAGCTCAGACCTAGCTTGGCGTAGCACGTGCTCAACTCTCGGTGAAGCCAATAAAATGGCGCATGCTTTTTTTTGGTGATGATGATCACACCCACAGCACATGAGATCTATGCAATGTTGGAGAAAATGTCTTGGGAGATGAAGGTAGCAGGATATTTGTCGATTCTTAACGTGTCTTGAGTGAACAGGGAAAGTAAAAGTATTCCTCTCGCCACACCGCACTGTTTTGTCCAAGATTGTTGCAACAAAAATTGTTGTGAGAGAGGAAAAGCGGTTCCATCACTTTAAAAGAAAAAAGGGGAATGTTCTTGTAGAGAGTATTGGTAATGCCCGTGAAGCAATCTAGTGACTGACCGTCACCTTAATTGAGGATCTTTGAGTCTAGGGACTATTTTTTTTTGGTTTTAAAGCCATCTTCTTTTGCTTCGTCTCAGACTAGGGCTGCTCCTAATAAGAGAGCACCAAGGTTAGGAGGTCCAAATCAGAAATAATCAGATGCATATGGAGATGGTGGAGGTGTTTGGATAAATGATGAAGGATCAAGTTCAATTGCCAAAAATGGGGCCTACAGAAGTTCTAGGGCTAATTTTGGAGCGGTGTTGGGAGGATGATGGCAAGTATTTTAGACCACCCACCCTGGCCATGAACTCCTACCTGTGCCAACGTGAAGATGTTCGATGTTTGGGTGCCCAACGAGCTTGAAGAAAATGGAATTTAGGCTTGGATTGTTGTTCTTTCGCGGTGTCCATGAAGATGTTGAATCTGGAGAAAAAGGCAAGATTTTCCTACACTTTTCTACTGTTGCTATATTTATTATTATCGTGAAATCGAACCACCATTTCTTTGAATTGGTTGTCTTCTTTTCAGTCAGTCTCTCCTTTCTACTTGCTTTCTTCTTGTTTAGCTATTATCATTGCCTGTATGTTAGTGGAAAGCATGCAGGTGTTCTCTTCTTTGGGTGTATGTTTTTCTGGCTCGAGTGATCGATCTTCCTTTATATATATATATATATATATATATATATATATATACTCTTCTCTACGATAGAGTTCCAGTTATTATTTGTTCCAGCTAGTTTTAGCAGTCGTTAATGTAAGCGTGCAATAACTATGAAGTTTCTTCCTATCAACCAAGGTTGTCCTTCTTTGTCTTTTGACATATATTGTTAATGATCTCTCAAGCCCACCTAACAACACCTTTTGGCATCAAAAGGAAAGGTTGTAGGATTAGTGTAATCAACACTTGACTATTTCAGTTAGAGTTTCGGTGTTAAAACTTTTAGAATGTTTATGTTTGCGTGAAACGTGTTTCAACCTCGAGTGTTTAGACTCCTACGTAGCTTCAGCCTGGTTCCTAGGTTCTATAGCCATTCTTAGGAGGTACTTTGACTGCCCCTTCATCTTGAATCGTAACTGTTTTTTTTTATTAGCTATGTTCGAGTTCTTAATTGTGCAACTCTAGTACCCCCGCTATTTCTGGAATTATTTTTGGTCTTCTTCCCTCTCGGAAGATTGTTGGTGAAATAATCTAGTCTTCTAACTTGTGTCTCCTCCCATTTATTATGACCGTGTGTGGTTAATTAGGATTGACAAACTTATATGCACATAGGTACCTTAATGTTTTGTGATGAAAATTGCCTTGAATGTTGTCAACCTTGGGAAAAAAAAACTTCTTGCAATCAATAGTATGATGGAGCTATAGCGAGAAGGAGTTGTTTTGATAATGGAACTTAGTAGTTTATGTTGTACCTTTGTTTGAACGGTTGTTTATGTTACCAAGGGTTGCCTTAAAAATATTGTTGTTTTGGGAAATAGGAAATTTATTTTAAATTAACTGAACTCTAATAATTGATGTGGAGTGTTGTAAATTTTGGGAGGGTTATAAAAGTTGTTGATGACATTTTCATATACTCTTGGTTGACGGACTCTTTTTCTTCTCTCGCGTGATTGCTACTAGCCTACAAGGCATTGGCCTTCTTGAATGATTGGGAAATCTCTTGGAGTTAGTGGCCAAAACTAGTTTACTTTGCTTATGCTTTGAAACTTATGTTGTGTGGATACTCTATGTGATTTCAAGTTTGAAACTCATTTATACATGGCCTTTTGTGTTAATTCTTGGAACCATGGTTTCCATTTTCTTGGGCCAATCAACTCTTGTTCTTATAGAAATATAATATTATAACCTATGCATTTGGTACCTGTGATAAAATTCTGGATGGTTGGTACTTTATATCAAATCACACTCTTGTGATTGTTATTTAATTATTTACTTGGTGGGAATCCTGCTTTGTTAGATTGGTTATTTCTCCTTATAGGGCCAAGGGCCTTTCTCTTTTAGTTGTTATATTTTTTTTGTCTCCTTACTCGTAAAAAAGTACATGGTCTCCTTCCTTGTTTGGCATGGTGGAAACTTATTATAACTTGAAGTGTTGATAGTGTTTAGAGGTTTGACCCAAATTCTTGTAATAAAGTGCTTCTTTTCATGATATTGATAGATAACAGTTATGGTGGGTTTGTGTAGCCTTATCTTGCTCAGTTCTTGAACTCCGACTCTTGTAGAAAATTTGATTGCAGATGGATCTTGCGTGTAGATGAGGGATAGATTTGTAGACTTTTGTCATCAACCTCGTTGAGAAGTTCCTTTGCTCGAAACTTTTTTATGTTCTTCAACTTTTGTTAACGTCCAAAGGAAAGTTTAAAGAGGATTAATGTCTTAGTATAAAGTATTGTGGACTTTATCATTTGAACTTTAAAAACCTTGTATTGTTTGACCATCTTTGAAATTATAAGAAAATTTGGTTATTGTTGTTGAGTGACTTTGTTGGAGTATCGGTATTTTAAGAATTGATGTAATCTTGTTTTGATCTTGTAAATGAGTGTTCTACAACTTTGCCTTGAGAATAAATTTTGAGTTAAACCTTGATATGACTTAGTAATAAAGCGTCATAAGTAGACTAACATGGGATTGTTTAATACTTCTGGAAGTTAAATTAAAAGTTGTATTCAAATAAAGTAACATAAGGGTCACTAACTTGAGAGAAAGAAATTCTTTAAGTAATCAAGGGCAAGACTATCATCAGAGTAAACTTTATAACATGATAACCCTAGCTCCTCTAGTGAACATTATTCCTTTTATGGTGAAATTTGTAAAATGACCCTAAGATGATATGAACTGTTAGTTGTTTGAAGATGATAAGATTTAATAAGCCAGAGAAAACAAATTGGAGACCTCACCATCTTCTCACCGCCATTTGGAAAGTAAATTTTTACTCTTTGTTAATACTTTCAGCGAAGCCTAAGTAAAGTTGTTGATAATTCTGGTTAAGAGCCCTAGCTTCAATTAAATACTGGCAATAACTAATGAGGTCCTAAAGATGTTTCATCTCGACCTTCTCCCTCTAACCCTTTTCCAAGGCACCTTGATCTCTTCTCTTAAGTGTGTTGAACTTAAAACCATGTTATCTTGTGGGAAAGAAATCGAATCTTAGTAGCGTTAGTGGTGAGCGGATGGCCTTGTGGAATTTAAATACTTCTTTTTCTTGATAAATGAATTAAGTAAATAAATGTCATAATAGAGAAGATTTAAAGATAATTACTCAGTGTCAAAGGAATAAACTTGACTTGACAAGTTGGATTATACGAATCATATCTTGAGCCTCCTTGAAAACGTAAGCTAAGAATTGCAAGATGTATTTTTAAAATAAATAACCCTCAAGAATATCTCATTGTGGATGGCCCTAACTGTAAGTGTGTTTTGTGGTTGGACTTCTATGTTGTCATGTCTAAAAGAAAAGTAAATTGTCCTTGATAGGTGTGAACGTTTCCGTGCTGCCTTTATGGCCATCCTTGTAACAAGTTGTTCACAGAGTTAGTTGTATCCTTTGTGACGACATGTTGTGTCGTGTTATGTGTCGAAGCAAGTCAAAAAAAAAAATTATCCTGTCTTTTACTGTGTTGTTCGTGTGTGGTTATTTTGGGTCGTTACACTTGGTATCAGAGCGTAGGTTCATGCTCTCGAACCTATGGGCCGGATTGGTGTTGTATGGTGATGTTACATGATGGTGATGGTGTTACATGATGATACTGCATGATGATGATTTATATTGGAAGAGTAATGTGGTATAAGCGTGATGTGATTGATTTTCGTAATTGTGATATTGTGAATGCACATGATGTGTATGTCACCTTGTGCGTGTTTGTGATCATGTTGATATGTTGGGGATGGGAGTATTCTCTCTCCTTCTTGTGGATTCTATGAAGAGTTCACGTGTGAATTGTTGTTTGTGATGTGTGAAAAGAATTATAATGTGGATGACGTAGTGTTGGAGCATTGTGACATATTGTGATATGTAGGTGTATCAATGTGTTGTATGACTAGATTGATGTTAAAAGAAATGAGTTGTATCATGATGTTTTTACCATGTTTTGAAGAAATGTGTGTATCACCTTGTTATGTAGCAATGGATGTTATGTTGTGATGTACTATGTTCATCGTATGTATGATTTGTGCAAATATGTAATGCTTTATGTTGTGATTTGGGGTCATACGGTGAGTGTATGAACCCTATCGTATGGTGATTGCACTTTGGGTGCAGAATGTGGTAAAGTGATGTGTTACACCCGGTGAATGTATGATTGTGATCTACCTTGTATATGTACCACCTTTGTGTTAGTGATGTAGTTACATGTTATGTTGTGAACCTTACGCTAACCGACCCTGAGGGTAATCGGTGGAAGTGTATGTTGAGAGTGAGGAATGGTGTACCATGGGTCAAAACTTTGATCCTTGAAACTCGGCATATTTGTTTCGATAACATGTGATTCTTTCCTCTCTCCCCGATATGTGTTGTCATATACGCAACCTAAGTTAACTATGACTATGTTGAGCCTTGTTGAAGTTGTGGCGAGATGATTCTAATTGAGATGATGATAGTTGTATTATTGATATGTATTTTACGAGCCGAGGCTCGATGTTCCGAGTTCTAACAACTCGTTGAGTACCCCTTGGTGGCCAAATAAGGCCACACAGTTATCGTAATGTGACATTATTATAAGTTGATTTTATTCGTAAATTGAGCTTTTTACTTTATTTTGTAAGGACCAGCAACTTTTCTTGATTGCCATGCTTTACAATTTTGGGCATTTACTTGGTTTGTGGCACTAACATGGGATTTTGATACTAACTATGGCTATTTGGCCATTTATTTTGCTTGATTTGGGGTCTTCTTTTAAATTTGAAATTTTTACCGCCTTGCCCAAGGCTTGTACTTTGCCACTTGGCACTTTGATTGGATTGTTGTGCTGGTTCTATTGTCGTGATGTGTGGAATAGGGTCATGGGATGCACCATGGAATGGTTGGACCTATGGAACCGCTTTGTTGTATATGGGGGTATGCCCCAAGGAGTACAGAGATAACTAGCGGGTTGTTAACCACGCGTTATTATGTCATTTGGGTTAGGAGTGTTCGAACTCTATGTGTCTTGGACCATAGGGTCAACCGGCCTCCTTGAGGGAGGCATAAGAGTTTAAGGAGGCATAAGAGACTTGAGGGAGGCATAAGAGTTTGAGGCAGGTTTATGATATTTGTCATATGGTTGATGTTTCAGGGAGGCATATGTTGAGTTATTGTGATGTTTGGTAGTGGTCTTTGATGTATGTGTTACTCATGGTAGATGGATATATGTTGTGATGTTGTGGACATGTCATTGATCCCCTTGTGGACACTATGTACTGTAGCATTTGTTTGGTGTTATGTGAATTCGTTTCATCGATGCAAATTGAGGAAATGTTTGGTGGATTGTAGTACTCTTTTGTTTGAGTATTTTGTATGTCAGTCATAGATGTGTGACGAGTACTATGTTATGTGGAATGTGCCTAATCCATTCCGTATTTGAGTAACCTTTTGTGGTGTAATACAGTCATGAAGAATATACTTGTGTGCTTGTGAATCTGTATTGTCCTTTTGAACCTGATAGGGTGTTGTGTTAGCAGTTCATGTTGGGCACCCACAATAAAGAATAAACTAAAACCCTTCAATGATGAAATTTTAAAAGAAATTAAACTAAGAATAATGTTAACGGAAAGAGACTAATGAAAATAATAAATAAGAAGGAACTGCCAATCTTCACAGAACATTGAAAGTTAAAATTTCTACCAAATGTTCCTAAGGCTTCTTGTGACCGTGCTTTAATCAACTAAAATTTTAAACCATAGGGTGTACTTTCTCCTTTACCTGTTCTTGATTGCGAACCATTTCTTTTTCTTTGTGTTATGTCGCATCGAGGACGATGCTTTTCTTAAGGGCGGAGAGAATGTAATGCCCCTGCTTGGCATCCCGAATTTCGCGGGTGACCTTGTCCTTTTGCATGAGATTGGAAGGAGGAGGTCATTGTGGCTAGTCTTGTGCGATTAATCTTCCACCCAACCGTTGAATGAAAAAACATTTATCTTACTCTTCCCAGCCTAAATGCACCTTTATATTTTTTTTTTTTCCTTGCCTAGCTTTGCAATTATATGAGCTTCTTGAAAAAGTCACTAAGTTGGTAGGCATAAAGGTTTAATTGGAATTATCACACCTTACAAAACAAATGAAATGTTTGCATCAGAGTTTGATGTTGTCCTCAAATCGATGAAGGAAAAGGTTTATATATATCATTGCATAGATGCCTTTCAGAGCCGGGAGCGTGAGGTAATCATTATTTCTTGTGTCCGAGCTTCAAATCATGGGGTTGGCTTTGTAGCTATCTTCCTAAAAGACAAGATATAATTGAATTGTCAAAGTAGCACCTTTTTCCTAATTGACCACAAGGGTGATTGGCCTTAATTAGATAATACAATATTTCTCTCAATGAAAACATAAGCATTGTGTGGCATATCAGGATGGAAATTGAAGTAAGAATGCAGTCAACTAGGTTGAGCTGGCAGTGGGTGGAAATTTATGTTTTCTGTCCTTGCGTGAGGGAGATGGGAGTCGGTGGAGTCCCGTTTTTCCTCACCTGGATCTCATTTGGATCCTTTATTCAATGCGTATGGTTGGGAGGCGCGTCTTTCTTGAGCTGCAGGCATTGATGGAGGGAAAACGTGTTTGGAGTGTTGTTTTGGTCCTTTTCGCGATTACATTCATGTTCTCGCTACACGAACCTTCTCTGTCATCACGCCTCGCTTCTGTCTCTGCCTTGCTGCGATTTTCCTTCCTTCCTGTGCGCGTGGGTGTAGATGGAGCTTCAGGCTGGGGCAGCAGGCATGTTGCAGTATAGTAGAAGCCTTCGTGAGCGCCTCCAATTTGTGTCGTCCAACTATGTTGTTATCCTGTGTCGACCGATCCTCAATTCGGGATTCTCCTTCAAGGTTTTTTTTTTCAAAATCGACTATGTGACATGTGAGAGTATTACCAGGAGACATGATGAAATTTATTACTTAGATTCTCTATTGATTTCTTACTTGATTTACGTTGTAACTCATGGAAGAGAATCTCATAGAGGCGGATCTATTTTATATCGAATATTCACGAAGCTAAAATTGCCTTGCTATTTCTTTTCTTCCACTCGCCCCAGATAAGTGTCTCGTCTCCTTATTGTGTTCGATTCCGTGACTTTGGTCACACTTTGCTCATTTTTTTGGCCTATCAAGCTTGGCGGTATCAAGATCATGTGTTGTGAACGGATCACTGCGTTTTGCATGTGGAATTAAGTTTGGGTGATCTGGTTGGCTCGGCCATAGCCCACGAGAGTTGGTATATGGTGAGTTAATGTATAAGCAATTTGGTTGTAAAATTAACATGAGACCTTCCTAGCTCGGGACCTAGCTTGGCCGAAGCACGTGCTCAACTCCAGGTGAAGCCAATAAAATGGCGCATGCTTTTGTGTTGTTGACAGATCACACCCACAGGCACATGAGATCTATGCAATGTTGGAGAAAATGTCTTGGGAGATGAAGGTAGTAGGATATTTTTCGAGATTCGGAACATGTGCTAAGTGAATAAGGGAAAGTAAAAGTATTCCTCCGCCACACCGCACTGGTTGGCTTTGTCCAAGATTGTTCTGCATGATTGTTGTGAGAGAGGCAAAGTGGTTCCATCACTTTAAAAAAAAAAGGGAATGTTCTTGTAGAGAGTATTGGTAATGCCCGTGAAGAAATCTAGTGACTGTCAGCCTTAATTGAGGATGCCTAATCTAGGGACTATTTTTTTTTTTGATATGGAGTCTGCACCAAGAGATTTTTTTGGTTTTAAAGCCATCTTCTTTTGCTTCGTCTCGGACTAGGGCTGCTCCTAATATGAGAGCATTAAGGTTAGGAGTTTCAAATAAGAAATAATCGGATGCATATGGAGATGGTGGAGGTGTTTGGATAAATGACGAAGGATCAAGTTCAATTGCCAAAAATGGGCCCTACAGAAGTTCTAGGGCTAATTTGGAGCGGTGTTGGGAGGATGATGACAAGTATTTTAGACCACCTACCTGGCCGTGAACTCCTACCTGCGCCAACGTGAAGATGTTCGATGTTTGGGCGCCCAACGAGCTTGAAGAAAATGGAATTTAGGCTTGGATTGTTTCTTTGATCAAGTGTCCGATGTTGAATCTGGAGAAAAAGGCAAGATTTTCCTACACTTTTCTCTTTTGCTATATTTTTTATTATCGTGAAATCGAACCACCATTTCTTTGAATTGGTCATGTCTTCTTTCTTAGCATCTCTCCTTTCTACTTGCTTTCTTCTTGTTTAACTATTATCATTGCACATGTTAGTGGAAAGCATGCGGGTGTTCTCTTCTTTGGGTGTATATTTTTTCGACTCGAGTGATCGATCTTCCTTTATATATATATATATATATATGTACTCTTCTCTACGACGAGTTCCAGCTTATTATTTGTTCCAGCTATTTTTAGCAATCGTTAATGTAAGCGTGCAATAACTATGAAGTTCCTTCCTATCAACCAAGGCTTTTGTCTTTTGACATATATTGTTAATGATCTCTCAATCCCACCTAACAACCCTTTTGGCATCAAAAGGAAAGGTTGTAGGATTAGTGTAATCAACGCTGGACTATTTCAGTTAGAGTTTCGGTGTTAAAACTTTTAGAATGTTTATGTTTGCGTGCAACGTGTTTCAACCTCGAGTGTTTAGACTCCTACGTAGCTTCACTTTGGTTCCTAGGTTCTATATCCATTCTTAGGAGGTACTTTGACTACCCCTTCATCTTGAATCGTAATCGTTTTTTTTTTTATTAGCTATGTTTGAGTTCTTAATTGTGCAACTCTAGTACCTCACTATTTCTGGAATTATTTTGGTCTTCTTCCTCTCGGAAGATTGTTGGTGAAATAATCTAGTCTTCTAACTTGTGTTTCCTCCCATTTATTATGACTTTGTGTGTTAATTAGGATTGACAACTTATATGCACATATGTACCTTAATGTTTTGTGATGAAAATTGCCTTGAATGTTGTCAACCTTGGGAAAAAAAAACTTTCTTGCAATCAATAGTATGATGGAGCTATAGCAGAAGGAGTTGTTTTGATAATGGAACTTAGTAGTTTATGTTGTACCTTTGTTTGAACGGTTGTTTATGTTACCAAGGGTTGCCTTAAAAATATTGTTGTTTTGGGAAATAGGAAATTTATTTTAAATTAACTGAACTCTAATAATTGATGTGGAGTGTTGTAAATTTTTAGGGTTATAAAAGTTGTTGATGACATTTTCGTATACTCTTGGTTGACGGACTCTTTTTCTTCTCTCGCGTGATTGCTACTAGCCTACAAGGCATTGGCCTTCTTGAATGATTGGGAAATCTCTTGGAGTTAGTGGCCAAAACTAGTTTACTTTGCTTATGCTTCGAAACTTATGTTGTGTGGATACTCTATGTGATTTCAGGTTTGAAACTCATTTATACATGGCTTTTTGTGTTAATTCTTGGAACCGTGGTTTCCCTTTTCTTGGGCCGATCAACTCTTGTTCTTCTAGAAATATAATATTATAACCTATGCATTTGGTACCTATGATAAAATTCTGATGGTTGGTAATTTATATCAAATCACACTCTTGTGATCGTTATTTAATTATTTACTTGGTGGGAATCCTGCTTTGTTAGATTGGTTATTTCTCCTTATAGGGCCAAGGGCCTTTCTCTTTTAGTTTTTATATTTTTTTCGTTGTCCTTACTCCTAACGGAAGTACATGGTCTTCTTCCTTGTTTGGCATGGTGGAAACTTATTATAAATTGAAGTGTTGATAGTGTTTAGAGGTTTGACCAAAATTCTTGTAATAAAGTTCTTCTTTTCATGATATTGATAGATAACAGTTATGGTGGGTTTGTGTAGCCTTATCTTGCTCAGTTCTCGTGAACTGACTCTTGTAGAAAATTTGATGCAGATGGATCTTGCGTGTAGATGAGGGATAGATTTGTAGACTTTTGTCATCAACCTCGGTTGAGAAGTTCCTTTGCTCGAAACCTTTTTTATGTTGTTCAACTTTTGTTAACGTCCAAAGTGGAAAGTTTAAAAGAGGATTAATGTCTTAATATAGAGTATTGTGGACTTTATCATTTGAACGTTAAAAACCTTGTATCATTTGACCATCTTTGAAATTATAAGAAAATTTGGTTATTGTTGTTGAGTGACTTTGTTGGAGTATCAGTATTTTAAGAATTGATGTAATCTTGTTTTGATCTTGTAAATGAGTGTTGCTACAACCTTGCCTTGAGAATACATTTTGAGTTAAACCTTGATATGACTTAGTAATAAAGCGTCATAAGTAAACTAACATGGGATTGTTTAATACTTCTGGAAGTTAAATTAAAAGTTGTATTCAAATAAAGTAACATAAGGGTCACCAACTTGAGAGCAAGAAATTCTTTAAGTAATCAAGGGCAAGACTATCATTGCAGGTAAACTTTATAACATGATAACCCTAGCTCCTCTAGTGAACATTATTCCTTTTATGGTGAAATTTGTAAAATGACCCTAAGATGATATGAACTGTTAGTTGTTTGAAGATGATAAGATTTAATAAGCCAGAGAAAACAAAATTGGAGACCTCACCATCTTCTCACCGCCATTTGGAAAGTAAATTTTTACTCCTTGTTAATACTTTTAGCGAAGCCTAAGTAAAGTTGTTGATAATTCTGGTTAAGAGCCCTAGCTTCAATTAAATATTGGCAATAACTAATGAGGTCCTAAAGATGTTTCATCTCGACCTTCTCCCTCTAACCCTTTTCCAAGGCACCTTGTATCTCTTCTCTTAAGTGTGTTGAACTTAAAACCATGTTGTCTTGTGGGAAAGAACGAATCTTAGTAGCGTTAGTGGTGAGCAGATGGCCTTGTGGAATTTAAATACTCCTTTTTCTTGATAAGCGAATTAAGCAAATAAATGTCACAATAGAGAAGATTTAAAGATAATTACTCGGTGTCAAAGGAATAAACTTGACTTGACAAGTTGGATTATAAGAATCATATCTTGAGCCTCCTTGAAAACGTAAGCAAAGAATTGCAAGATGTATTTTCAAAATAAATAACCCTCAAGAATATCTCATTGTGGATGGCCCTAACCAAAGTGTGTTTTGTGGTTGGACTTCTATGTTGTCATGTCTTCAAGAAAAGTAAATTGTCCTTTAGGTGTGAACGTTTCCATGTTGCCTTTATGGCCATCCTTGTATCGAGTGGTTCATAGAGTTAGTTGTATCCTTGTGACGACATGTTGTGTCGTGTTATGTGTCAAGCAAGTCAAAAAAAAATTATCTGTCTTTTCTTTGTGTTGTTCGTGTGTGGAATTTTGGGTCATTACACTTGGTATCGAGCGTAGGTTCATGCTCTCGAACCTATGGGCCGGATTGGTGTTGTATGGTGATGTTACATGATGATACTACATGATGATGATTTATATATGGAAGAGTAATGTGGTATAAGCGTGATGTGACTATTGTCGTAATTGTGATATTGTGAACGCACATGATGTGTACATCACCTTGTGCGTGTTTGTGATCATGTTGATATGTTGGGGATGGGAGTATTCTCTCCTTCTTGTGGATTCTATGAAGAGTTCACGTGTGAATTCTTGTTTGTGATGTGTGAAAAGAATTTTAATGTGGATGACGTAGTGTTGGAGCATTGTGACATATTGTGGTATGTAGGTGTATCAATGTGTTGTATGACTAGATTGATGTTAAAAGAAATGAGTTGTATCATGATGTTTTTACCATGTTTTGAAGAAATGTGTGTATCACCTTGTTATGTAGCAATGGATGTTATGTTGTGATGTACTATGTTCATCGTATGTATGATTTGTGCAAATATGTAATGCTTTATGTTGTGATTTGGGGTCATACGGTGAGTGTATGAACCCTATCGTATGGTGATTGCACTTTGGGTGCAGAATGTGGTAAAGTGGTGTGTTACATCGGTGAATGTATGATTGTGATCTACCTTGTATATGTACCACCTTTGTGTTAGTAATGTAGTTACATGTTATGTCGTGAACCTTACGCTAACCGACGCCGAGGGTAATTGGTGGAAGTGTATGTTGAGAGTGAGGAATGGTGTACCATGGGTCAAAACTTGAGCCGACTTTTTCGTTTTGGTTTAGTAGATAACATGTGATTCTTTCCTCTCTCCTATGTGGTTGTATATACGATTCAACCTAAGTGCAACTATGACTATGTTTAGCCTTGTCGAAGTGGTGGCGGGATGATACTGATTGAGATGATGACAGTTGTATTATTGATATGTATTTTACGAGTTGAGGCTCGATGTTCCGAGTGCTAGGAACTCGTTGAGTACCCCTTGGTGGCCAAATAAGGCCACACAGTTATCGTAATGTGACATTATTATAAGTTGATTTTATTCAGTAATTGAGCTTTTTACTTTATTTTGTAAGGACCAGCAACTTTTCTTGATTGCCATTCTTTACAATTTTGGGCATTTCCTTGGTTTGTTGCACTAACATGGGGATTTTGATACTAACTATGGCTATTTGGCCATTTATTTTGCTTGATTTGGGGTCTTCTTTTAAATTTGGAATTTTACCGCCTTGTCCAAGGCTTGTGCTTTGCCACTTGGCACTTTGATTGGATTTTTGTGTTGATTCTATTATCGTGATGTGTGGAATAGCATCATGGGATGCACCATGGAATGGTTGGACCTATGGACCCGCTTTTGTATAGGGGTACGCCCCAAGGAGTATAGATAACTAAACCGGGTTGTTGAAGCACGCGTTATTATTTCACTTGGGTTAGAGAGTATTCGAACTCTATGTGTCTTGGACCATAAGAGACAGGGAGGCCTCCTTGAGGGAGGCATAAGAGTTTGAGGGAGGCATAAGAGACTTGAGTGAGGCATAAGAGTTTGAGGGAGGCATAAGATACTTGAGGAGGCTTAAGAGTTTGACGGAGGTTTATGATATTTATTTGTGTGTATGGTTGATGTTTCAGGATATATGTTGAGTTATTGTGATGTTTGGTAGTGGTCTTTTGATGTATGTGTTACTCATGTCAGATGGATATGTGTTGTGATGTTGTGGACATGTCATTGATCCCCTTGTGGACACTATGTACCTGTAGCATTTGTTTGGTGTTATGTGAATTTGTTTCATCGATGCAAATTGAGGAAATGTCTGGTGGATTGTAGTACTCTTTTGTTTGAGTATTTTGTATGTCAGTCATAGATGTGTGACGAGTACTATGTTATGTGGACTGTGCCTAATCCATTCCGTATTTGAGTAACCTATTGTGGTGTAATACAGTCATGAAGAATATACTTGTGTGCTTGTGAATCAGAGTGTCCTTTTGAACCTCATAGGTGTTGTGTTAGCAGATTCATGTTGGGCACCCACAATAAGAATAAACTAAAACCCTTCAATGATTGAATTTTAAAAGAAATTAAACTAAGAATAATGTTAATGGAAAGAGACTAATGAAAATAATAAATAAGAAGGAACTTCCAATCTTCACGAAACATTGAAAGTTAAAATTTCTACCAAATGTTCCTAAGGCTTCTTGTGACCATGCTTTAATCAACTAAAATTTTAAACCATAGGTGTACTTTCTCCTTTACCTGTTCTTGATTACGAACCATTTATTTTCTCTCTGTATTATGTCGCATCGAGGACGATGCTTTTCTTAAGGGGAGGAGAATGTAATGCCACGTGTGGTTACCATCGAATTTCGTGTTACGTCCTTGTCCTTTTGCGTGAGATTGGAAGGAGGAGGTCGTTGTGGCTAGTCTTGTGGAGTTAATCGTTCCACCCAATGAATGAAGAAAACATTTATCTTACTCTTCTCCTAAATTGTACCTTTATATTTTTTTTTCCTTGCCTAGCTTTTCAATCATATGAGCTTCTTCAACAAGTCACTAAGTTGGAGGCATAAAGGTTTATGTTGGAATTATCACACCTTACAAGCTATAACTGAAATGTTTAGCACCGAGAGTTTGATGTTGTCCTCAAATTTGATGAAGGAAAAGGTTTATATATATATCAATGCGGTAGATGCCTTTCGAGCCGAATGAGGTAATCATTATGTCTTGTGTCCGAGCTTCAAATCATGGGGTTTGCTTTGATATCTTCCTAAAAGACAAGATATACTTTAAAATTCAATTGTCAAAGTAGCACCTTTTTCCTAATTGACCTTGTTTGCAAGGGTGATTGGCCTTAATTAGATAATACAATATTTCTCTCAATGAAAACATAAGCATTGTGTGGCATATCGTGATGGAAATTGAAGTAAGAATGTAGTCAACTAGGTTGAGAAGTGGGTGGAAATTTATGTTTTTTCGTCCTTGCGTGAGGGAGATGGGAGTCGGTGGAGTCCCATTTTTCTTCACCCGATCTCATTTGATCCTTTATTCAATGCATATGGTTGGGAGGCGCGTCTTTCTTGAGTTTAGAGGCATTGATGGAGGGAAAACGTGTTTGAGTGTTGTTTTGGTCCTTTTCGGCGAGTTATGTTCCCTGCTCTGCTACATGAACCTTCTCTCGTCATGGCGTCTTTTCTGTCTTTGCTTGCTACAATTTTCCTTCCTGTGCACGTGGTGTGTAGATGGAGCTTGGAGTGGGGCAGCAGGCATGTTACGAAGATAGTAGAAGCCTTCGTGAGCACTTCCAACAAGTAGGTCATCCAACTATGTTGTTATGTTGCTCATTTTTGTCATCCTCAATTCTTGATTCTCCTTCAAGGTTTTTTTTTTCGACCATGTGACAAATGAGTATTACTAGAGACCTCGATGAAATTTATTACTAAGATTGTCTATTGATTTCTTACTTGTTTTACGTTGTAACTCATGGAAGAGTGCATCTCATAGAGGTGGATGTGTTTTATATCGAATATTCATGAAGCTAAAATTACCTTGCTGTTTCTTTCTTCCACTCCCCCGTAGATGAGTGTCTGTCTCCTTCTTGTGTTCGATTCCGGTGACTTCGGTCACACTTTGGCTCGTTTCTGTTGGCCTATCAAGCTTGGCGGTATCAAGACTATTGTAATTGAGAACGGATCACCCGGTTGCATGTGGAATTAAGTTTGGGTGATCCTGGTTGGCTCGGCCATAGCCCACAGTTGGTATATGGTGAGTTATTGTATAAGCAATTTGGTTGTAAAATTTACATGAGACCTTTGTAGCTCGGGACTTAGCTTGGCCGTAGCACGTGCTCAACTCGGCGAAGCCAATAAAATAGTGCATGCTTTTTGTTGGTGACAGATCACACCCACAGCACGGGAGATCTATGCAATGTTGGAGAAAATGTCTTGGGAGATGAAGGTAGCAGGATATTTGTCGATTCGTACATGCCTTTCGAGTGAAAAGGGAAAGTAAAAGTATTCCTCTTGCCACACCGCACCGAGGTTTGTCTAAGATTGTTGTAACGAAAATTATTGTGAGAGAGGCAAAGCGGTTCCATCACTTTAAAAAAAAAAGAGGGAATGTTCTTGTAGAGAGTATTGGTAATGCCCGTGAAGCAATCTAGTGACTGGAGTTAAAGAAATTTAATTGAGGATGCTTGAAGTCTAGGGACTATTTTTTTTTTGGATATGGAGTCTGTACCAAGAGATTTTTGTTTGGTTTTAAAGCCATCTTATTTTTCTTCGTCTCAGACTAGGGCTGCTCCTAATATGAGAGCACCAACGTTAGGAGGTCCAAATCAGAAATAAGCAGATGCATATGGAGATGGTGGAGGTGTTTGGATAAATGACGAAAGATCAAGTTAAATTGCCAAAAATGGGGCCTACTGAAGTTCTATTGGTAATTTTGGAGCGGCGTTGGGAGGATGATGGCAAGTATTTTAGACCACCCACCACGGTCGTGAACTCCTACCCGTGCCAACGTGAAGATGTTCGATGTTTAGACGCCCAACGAGCTTGAAGAAAATGGAATTTAGGCTTGGATTGTTGTTGTTGATCCGGACGATGTTGAATCTGAGAAAAAAGGCAAGATTTTCCTACACTTTTCTCTTATTGCTATATTTATTTTTTATTATCGAAATCGAACCACCATTTCTTTGAATTGGTTGTCTTCTTTTCAGTCAGTCTCTCCTTTCTACTTGCTTTCTTCTTGTTTAGCTATTATCATTGCCTGTATGTTAGTGGAAAGCATGCAGGTGTTCTCTTCTTTGGGTGTATGTTTTTCTGGCTCGAGTGATCGATCTTCCTTTATATATATATATATGTACTCTTCTCTACGATAGAGTTCCAGTTATTATTTGTTCCAGCTAGTTTTAGCAGTCGTTAATGTAAGCGTGCAATAACTATGAAGTTCCTTCCTATCAACCAAGGCTGTCCTTCTTTGTCTTTTGACATATATTGTTAATGATCTCTCAAGCCCACCTAACAACCCTTTTGGCATCAAAAAGGAAAGGTTGTAGGATTAGTGTAATCAACGCTTGGACTATTTCAGGTTAGAGTTTCGGTGTTAAAACTTTTAGAATGTTTATGTTTGCGTGCAACGTGTTTCAACCTCGAGTGTTTAGACTCCTATGTAGCTTCAGCCTGGTTCCTAGGTTCTATAGCCATTCTTAGGAGGTACTTTGACTGCCCCTTCATCTTGAATCGTAACTGTTTTTTTTATTAGCTATGTTCGAGTTCTTAATTGTGCAACTCTAGTACCCCCGCTATTTCTGGAATTATTTTTGGTCTTCTTCCTCTCGGAAGATTGTTGGTGAAATAATCTAGTGTTCTAACTTGTATTTCCTCCCATTTATACTATGACCGTGTGTTTAATTACGATTGGACAACTTATATGCACATATAGTACCTTAATGTTTTGTGATGAAAATTGCCTTGAATGTTGTCAACCTTGGGAAAAAAACTTTCTTGCAATCAATAGTATGATGGAGCTATAACGAAGGAGTTGTTTTGATAATGGAACTTAGTAGTTTATGTTGTACCTTTTTTGAACGGTTGTTTATGTTACCAAGGATTTCCTTAAAAATATTGTTGTTTTGGAAATAGGAAATTTATTTTAAATTAACTCGAACTCTAATAATTGATGTGGAGTGTTGTAAATTTTTAGGGTTATAAAAGTTGTTGATGACATTTTCGTATACTCTTGGTTGACGGACTCTTTTTCTTCTCTCGCATGATTGCTACTAGCCTACAAGGCATTGGCCTTCTTGAATGATTGGGAAATCTCTTGGAGTTAGTGGCCAAACTAGTTTACTTTGCTTATGCTTCAAACTTATGTTGTGTGGATACTCTATGTGATTTAAGGTTTGTAACTCATTTATACATGGCCTTTTGTGTTAATTCTTGAACCGTGGTTTCCCTTTTCTTGGGCCGATCAACTCTTGTTCTTCTAGAAATATAATATTATAACCTATGCATTTGGTACCTGTGATAAAATTCTGGATGGTTGGTACTTTATATCAAATCGCACTCTTGTGATTGTTATTTAATTATTTACTTGGTGGGAATCCTGCTTTGTTAGATTGGTTATTTCTCCTTATAGGGCCAAGGGCCTTTCTCTTTCGGTTGTTATATTTTTTTCGTTGTCCTTACTCCTAAAAGAAGTACATGGTCTTCTTCCTTGTTTGGCATGGTGGAAACTTATTATAAATTGAAGTGTTGATAGTGTTTAGAGGTTTGACCCAAATTCTTGTAATAAAGTGCTTCTTTTCATGATATTGATAGATAACTTGAGTTATGGTGGGTTTGTGTAGCCTTATCTTGCTCGGTTCTCGTGAACCGACTCTTGTAGAAAATTTGATGCGAGATGGATCTTGCGTGTAGATGAGGGATAGATTTGTAGACTTTTGTCATCAACCTCGGTTGAGAAGTTCCTTTGTTCGAAACTTTTTTATGTTCTTCAACTTTTGTTAACATCTAGTGGAAAGTTTAAAGAGGATTAATGTCTTAGTATAATGTATTGTGGACTTTATCATTTGAACTTTGGAAACCTTGTATTGTTTGACCATCTTTGAAATTATAAGAAAATTTGGTTATTGTTGTTGAGTGACTTTGTTGGAGTATCGTATTTTAAGAATTGATGTAATCTTGTTTTGATTCTTGTAAATGAGTGTTACAACTTTGCCTTGAGAATAAATTTTGAGTTAAACCTTGATATGAATTAGTAATAAAGCATCATAAGTAAACTAACATGGGATTGTTTAATACTTCTGGAAGTTAAATTAAAATTTGTATTCAAATAAAGTAACATAAGGGTCACCAACTTGAGAGCAAGAAATTCTTTAAGTAATCAAGGGCAAGACTATCATTGCAGGTAAACTTTATAACATGATAACCCTAGCTCCTCTAGTGAACATTATTCCTTTTATGGTGAAATTTGTAAAATGACCCTAAGATGATATGAACTGTTAGTTGTTTGAAGATGATAAGATTTAATAATCCGAGAAAAACAAAATTGGAGACCTCACCATCTTCTCACCGCCATTTGGAAAGTAATTTTTTTACTCCTTGTTAATACTTTTAACAAAGCCTAAGTAAAGTTGTTGATAATTTTTGTTAAGAGCCTAGCTTCAATTAAATACTCGAAATAACTAATGAGGTCCTAAAGATGTTTCATCTCGACCTTCTCCCTCTAACCCTTTTCCAAGGCACCTTGTATCTCTTCTCTTAAGTGTGTTGAACTTAAAACCATGTTGTCTTGTGGGCAAGAACGAATCTTAGTAGCGTTAGTGGTGAGCAGATGGCCTTGTTGAATTTAAATACTCCTTTTTCTTGATAAACGAATTAAGAAAATAAATGTCATAATAGAGAAGATTTAAAGATAATTACTCAGTGTCAAAGGAATAAACTTGACTTGACAAGTTGGATTATACGAATCATATCTTAAGCCTCCTTGAAAACGTAAGCAAAGAATTGCAAGATGTATTTTTAAAATAAATAACCCTCAAGAATATCTCATTATGGATGGCACTAACTGTAAGTGTGTTTTGTGGTTGGACTTCTATGTTGTCATGTCTAAAAGAAAAGTAAATTTTCCTTGATAGGTGTGAACGTTTCCGTGCTGCCTTTATGGCCATCCTCGTATCGAATTATTCACAGAGTTAGTTGTATCCTTGGTGATGACATGTTGCGTCATGTTATGTGTCAAGTAAGTCAAAAAGAGAAATTATCCCGTCTTTTCTTTGTGTTGTTCGTGTGTGGAATTTTCGGTCGCATAAAGTGAGCGCTGAGCCTCCACATGTCTCAACAGTGTAATTTCAAAGGCATGGCCCAAAATGTAATCCCCAAATGAGTGCCACTCACCACAAGTCTCGAGATTCCAAAAAGATGAGGGCGACCATTGAAAGTTCCAAGAGCCTGCAAAGGCCTCCACGTGTCTTGACAAAGATAACTTCAAAGGTAAAATTGGGGGCATTTTTCAAATGAGCGCAAATCCTTCACATGTCTCAAGTCGAGCACAATGTCTCAACTAATAGGATAAACTAAGGGAAAAATAAAAAGGATCCCGAGGAGCTGCGGAAGCCACCATGTGTCAATCGACACAATTTTAAAAGTGAGAGGAAGGGGCTGAATCTTCAAGAAGCGCGAGGCTTCCACGTGGATGCTTTATGGAAAAACTTTTTAAATATTGCGCGCCCACGACCCAAATCTTCGAGATAGCCATATATTTGGATTGGGAACTTAGATTTAGGCATAAGAAGACTTTTTGGAAAGGTCTCGACATCCTCTACACCCTGGAAGCATAAAATATTATTTTTAATAGGATTTAGTGGGTGAAAAATGGGAAAACATATTTCAGGGCATTAATGTAGAATATGATTATTTCAACTACTAGATCAGATTTTGATTTGATCCGCCATTCTTCTTCCTTTCGCAAACCAAAAAAACAATCGAGGTAGACTTGACAGATTGTAGGTGGATTTGTAGGGGGCATTGAGGGTCGGTGGTTGAGATTTTAGAGTTGGATTTAATGCATATATTAGAGTGGTTGAGGTTGGATTTGAATTCTTCCTCCTCTCTCTCTATTCTTCCTATATATTGTAATAGAGAGGCATATTCAAAGGGTTGGTCATTTTTCTCTCTTCCCACCTCTATCTTTCTTTGTTAGGGTAAAATTTAGAGTCTAAGCCTTGTTTCCTAGCTCTATAATGGCATTTTATTGCCTCTTTCCCACTAATTATGTACTTGTGTGAACTTTTGGAGCAATAAATTCTGTTTTTGTGATGCATCCGTCCATCATTTGCTTATTTTATTGTCTCTTCTCACCTCTTGTCATTGCGAGGTATACTGTGCATATTTATGGTGTCTATTACAGGTCCCGGGAGTTGTGATTAATGGGTTTTGAGGTGGTGTTCTATGTAAAAACTATCTCTGCAGTCCGTGGTGCCTCTTGTCCACCCTCTCTGTCTACTCACCTCTCTTCACTTCAAGCAGCTTGGATTCGTGAGCAACCACTTTCTTTTCTAGTGTCTCACCACTTAGTGTAGGATCTCTTTTACCCTCTCTCCTTCTCACTGTCTCCTTTGATGGTTAGATTAGGATTAGTTAGATTCTTCCTAAACCTGGAGTAGATTGTGGCGAGTGTAGATTAGGAAGCAAGAGCCGACTTTCTCTGCGGAGGGCCATCTAAAGTCTGCAAGTCCCCCAACTTGAGAGATGGTCCCATGTTGTGCAATCACACCGAATGCCCCACTCTTAACCGAGCCATTTGGGGGTGTTGTGATTCTGCACTAACAGCTTTGGCACACCCAGTGGGACACTAAGGTTAGATTTTCTCATTTTTCGAGAGGTGTCTCATTATCAATAGAAAATACTAAGCCACCATGTGACCACACAAATAGTTTTTGCATGCTCGGTGAGACAGTTTTGAAGCACCTTACCACTTCATCTAAGCAAAGTTGATGTGTTCCTATTAGGATTAAGCCTTTTGAGGCACATATAAAGCACATCCGATGACTCCATCTGGTCAACAACCCATATTTGAAGTTACATATCTTTTCCCCATCCATTTCCATCCATTTTTCTTCCATCTCTTTCATCTTCTACCATTCATGAAGTTGTGCAATCATGAATTCATTTCCCTCATGGAATTCACATCTACACACCAGTGTAGTCTTCCTCCATTATATTTCCCAACTCCTTCGGATCAGCTTTATGATCAAATCCAGAATCATAATGCTTACCCATATGAGCAAAGATGTTAAAGCCATTTTGTCCATGGAGGTTATCAAGAACAAGGAACACATATAATGATTACAAATTACGTGGAAAGTGTTGATCTCATTGGAGAAGATTCGAGGCATGGAGGAAAACATGGTGTAGTCAAGAGCTATAGCACGACGAAGAAGGCGGGAGATTGGCTTCGGGCACTTTGTCCATGGGCCGGCACTTTTCCAACACATTATATCCCTCAAGAGAATCTTGACTTCATGGTTGAAGTTCTTCCTCAACTTACATAGTGGATTGAGGATATTGAGGTGTATGAGCGAGAGTGTGAGATAGCCTTGTCAATGGGTAAGTCAATTACCAGCTCCTTGTCCTTCATTTTCTCTTTCTCGAGACTCCATCATTTCATCATGATCAAGAGTCAATATTCCCATCTGCTGCCCCAAGTGTTGATTTCCCTTCTCCATATCGTATTCTTCCATCTCCTCTCAATTCTTCTTCCTTTTCCTTCCCAAACAGTCATTCCCTTCAAACAAACAAGAAGTTTCACTCCCCTCACAACCACAAACAATAACAAAACTAGTTAAACCCCAACCTACCACTCCTCTTGTTTTCCCAAGTCCATGTTGGGAAGATACTCAAGAATCCAGTCAAGGAGAAAAATAAGAAGAGGATCCCAACAAAGAAGAAATGAAAGACAATCTGAAGAGTTGGGCTGCCAAATTTGAGTTTACAAAGATCCCCTTAATGGTTAAGCCAATAGAGGAGGTCAAGGTTGAAGAGCCAATGGTGGCTGAGGATGAGTTTGCATCCGAAGAACAAGAACAAGAAAAAGAAGATAAGCAATATGTTTTCTCTAAATGCGCTTTCCATGATGACACTTTTTCTAAAGAGGATGATGATCCGATCTACGATTCATAACCAGTCGAGAAAGAGGAATAACAAGAAGCTCCAAGTCCCATTTAAGAGGAGCAGGTGGAGAGATCAAATCGAGTTAAGGACACTCAATGAAGAAGGAATCATTAAATATTTTTTACTTTCATTTCAAGGGCCTGATTTTAATGATGAACCCATGATGGAGGAAGACCATATAGTTTCGAGGCTCCAAGTGCGGAGCAGCCATGAGGAACCTTCAGCTTTTCCTCCCACTTCATCCCCTTCAAGATCTGATGTTGAAGAAGAGTTTGAGCTTTCAAACTTCATGTTTGAAGAAGAAGGGAACCATGTTGAGTTAGTTCTAGATCAGGAGGACACCATGGAAGAGGTAGAGCACATGCAATAGAACAATAAGGACGTAGACCTGGCATTAGACCTAGAAGATTACTTTAATGAAAAGGTGCCCGGGAGATAACATCATTTTTTCCTCCATCTTCCACCTTCCAAGTACATGAGCCCGTGGTCATGAAGGAAAGCATTCAACGACAATATCCTACACTTCATAATAGTCCTCTGGAACCAATCTTGGAAGATATGAATCTTCCATGTTCTTCTCGGGAGGAGGAAAGGAAAGGGAACGAGGATCCCATCTCTCCCATTTCTCTCACACCATCCACCCAAGAAGGTCAACAGGAAGACTCCATTCTTGGAGTTAAATATTAGAGCAAAGCAACATCCAAAGGACCAGACCATGCCCTATCATGTACTTGGCTTCATTGGATCCAAGGAGAAGCAAAAACTAGTCATGTCAACTTTAGGGCATGAGGATGAGTTTCAAAGAACCAAGGGTCACCATTAGCACCTCCAGGAGTCCAATGCCAATCAACTTGAGGAGGTATTTTTGGTTGATGTAGATACCTTGATGATTTGGGTGGAGGTCTAGCATATTGTCGAGTTTTCACTCATCCAAGCAGCCATATTTAGTGTCAAATCATTTGCATGGCTGCCCCTCTTGAGAAAGGGATGCTATTTTTCCCCGCCTGTAGCAGTCTTCGTTTATCTTCTCTCTCTTAGGTTTAGTGTAGAGTCGGTTTAAGGTTTTTTTCACCGGAAGAAGTGCTTTTTCACACTTTGCATGTCTCATTTGAGGCATGTATGATTTTGTCTTTCTACATAGTGCATGTTGTTTTGTTTTGTTGATCTAAGGTTGTATCACCATGTAGTTCGGATGCCTGCACTTCATCTCAAGAATAAATGAAAGCCTCGTGTCAATACAACTTTATACTATCATAAACCCCATTACCAATATTTTCTTATAAAAAATTGAGAGTACACATAATGCGAGGCAAGCTTAGGGTCGCAAGCGCAAGCATTCGGGCTCACAAAGTGGCTCAGGGATAAGATTTTCAAAGTTCAAATAAGGATCAGGCTATCATTCACGACTCCATGCCCAATGGATGCTTCAAGGCTACTAATCACTTCATCTAGTAGGTAGATGTCCCATTGAGCTGCCAAATTGTTATCTCAATTTTACCATTGGAAAAATTGATCAAACCCGACCCTATGTAGGAAGTTATCCAAGGGACGGTTTTTTCGTGCATTTGAGCCCACATCTCAAATCAAACAAACAGGTTGCGGGTGGGCTCTAGAATGGAGTAGCGGAGGTTGGCGAAGGGCCAAATGACATGAAATAAACTAGAGGCCCTTAGGATAGGAACGAGGAAAGGATCAAAGTCTTCGGTGTTTACAAATAATTTAGAGCGGGCCCAAATTGGCTAAGTATAGAGAATCAACGGAAGCTTCAACCTACCTCATCGACGCTTATCCAAAGGTTAAGCCAAAAGAGGAGACCGCAAATAAGCACCAATCTTCCACGTGCCCTAGATTCAAAAAAAGACAGAGCAGGCTCAAAATGACTAAGTATATAGGATCGACGTAGGCCACCACGTGTCCAAATAGTGCACCTTCAAGGGTCAAAGAAAATACTTTTCCCGACAAATGCCAGCCCACCACACATCCAAATTCAAAAATGGGGAGAGAGCCGATCGTTGAAAAGTCCAAGCTCAGGACAAGCCGGTGGAAGCCTCCACGTGGCTCAATGACACAACACCAAGGCCAGTCTAAAGAGTGGGTTCCCAAGCGAGCATTGAGCCTCCACGTGTCTAGGGTTAGACATATGCCTCCGCCGAGCAAAAGGGACTTAGCCAAAATACAAAGAAACCGAAAAATGCGGAGAGTGCCACATGTCTCAATGACACAATTTCAAAGGTGTGGCCCAAAAGGAAATCCCCAAACGAGCGTCATCTCGCCATGTGTCCCAGTCCGAAAAGCTGAGGGAGGCCATTGAAAATTCAAAGATCTTATGAAGGCCTCTAAGTGTCTTAACGGCACAAATTCAAAGGTAGAAACTGGGGCATTTTTCAAATGAGCACGAAGACTCCATGTGTCTTAGGTCAAGCACTGTCTCCGCCAACAGGAGGAAGTAAGTGAAAAATACAAAGGATCCCATGGAAGCCACCACGTGTCAATTCACCATAATTTTAAAAGCGAGAGGAAGGGGATGAATCTTCAAGAAGCGCGAGGCTGCCACATGGAACCTCGTATTTACGAAAGAATTTTTAAATATTACGCGCCCGCGACCTAGATCTTAAGAAAACCATATCTTTCGATTAGGAACTTGGATTAGGCAGAGAAGACTTTTTGAAAAGGTCTTGACATCCTCTATGCCCTGGAAGCATAAAACATTATTTTTAATAGGATTTAGTGGGTGAAAAATGAGAAAACCTCTTTCAAGTACATTAATGCAAAATCCAATTGTTTCAACTACTAGATCAAATTTTGATTTTATCCACCATTCACCTTCCTTCCACACGCAAAACAGATAATCGAGGCAGACTTGACAGATTGTAGGAGGATTTGCGGGGGTGCATTTAGGTCGGTAGTTGATCTTTGAGAGCTAGATTTAATGCATATCTTAGAGTGGTTGAAATAGGATTCGAATTCTTCCCTCCTCTCTCTTATTCTTCCTATATATTGTAATAGAGGGGCATATTAATAGGGTTGGTCGTTGTTTCTCTCTACCCCCTCTCTCTTTTTTTCCTTAGGGTAGAATGCACAATTTAAGCCTCCTTTCATGGCTATGTAATGGCATTTTCTTGCATCTTGCCCACTAATGATGTAATTGTGTGAAATTTTGGAGAAATAAAATTTGTTATCTAATGCATTTGTCCATCCTTTGCTTATTTTATTATCTCTTATCACCTCTCGTCATTGTAGGGTATACTTGTGCATATTTCTAGTTTCTATTGTAGGTCTTGTGAGCAGTGCTTAATGGGTTTCGAGGTGGTGTTCTGTGTAAAAACTATCTTTGGTCCTGTGGTGCATGTTGTCAACCCTCTCCTCTGCTCACCTCTCTCCACTTTAGGTGGTTAGATTCGTGATCAACCACTCCCTTTTCTGGTGTATCACCACTTAGTGTAGGATCTCTTTCACCCTCTCTCCCTCTCCCTATCTCCTTGGATGGTTATATTAGGATTACTTGGATTCTACCCGAACCGGAGTAGCTTGTGGTAGGTAGATTAGGAAGCAAGAACTCGGCTTTCTCTGGATGACCATCTGAAGTTAGCAAGTCCCACAACTTGAGAGATGGTCCCATGTTGTGCAATCACACCGAATGCCCCACTCACAATCGGGGAATTCTAGGGTGTTGTGATTCTTCACTAATAGGTAGTTGTATGGTAAAAAAATTTATATGATAAATGTTATTGGGTGAAAATGCATGTGATCCTCTTGTATTTGGCAAGTTGTGTTAATAGAAACAATTTTTTTATTTAATTATTCCTTGTGTTTCTCATATTTCAATGATTTTGTAAGAAGAAATATTAGACAAATTTAATGTCCAAAGGTCATTTGGTTGTAAAGGAAATTGTTATTTTTCTATACCTACATATTTAAATTGATGTGAGAGCTATTAAAATCCCCTATACCATTATAGTCATTCTACAAATGATTATGAAAGAAATGAGTTGTTTAGACATATGTAAGTACAAATTTTGGCAATACTAAATCTATCTAAGTGTATGTAATTTATTTTATCTATCCAAAATTATAAATTACAATATTTATTCTTCCAAAAAAGAAAAAGAAATTTTACAATACCCTATTCTAAGGAGATACATATTATTAATATACAAATAAATATACATTAATTATATAGCTTGATTATTTTCTTAAAAATTAAAACACCATCATCTAAGGGTTATTAATGAATACCAATACTTCCTTAATAATGATTATATATAAATATATATATACATTACTTTCTGCATATTACCTAATAGTATTTATTAATAATTAAAGTTAGTAAAGAATGCAACACCGTAGGAATATTTTAGTATTAGTTTTAGTTAAAAATAGTATATATAAAAACAAGAGAGAATTTGCTTTGAAAGCCATTTAAAATGGCTGAGTGGGAGTTTGGTTTTATTATTAAATAAATTAAAGAGAATGAGTTGGTCGGCTAGTGAGAATTAGGTTTAATATTTATTAAAAAAATGACACAAAAAAGGGGTTTATGTTGTTGGCTATAGGTTTTAGTTTGTATTAATAAAATCAAAAAAAAGACATTTGTGTGAAGTCTCAAAAGTGTGGCCTATTTTATTGGCTATGTTTTATTACACATTTTAAACCCTCCAAATAATCCAAAACTTAGCTCCCCCTCCCACTAAAATATATGCAGCCATTATCATTTATGCAGCCCCCTTCATTTCACAATCGGCATGTGCCAAGTTTTCTGCTGCCGTGAAATTTTTTAAACTCACTCTCACATATACATATATATTGGGATCATATATTTTGAAATAAAATAAATAAATTGTATTTATATATTTTTAAATTAAACAAAAACCCCTGAAATTTTTGGGGTATTTTAAGGTGAAATAAAAACAAAAAAATTCAAATATATATTTGGGTTTTACCCAAATGGGTATATACTCATTGTATATACACTTAATCTACAAGAAAATACCATTCAAAAACAAATAGAGAAGAGGGACCAAAACCCACAAAGGAAATGGATAGATCCTTGCCCTAATCACAAAAACCTAACAAATGAGAGCTTCCAATCCTCTCTAATGGCCTCCATGGCTTCATTTTCTTCTCCTCCTTCCTTAACCCGCAAAACAAAACAAGAGAAATAAGAAAATAGGTCTAAGAAATGAATATATGGTATTCCATAAGGATTCTAGGGTTACTTTTGTCAAACCTAAATCTAAGGGCTAGGAAAGATTAGATCTAATGGTGTAGGATGCACCCTACATCACTTAAGTGATGGGGTATTTAAGTGGGAATGTTTTAATTAAAAGATGTGTGTGTAATGTTAAATGGGACCTAAGGGGTTAGACCATGTTGTGTACCCTTGACTCTTTAGGTGTTAAACCATGTTAATTTGACTTATTCCTAAACTAGGAGATTATTAATCTTACCTAGTAAAATTTTGAATTTAATATGGGGCCATTCAATAAATAGAATTAATAAGACCCTTGGGGTTAAATCGCAAAGAGTAAAATAATTTAATATTTTAAGTAAGTAGCGGAACCTAATAGGGGAAATTAAATCGAAATATTTTAATAGGGTTGGGCCAACGGTAATTAATTATTATTTTAGTCCTGACGGCCAATTAATAGTTTAAAATTTTATAATCGGAATTTAATTAAAATCCGAGCTAAGGCCTTGGAACCTTTCAAACAAAAAAATTATTCCATAATTTTTCGTATTTTGCTATCGGGTTTCTCGTGAGTTCTTGTTGAGAAAATGTGAGCATTACATATATATACATTTTATTTATATGTATATATACTTGTGAGTATATGTATATACATACATATATATATATATATATATATATATATATATATACACACACACATATGTATATATGTATATACATGTATATATCTATATATGTATAGACATGTATATATGTATATATGTATATACATGTATATATGTATATATGTATATACATATATATACATATATATATCCATATTTTATTTATATTAAAAGATGTATATATCTTTAAATATAAATAAAATATGGGATATATATATATATATATATATATATATATATATATATATATATCCAAATAGGACCACTTACTCCAAAAAAATATGTTGGATGATTTTTTTCGAAGGGATGACCGTGTATTGAATGTAATGGCTAGGTAAAATGCAACGCAATTTCATATAAAATGAGGGGTTAAGAGTTTAGGGGAGTGGCTCGGCCCACACCCCACGTTACACTAATTAAAACAAACATTGGGGGAGGTCACGACCCCACTCCCCATACCATAATAATATGGGATGGGGGTGGGGTCGGCAAGCTCCCCTCCTACCCGCACCCCCATACCCCAACACAAAACAATAAACAATTACACATCCCGTGGCTTAACCATTTTATTTCCTTTAATATAAGTTTTGATTTATTATAATTAGATATATATATATATATATATATATATATATATATATATATATATATATCATTGCTAATATACTTTAATATTAATATCCTATTGATATCAATGCAATCATAATAATTTATTTATTTATTTAAATAAGAACAATGATAAGCTTAATACACAATAATTTTTTAAAATAATTCTATATAAATAAGTTTAAATATAAAGACATTTAGATATAAACCTATAGTTTTTTTTCCTTGGTTTTAAGAGGTCAAAGGAGTTGGTTGATATAGGGATTTACAAGGTCAAGGAACCATGGTTTTGTTTTTCTATATATACCAAAAGAAAAAAATAAATCGAGGAAACTAAATAAAAAGTAATTATTCAATCTTCTATAATTTGCAAGGGGAAGATTTTCCCTATTTTGAGAATCCTACAACTTCCTTTCCTTCAACATGACTAGAAATGAAACTATAATTTAAATATTACCATATGCCTTTCATTCAATACAATAAGAATAACTATTTCTTTCTTTCACAAGATACAAATGACAACCATTTCAAACAAGTGATTTATAACAAGATTTCCCAATATTCTTAAAAATGAACATGACACATTTTGAAGGAAATGAAACAACTTAAATTGAAAGAAAGGTTATTTTCATTTCAATCTCATTTCAATCTTTTTACTTCACCAAAACAATACACATCTTTCCAAAGAACTTGGTTCACTTTTACAATCTAATAGTCTCTCTTTCCAACAAGAAAGGAAATAATTTTCAAGCTTTCTACTTTCATTTACAATGAGAACTAATATCAAAAATTTGATAAACAAAATAACTAAGAGCTTTACTTTTAAAATGCAAGTTTACAATCCCTCCATACACAATGGAGACAACATGGTAAAATATTTACAAGAGGGTTCTTGATTCTTTTCTTCAAATACTACAAAAATCATTATTCATTTGAGCTCCACCTTCATTCTCGTGTCATATACAACAACCGAAATGGGGAGTAGGAAACACTCTCCACCCAACCAATAATCCAATGAGGAAGTGAAGCATTCTTCTTCATTGGACCCCGAGCCCCAACAATGAAACAATAAAGAGTATTTGGCAACCATTGCCCGACAAAACAAGGATTCCACATTCACATTCAAATCAAACATTCACACAATAAGAAAAAACAAAAAAAAATCACTTCCACACACATAAGTTTCCAAAATAATTGCTCTAAACTCAATCCAAGAAGAGAAAGGAACATGGGGATTTCACTTGTGTCTCCCAAGGGTTTGGGTTCCCACCTCAAAAACCTCCAAAACTCAATCAAAGGCTAAAAAAATCTTATGCCTCCCTACAGTAAAATATAACTCTTATTCCTCCCTCACTCTTATGGCTCCCACAATGAACACAACAAAAAGATAAGCACAAGTGCTACTCATCACAAGGTGGGGCACCCCAACCCAACTCCCTCCTAAATACCCAATAAAAACTCTTATGCCTCCCAACAAAATTTATCCCCATTTCAATTTCTCCTACACAACCTAAGGCCATTCTACTTCCCAAATTCACACATGCAATAAACATTCATTCACAAACATATGCAAACCAAAATAGTAAAAGAAAACAAGGTGAAGACCCTACCTTGCATTTGCAAGACTTACAATCCACAATCAAGTTCCAATCTTTCCAAGCCCAAGAAATCACAAGTTATCTCCAACTCCAACAAACACTCCCAAAAATCAAGTACTTCTCAAAGGCAAGAGACCAAAAAGAAAAACCTCCCCCAAACCTTCACACAATTACGAATAAATTGAAAAATGGAGTGAGAGGTGATGAGGATCCATGTAGAATGCAACATCATTTCTCCTCCATTCCACATCTCCAAGGTTAAACCCAAACCCCAAATCATAATAAATTCATGGTTGAGAGAATGAAAACCCTCTTACACACTCGACCTAAACCCACACCCGTAAAGCACACAATTAAAGACCCTTTTATGAAAAGTGAAATTAATTGCTCTTTTTCTCTATTAAAACACAAAAAAGGTCTAAAATAAGCCTCTCCCATCATAGACCTAGTGCATTGGTGAATTTAAGAGGTGTGGGACAAGCTTAACTTGTCCCACAAGTCTCAAAATGGCCTAGAAAGTTAAAATCCGAAATTCACTTGTAAATTTGAGTACACACTACTCCAAAAAAATTAAATTCTTTCAAATCAAACACAAACCAAGACTACCAACTCACATTTATTTCCCCCCTTTTGTCACATCCTAATTAGCACTAGTTAAATAATTTTAATTAACTTAAAAGGAGTACTAAACAATAATAATAAAAGTGACTCCACATACTAATAAAAATACAATTACTCACAAATAAATAAAATCAGCAAGACAAAACAACAAGTTTACTCGAGGTCACATTTGAGGTCACCCCCCAATGGGGACATCCTAACAGTCTAACAAAAAAACATCAAACATGCACACTAGTTGCCAAGGTGACCTATTGCCAATACCCCAAATTCCTTCATTGTTGGTCTCATATCCCCCTTTTGCTTTGTTGTGTTGTAAATACCTACAAAAATCAAAACAATAACTCTCTAGCCTTGTGGCCATATTAACGACATCGAAATAGTAAAACACAAGCATATACATATCGTCGATTATCATAACTAAACCATCCCTAAACAAGTAATTCACTAATTTTTCACGATTTCAATTTTATCAATTTATAATCTCACAATAAAATCACAAAATCAACTAAATAATCTAGCAAAATATATATATATAAAATCGGATGTGTCGGTATAGTAGAAACTCAAGATCATGAAACTTTGATATGTCAAAACATGCATATAATCCATCCTCAGTAAATCATTTCATAAGTCTAAACATCCATATTGTCTATCAAATATCTAATAAAAATATAACAATGTTCATCATCAATGTATAAAATGTGATACCAATGTCTATAACTCCAATCCCTAATAAGTAAAATTATAAACTTACCAATGTCAAAGAGGAGTGGGCACTATATATATATATATATATATATATATATATATATATATATATATATATATATATATATATATATATATATATATATATATATGTATATCTATATATATGTATGTATGTATGTATGTATACATATACACACTTATATACATTTAAATTATTTTAAAAATACATCTTTTATATGGATCTAAAATCGGGCAAATAACCATATACCCAATAGGGCAAAAATAATAAAATTGCTCAACAACAAATAGAAATTGTAACCAAACCCTACAAAGATTGCAAATAGAATAGCCTTTGAATAATGTGTATCCATCCTAAGCCTCTTTCCCTTCCATGGCTTCCTTATCATTCCTCTCTTTAAAAACTAGACTTGTAAAATAGAAACGAGGAAATAAGTCAAGGAATGAATAAAAGTTTTCTAAAAAGAGGATTAAGGCTAGTTTGAATCCTAGATCAGTTTTAGCTCATCCAATGGCAAAAATCCTCCCTACAAAAGTTAGGTGAGGGTTAGGTGAGAATATTTTAAATGAAATGCATGGGTCAACTTTGAATGGGGCCACTTAAGTGGTGTAGAAGTTAAATTTATTTTATAACCTAATTGATTAGTTAATGAATTTTTAATAAAAGCCCATGACCCTTGTAATTAATTAAGTCAAAATTACTCCTTAATAACTAAGAAATATTTATTATAGGAATTAAATTTATTTGTGTTTAATCACTAGGAGGGTGAGTTTAGACTTAGCTCTAAATAATAAAATTATTAAAGGACATTTGAACTATGTTATTAAACCGAATAAGGATTGTATCAAGGGGATTTTTATATCCAAACTGGAGATTAAATATTTTTGATTAAATGATAATTAAAATGATAAGGTGTTAACGAAAACAAAAACTAAACATTGCAGACCGGTTTTGACCAAAAAAATATATTCCGTAGATTTTCTAATTTAACTTTTTTGTTGTCTTGGGTTTTGTGGGCATTACACAACCCTTTTTTGAATGGATAAAAAAAATAATATCTATATGTTTTCTTTGTATGTTTGAAATATTATTTTTATGTCACGATACTTCAAAAGTAGAAAATGTAATTTGTTACAACTTCATTGAGATTTATTTTTGTGCTTATGTATCTTTCTTATATTCAAATGCACTAGTGTACCATTACATTTATATTATAATTCGTGAATTTAAATAAGGAATCTATTCACACACAATCTAACATATAAGAAATGAAAAAAATCTACAAAATAAGTGATAAATTTCTAGGAACCCAAATCATAGTTAAAAGGTTCTCATGGTACAAATGATCATTTCTATACTAAGTGTGAAAATGCTCAAATTCTATTTAATATGGAAAAGGAATTATGTGAAAATTTCTGAAAATAGAGATTGAAAGAACAATGAAATATAGTGAACGAAAAGGAATGTGTTAGAAATGACTAAAATTGAATAATAACGAGTCAAAAATATGAAAAGGAGGTCACAATGGTAAATACAAGGTCAAAAGTGTTGAAAACACAAAAGAGATAATAGACTATTGATAAATACATGGGCATTATATAGTAAAAGTGTAACATACAAAAATAATAATCAAATCACATAAATGCACTAATACCAAAGAAAATAATTTACATATGACAATATTTGGTGTCAACTAAATGTAGATTTCTATACTTTCAAACAATTCCCGAAAATAAATCTCATGCTAGGTAATGACCATTTCTATATGGACTGCAAAATGATATGACTTGTTTTGTGTAGTTTAAAAATGGAACTATGTGAAAGACACTTTAAAACCATTTTGTATAATTTTGGAGGAAACCTTTGAAAATTCATAACACATCACAAGTCCAAACAACGAGACAGAGAAAAAACCATTAGTAGAAACAAAGCAATTAGATGAAAATCGTATCATTTTCTGAAAGCATGTAAGCTTCCTTCTAGGCAAAATTCTCTTCATCATTTGATACATAATATAAAATGAAATGAATTGGCAAAATTCTCTTCATCATTTGATACATAATATAATTGTAATAACTTTAAAAAATTTAAACTCGGGATTTTGTAAGGACCACTTTTATCCCTCATTTATTACCGTGTCCTTTGAGCGATCTATTCTTTGAAGGAAATACATCAAGTAGAATCCAATTTTATATGAATATATGATAATGAATATGCCAAATCATTTTCAATTTCAATGAACTATCTAGTACAAGTGAATGTTAGATTTCTCTCAATACTTGAAATTTTCATTTGTAATGGGAATATTCTTGAAATAAATGAATTACTATCTTTACAACTTTATAATATTTATCAATGATTAGTCATGATTATTTCTCTATGCAATAATAAAATTTATCTGTATATAGATTATTTGATTTTAAATTTGTATCCTACTAGTTTGGACATCACTAAAATAGCCAATAAAAGTTAATAAATAAGTGAAACAACCGAGGGGACCCAAAATCTTTTCCAAATGACTCTTTTAAAAGGAGCCAACATAAAAACAATTCATGTCATTGACTAGAACCATTTTATGTTTCTAAATCAAAAAGAAAGAAATCCAGTAAAATAAGATAAGAGAGAAACATTATATAAGAGAAAACTAAATGAAAATAAAGGAAACAAATATGGACATGGAAAAAATAAACTAAAAACGAGGAACACATGCCGACAATCCATAAACACACAAATCGATTAAGAAAATACTAATACTATAACAAAAAAATAACGGAATTCCCAAAATATCGTATTATGTTGATAAATTACATTAAGAAGAACTGAAATATATAAATTAAATTTTAAAAAGAAACATAAATATTAGGGCTTCCTAATAAATAAATTAAAAATTAAACTCTATTTAATTGTTATGGATTTTATAATGAAAAGATTATTTTTCCAATCAATGAATTACAATGTTAAATGTAAATATGTTTTAATATAAACAAAAACAATTTTTTTATTGAAAGCGTAGTTTTCTATTGATATAATGGTTAAAATTACATCCCCGGAAATATTGTCAAAATTCCTTGCCTCTTGAGAGTAACAAATATATTACATATGATTACTAAACATTTAATAATTAATTTTTTTCATAAAATCAAAACTTTTCGATAAATATGTTGATGATATTAAATGTAAGCGTGTAAATGTGATTATTAAGTAATATATAATGAAAAGTTGCCATAAATAGACCTCCCAATAAATAAGTTGAGAATACTAAATATAAACATGTTATAATATAAATAATAGATAAATTGAAATTGATTAATAAACAATTTTGAATAAAAGGATTCTTTCATACTGAAACGTGCTAGTAGTTAAATTGGTGACATTTAGTATAAATATGTGAAAATGTTAAAAAGATATAAACGCATGTGATTATTCATTTCATAGTGTAAATAATAGTTAAAGTCATACAAAATAAAAATATAATGGCTTTTAGTTTTGGTCACCATATTTGATAACATAGGCTTGTTGAAAATCGAATGCGAAGAATAATCCACGTGAATTATCAAACACATTATGTTTGATAAAATATCGGATAAGTGAGCCACGTTGCACGTGAAATGATGCCTGTATTCCTTAAACTAAATGAATAAAGAGATGGATGATGTATCTATAATCGTTATTAAGTGGATAAAATAATGTGTTTTCTCATAATTATGAGAACACCCATTGTTTGGATTTCACACGTTTTACAAACCTTAAGTTCCATGTTTTCTTTCAACGCGATATTTTCTCTTTAGTATTTCAAATTCTTGAAAAATCTTTAGCGGGTGTAAATTATAAAAAAAAGCATCCAAAATTGTTACATTATAATATTTATAAACAAAATTACAATAAATGAATTATATTGAAGTTATAGGAACATCTTTAATTTTTATATATTAGAAGCATCAATGTACCTAAAGTAGAATTAAGCCATTTAGAAAACATTTAGAATTTCTACTTATTGCATCCATTTGTAAAGATAAGACTTGGAACAATTGTGTACACCAAACTTTTTGGTGGCTTGCATTGAATGTTTCTTTTAAGACTTATTCCTTAGCGCTAGTATGATTGATACTTGTCCACAAACCCGGCAATTATTTTTGTATCTTTTTGTAGAGTGTTAATTCCATACTACTACTTGGAGAAATGAGAGAAATTTATACTCGTCTTTAGTGAACTCGAAAAAGAGACTGATGTTTATAGACGTTAGAAATTGCCAATCATAATCATCTAGTTGTTTTGGGAATTGCACATTGGTACTTTTTCTACAACACAAAACAAATCATAACATTATATATTGTTTAAAACTATTACATAGACCTTATGAACTAACAAACGTTGATTGTGATTGATGAAAAAAAGATAAAATAATAAGAAAGTGATTACTATGGTTACCCTCCTTGGTAAGGACTAAGAGAAAGGTCTCATGGAGGGGTTTTAGCTTCTATTTTCTCACAACGGAAGGTTACATGGTTATTGTTGACATTTTTCGCACCTATGTGAGAGGTCAACTCAAAACATTGTTTCTCAAGATAGAAGGGGTTAGGTTGAGAGATCTAACTAAGGAAAAATGGTTATGAATTGTTGTTGTGTTTGTTTATGATTGACAATATTTGTAGTGCCCACTTCCCTTCGACACCTTTTTGTTATTGATTATGATATTGTCGACTATACTTATGGATATTATTGTATCTTTTGATTTAGCATGATGATTAGATGTTAGATATATTGGATTGTTGTTGATTTCGATTCATATATGATGCATATGGATTATTAGAGACATTTTATATTAATGTTGATATGATGTTGACATGGTTATATATATATATATATATATATATATATATATATATATATATATATATATATGTTTTTTCGACATGTGATATTTCGTCATATTGAGTAGACCTTTGATAATTGAACTAATGTTGTGATCATTTTGACATGGATGAGATGTAGAATAGAAATGTTGCTAGAAATTGTAAATGATATCGTATTTTCCTAGATGATATTTGATTCGTATATAGATGATTGTGGATTTATATTGTATATTTTATCCTAGATGTTTTTGATGCGGCCATGAGGCCGAAGGAGGTGTTATGTGTTTTTGCAAGTAAACATGTCACAACAAACATTGGGGGATTGGAGACCAACCACTTTGGAATTCTAGGTGAATTCAACAAGGGTCACCATGGCAACATGTATTTGTATGTGTGTGTGTTTGAATTATTGTTAGGGGAAATTGTGACCAAGGGGTTATGTGTTGTATTTTGTTTAGTTTCCTTTACTTAATGTAGTATGTGATTTTTAGTGATGTAATTTCCTTGTTTTAATTATTTAGAAAATGATGTATTCTTCCCCTTTATCTTAATGGGTTTTAGTGTCCTATTTAAGTTAATTAATATTATTTTTAACTAATTGTGGATTTGACCAAAAATTTTCATTTATTAGACTAGATGGCTCTTGGGCTTTGTGTTGTAAGATTGAGTGCTTGTGACCTTGAGTGTTGTACACTCTACCCCCTCATGGAAATTTGAATTTTGCCTTAAGGGCCAATTTTGAAGGCTTGTGGGACAAGTTAAACTTGTCCCACACCTCTTAAATTTCCATGCCAACCCTACCTATGGGTTTGGGTGTCAAAATTAGACCCCATTATGTGTTTTGGGAAGAAAAATTGTAAGTCTTTATTGCACCTTCTTACATGTAATTACTTTTGGTCCTTAAGGGGTGTGGGCATGGATTGTGTGTGTAAGTAAAATGTCATTACTTCAACCACTTATTAATTGTGCTTTGGAGTTTGAAGTTTGACTTGTGAGGTGGAGTTAAGGATGAGTGATGTGGCATCCGACATGGAGCCACCTCAACTTCCTCTCTCCCTTTTCTATTTATTCAAGTTCTTTTCTGTTTGGGTTTTTGTGCTCTTTCGTTTCTTGGAGTTAGAGGATTTTGGAGAGCTTGTGCTCTTGTTGGAGCTTGTTGGTGATTGCTTGGGATTGAAGGAGCTTGGAGTTTTACTCTTGGAATAAGCTCTACTATGGAAAGGTAGGAGCTTTACTTTTGCTTATGTTATTCCTCTATTTTTTGTTGTGTGCTTGTTTTGTTGAGTGTTTGGAATGCTTGTTGGGTGCTTGGGTAGATTGTCTAAGTGTGGTATAGGAGGGGATTATGGGGAGAATTCATGTAGGGAGGCATAAGAGTTATTTCATGTTTGGAGGGAGTTTGGGTTGGGTGCCCCACCTTGGACAAGGAATGCTTGCATTTCTTACTTATTCTTATATGAGGGAGGCATAAGAGAATGAGGGAGGCATAAGAGGTACTTGAGGGAGACATAAGAGTATGTAGGGGATTTGAGACATGTATTGGAGGCTTTTAAGGTGGGCACCCATTTCGCATTGGGAGGCATAAGTGGCCTCCCCATATGTTCTTTCTACTTTGGCTTTCATTTTTAAGCCTTGTTTATTTTGCTTGTTTTCCTTCTTGTGTTGTAGTTGAGTTGAATGTTCTTGGAATGGTTGTGAAAGTTTAGGTGTTATGTTGTGGAAGCTTGTTGTTGCCATGGGTTGGATTCACCTATCATTGTAATGTGGTTAGGGCTCGGGGGCGAATGAGGAGGATGGCTTCTCCTTCTCATTGGATATATTTGTTGGGTGGAGAGTGTTGCCTCTCCCCCCATTTTTGTTGTGAATAAAGAAAATCATGAAGGATCTCTCTTGTTGGTTTTGTGAAGCTTGGAGTTTTTGTGGAGTCCCTAAGAAAATCTTTCTTGTAATAAAACTTCCTTAGTGTTTTTCGCACTTAGAGTGGAAGAACTTGTAATATTGCATTCCATTTTAGCTCACATTCTTGTATGATTTCTGACTTTAAGTGGATGACATTGTAATAGTAATTGTGGTAAAAATTTGTTTTGATTTTGGACACGAAAGTTATTTTGAATTAAAAAAAAGGAAAAAGAAAGATCTATTTTGTAAGTTGTTGTTGGTGAACTTAAAAGGAGTTGTAAAAGGAATTAATTCATTTTATTTGAAGTTGATCTATTTTCCACAAAATGGTGTTGCCCTTGCCTTATAATATGTTGTTGGAAATATTGTTATAAACTTCTTTTGGAATGTTGGAAAGTTTGTATTAAAAGGTGTTACATTTCATTGTGTTATTCGAAAGGCATGTGTTGGAAAAGAGAGACTATTTATTTTCATTCTGGAAGGGAAAGGAAATGTTTTCACTTTCATTTTTCTATTAAATTTATTAAATAGTTAGAGAGAAAAATATTAGAGCAAACATTAACTCACCAATGCTATTATTTAGTGTTTTATCCTCACTTTGATAGTAACTCTTTTTCTCTTGAACATCATTAATAATAAGATAGTTAAGATTTAGTAAGGATAGTATATTTGTTTATGTTACTAATATTAAATGGAGAATTATTAAATGTGAAAATAGGGCAACATTAATATACTTGTAATTTTATATATATATATATATATAATATAATATATATTGTATTATATTATATTATATTAATTATTAAATATTATATATATATATATAACAATTTTTATTAATGTTGGAAACCATTTGTTTGAATCGGATCAAGCTACGGGCCGTGGCTCATGCCTTTGTATTTTTAGTGGTTATTATAGATTGGGGTCGGGAGGGCTTGGTGACTCCAACCCCTACCCCATGGGTCGGCGACCCCAACCGCCACCCCATTTAATAAATGGGGTGGCGGTTGATATCGCCAACCCCTCCCCACCCCAAACATTGAAACCCCTCCATTTACATACATGCGACACTGCACAATGTTTTTTTACGGCTTGAATGCAACACAAGAACCTTGCGGACTGATTATTCGATGACACACACACACACACATTAAATTCTGGTCTTCCTCTAACCCATTAAAAAAAACAATAAATGATTTAAGAAAAAAATTATATACACAAATATTTAAAAGTATATATACATATATATGTATATATACATGCTCAAAATAAAAATATAAATACAATGTAGCTTTATAAATAAAATGGGTAAATACCCACAAGCCCATTTGGGAAAATACAAGAAAAGGAACTAAATAAAATGAATAAATACATTTTTCAAACTCTAATGAGGGTATCAAAAAAATAGACAAAGGATAGAGCTTGAGATGGTCTCTACTTTGGCTTCTCTTCCTCCTCCTTCAACTGTAGAACCAAAAGAAAAAAATAATAATGAATCAAAACAAATGTGAAAGAAGACTTCATAAGGATGCTTTAGGGTTGGTTACCCTTTTTCCACATCAAGGGACCAAATTGAATCCATCCAAGGGATGAGATTCATCCCTACAAAAAGTAGGTAGAGAGTGGGTGAGTGGAAATTAACTTTTTAATTTAAATGGTTTATTTTCAAAATTAGGGTTGAATTTTTAAGGGGTTACTTTATGGGGTAGGGAAGTGTTCATTATTCTAACCCCATGTAAAATGAGAACCTTGTTAATTGTTCAAACCTTGTGGAATTAAATACCTAGGATATTTATTTAATTTGACCCCCTTTAACCCTCTAAATTTAAATATGGAATATTTGACTATAGTAGGAATTTAATTATTTATTAGATTAACCCTTAGAGTGAACTACATCTTGCTTGGACTAAATCGACTCATTAGTTAATGCGGGTTTAATATTTGGTTATAATGAAAAAAATTTATTTATAAAATATAATTGACTTTGAAACATTTTTGTGGAAGCTGTAGTTTAGAAGCATGTAGGCGGGCACACTCTTAAAAAAATTATTTCATAATTTTTCTAACTAAACCTAAGTTTTTCTAGGGTCTCGTGCGGGTGTTTTTAGCAGACGTTACAATATTCCTCCTAGGAGGTCTTTCCATGCATTATATCCATCACAATTGTGTATAAACCCTTCAAAATTTGATTGAAGACCCTGACACAGACGGGAAAGAAAATTTAGGCTAAAGACAAACATCCCAAAGTGAAAAAGGTGACAATCCATTATCAAAAAATGAAGTAGGTTTTTGCTTTCATTCATTTTATTTTCAGATTTAATCAAGGTACATTGATTCATTACTTTATGATTAAGTGAAATTACTTAGTGTGTTGAGTTGCAAAAGTTCATTTAACATTACATTAATGAAAAGGAATGCAAAAATAAATATTTAACTCATCACAATAAGTTATTTTCATTTATTTCATAATTTAAATGTATAGTGGTCCCACACAAGCCGTGGAAATAATTATAAGGTAAAGTACAAAGAAAATAAAATGCATGTATATGAAACTATGAATGTAAGAGAAGGGAGAAAATCCATCATTTCTGGATTGTGATGGATTTTCCCCATAGCCCCTTAGCTACCTTGTTCCTCTTTCTCGTCATCTTTTCGTCTTCAACAACCGCACTTTGAAATGCGAGAACAAGTGTATTTGAGCTCAATTTTTATCATCCTCTTATACTCACAGCTTTAGACATATGTATTTTTTTAGTATGTACATGAAAAATCGAAAGTACTGGAAGAGCATGCAAAATACAAAAGATCATAACCGAAAAGAAAGCAGATTGTCGGCGTTCAAGATCATATCATGAGAGGAAACCAAAAATAAATGAAAGGAAAGGTCTTTCAACTTCACTCTTTTCTAATTATTTCTTTTAATGTGCAAGTATAGTTGTGAAAAGAAACATATTATTCATGTTCTATGTTTTTTATGGTTCATTCAAAGTCATAGAGTCGAAGACCATTCCTTTATGGTTCATTCATAATTCGAGGATAAGAGAAAGGTGTCCAAGAAATAACAACCATACAAATGCAAAGAATAAATGATACATATTTATCAAAAGGGCACCATGAGATTGAATAATATCATAACTAAAACAATGGTACAAAGGGTCTTAGCGAAAGAACAAGAAAGGATCCATGCAAATAGGGTATACCTTTTAAGTTTTTGATGAACCGATTAGTAGGCATCCAACAAGTACATTGCAGAGACTATTCAATATTGTCAAAGAAACATAATGATTAAGTTATTTTCTATTTTAAAGGCGCAACATGAAGATGAATTTCTGTGACGCCCCGTAGGACTATTCGCATGAGGCCAAAATACAAAACAGGTTTAGAGGGAGAAAATTATGAATAATTATTTTTTTGTTTGATTAGGTTCAGGTTATAAGAGGACAGTTGCGAGGCGTCGGAGAAGATTATCGATCTATTAAAATCACCTCAAAATTCAAATTCAATATTACATCTTCGTTACTTTCCTCAACAAGGTTCTAAAGTTCTTGTTTAAGAAATTTCATTAGCTTGTCGAACATGACTCCGTTAATCCCCGGTTAAAAAGGAATTATTTAAGGACCCTTAAATTAATTAAAACCCCCTTTTCTTTTATTTAAAACAAATTATAATAATACAAGACTCACACTTTGTAATTCAAGGTCATAAATATATAATGATTAATTGCTTGCTAGAAGGGGTCAAGTGTACACTATCTTGCTAGTTTTCCACCCCCCTTTCTTTTTATTTCTAATTGTCATTCCACAAAAAAATTAACCCCATCACTTAAGTGATGTAGGGTGCATCCTCCACCCTTGGATCTAAATTTTTCCAACCCTTAGATTTAGGCTTGGAAAGGAAACCCTAGAAATCTCTATGGATTGCCATATAATTTATCTCTTTTGTTTAATTTCTTTTCTACACCCAAAACCCTCATTTCTTTTGCTCTTTGCTTGCAGGTTAAGGGAGAAAAGGAGGAGAAGGCCAATCTATGGAGGCCATTACAGCCATGGGAGCTTAACTCAACAAATTTCGGCTCAGATCTTTAATGGAGGAGTTTTTTTTGTATATATCTACTCGAGTGCTGGATTGTTTTGGATTTCCCCAAATCACAGGTGCGCGATTCGGTATATATATATATATATATATATATATATATATATATATATAAGTAAAAGTGTATATGGCTATGGCCATATAAGGGCCATTGGAGGAGCGGATTTACACATATATATATATATATATAATGTATGGCCATTTTTTTTTATTATAGTTTTCTTTGTTGCATGCATTGAGTACGGTGTAAATGGGGAGGCGCGCAGCCCCATCCCCACCCCATATGGTATATGGGTTGGGGGTGGGGTCGGCGCCACTTCCCCACCCCATACATGTAGTACAGGGTAAACGGGTGGGCGCCCCCCCCTCCTTTTTTTTTTTTAATTTCAAACCCATATTAAATTTAATCATTATTTCTTTTGTTATTTTTTTTTTTTTATTCGTATATACAAATATAAATAAATATATATATATATATATATATATATATATATATATATATATACCCACATGAGAGAATGGCACAATTTTTTTTTTTTTGAAAATAGATAAAAGAAATTTACTGAGTTTGTTAAAATTTATATATTTTAATAATGACTTATCTTACCATTATTAAAATAATTTCATTATTGAGAGTATTAAATATTACCATTTTATCAAGATAATAATAAACATAGAAGGAAATATTGACAAGTTATAAACTTGTTTTAATCCTCTTTTCTCTTACAATTTGATAATTGTTGCATATAAGGTAGAAACAAGTAAATTTCATTTCTTTAACCAATGTTGAAATAATTTGCAATGAGATCCAAATAAGAAACTCTTACTACCATTTAATATTTAGTCTACTTGTTGTCCAAAGTAGAAGTAATTGTATTTCAAATTTCTATCTATCAACAAAGAAGAAACTAGCTTTTACTACACATATCATTTGATTAATACAATGAAATAAAACCAACATTTCACAAGAAGGTATTTACAACCATTTTCCCCATTAGTATATTTACAAGATTATCACAAGCCTTTTGTACATATCATTTCTTTATTTCCTTACAATCTTTTCAATAATGTAAACATCTTGCAAGTAAAATTTGCATTCAACCATGTAACTTTTGATGCAATATAGATTACAATGTCCTTTATTTTTGAATGAAAACAAGATGATACAACTTTCTTTCTTATACAAATTTACAACAAAATAATGTATATAAGGGAAATGGAAAGAGTCTTCCTGACTCAAGGTGCTCTTCATCCATGCTCCAAGTTCCAGTAGCTCAAATCACAACCAAGATAGGGGAGAGGCAACACTCTCCTCCCAACCAAAAACTCAATGGAGAAGAGCAATCTCCTCCATTGACCCCGAGCCCCAAACACAACACAATGAAGGGTGGTCTCAACTCAAGGCAACAACACTTGCTTCCACAATACAACTTTCTTCACAACATTCAAGGTTGAAAGAAGAAACAAAAAGGAAGCACAAATAACACAATACTTTTCACAACAAGGCTTTCATCCAAGCCAACAAGAGAAGGAACTATGGGAAAGTTTTCCTTATGCCTCCCCATTGAGATGAGATGCCCATCCAAACCCTCCACAATAAAACTCAAGCCCCTATGACTCTTATGCCTCCCTCAAGTACCCCTTTTTCCTCCCATACTCTTATACCTCCCTCCTCTTATGGCTCCCTCAAGGACAAGGTAAGAATGTGAACATTCTTACCCAAGATGGGCATCCCTCTCAAACTCCCTCCACAATTTCCTATTCTACTCTTATGCCTCCCTCATGAGTTTTCCCATAGACCTCTCCTACACTACACATTAAGCATTCTATCCATTTTCCACAATACACAAAAGTAACCATACATTTTCTACAATTTTAAGCATAAAAGCAACAACAATAAGAAAGCAAAAAGGGAGAAGGTTTCCTACCTCTCCATTGGAGAAGCCTAAACCAAGAAGCTTTGTCCAAGCTCCCTCCAAAACAATCCAAGCATGCAAATCCAAGCTCCTCTTTCTTTCTCCCAATTCTTTCCTTTCCAAACTAAAAAAAAAAAGAACTCTTCAAAAAAAAAAACTCCAACCCCCTCAACAAGAGAGGAAATTTCCATAAATAGACAAAAGGAAAGGGTGAGGGTGATGTGGCTCCATGTAGGATGCCACATCACACATCCTCAAACCACCTCCCATAGTCAACTCAACTCCCAAAACACAATAAATGGGTGGTTGGGTTGAATGACATCTCTTTTCCACATCCATCCCTTCCCATGTGTCTTAAGGCACAATTAAATGCAAAAGGAAGAAAAGTGCACTCCAAAGTCATATTTCCCTTCCCAAAACAATAAATAATCCCCTTTTTGGCTTCCCAACCCATAGATATGGTTGGTAAGGGGTTTTGGGAAGTGTGGGACATGTTCAACTTGTCCCACAAGTCCCCCAAAATTGCCCTAAATCTCAAATTCGAGATTCAAAGGATTTGGAGTGGTCAACACTCAAAACAAGCATTCAATACAAGAGGAAAACACAAGGCTCAAGGAGCCAACCATCAAAATTAATTACACCTACTAGACTTCCCTCCAAAACTTAAAAATTAAACAAGATGTTAAATTAATCTAAACATACTTAGCAAAAGTAATAAAAAAAAAACATCACAAATGAAATCATCTACTAAAGTAAGTTAAAACAAGTAAATAAAATTCTTAACCCCTTGGTCACATTAGAAAATTTCCCCCTCATGGAAATTTTTCTTAACAACATAAAAAAAAAAAAAAAGTAACACAATCTGATTCACTAGTTGCCTTGACGACCAAATGTTGTAACCACCCGACATCCTGTTGTGTTTGGTTCCCAATCCCCCTTTAGGTTGTGATCATGTTGTGTTTCCTGCAAAATACAAAATACCTCCTTCGGCCTTGCGGCCATGTTAAAATGTCCAAAATAACCATATGCATGAAATTTATTAACATCTATACGTAATTCAATTATCCATTATTTCAAGGTTTAAATCACAACTTAATCATGCATTCCATCATTATCCAAAGTTATAGTAATGTAAATTCAACAACTACATTCTACTTATCATGGCAAAGAAATCCAATGTTAGAACACATGCAATATATCCATATAAAAATAATATCGGTATCCAATAGTCTGTCCATGAGTCAGTGTAGATCATACTGAAAACAAAATCCAATCATAACCCAAATGCATCTACTCACAAAACATCATGCTAATCAACGTAAGTATAAGTCATGTCCATATCCAAAAGTCTGCATAACTCAAAATGATAATCAACTAAGTGTCATAGGGAAGTGGGCATTACATCCCCCTCCCCTTAGACTAGACTTCCTCCTGGAAGTCACTGAAATAAGTGTGGGCCCAGGCTCATGATGATGTAGCATCCTCCCAAGTAGCAGCAGTCTCATCGTACCTGTCCCATTGGACCCGAACCTGATCAATCTCTCTGCCTCGAAGGCCCAGGGTCCTGCGATCTAAAATGCGCATGGGCTCCACCATCACCTGCCCCTGATCCTGCACCTGCAATGCAGTCCAATCTAGCACATGAGAAGGATCAGAAACATATCTCCTAAGCACGAAACGTGAAACACATCATGGATGCGTGATAAGCTAGGTGGCAATGCTTGACGATAGGCCAAGGGACCGAGGCGCTCCAAGATCTCGAAGGGACCCACAAACCTAGGAGCAAGCTTAGAACCTTTTCCATAACGGATAGGGCTCTTATGCGGTCTGACACGAAGAAACACCTTCGATCCCACCTCAAAACTGCGATCTGTCCTATGTTGGTCTGCATACTTCTTTTGTCTATCCTGTGCCTCCTGCAATCTCTGTCTGATCAAGGTAACCTGCTGCTCCATGTCTTGTAATAATGCTGGCCCAAGGGAAACCCTGTCCTCAATCCTGTCCCAACTAAGAGGTGTCTGCACTCTACTGCCATATAATGCACGAAAAGGAGCCATGCCTATAGAACTCGGAAACTATTATTATAAGCGAACTCTACCAAATACGAGATACTCCTCCCATCTCGGTGATGATCCATCACGTACATCCTGAGCATGTCCTCCAAAATCACGATTCACCCTCTCTCTGTCCATCCATCTCGGGGTGATAAGGCTGTGCTGAAATTAATCCTCGTCCCTAGGGCATGCTTTGCATGGTGGTCCGAGAAATGGGAAGTGTACTGAAGGGTCGCGATCGCATATGATCTTCCGCGAATCCCATGTAGTCGACAATCTCATCAAGATATACTCGTGCCCTTTGCACTAGCCGTATAGGTAGTCTTCAGGGGGAAAAATGAGCTACCTTCGTCAATTTATCCACCGTGACCATGATGGCGTCGTGGTGGTATCTCGACGTCGGCAACCCAACAATGAAATCCATAGAAATGGTGTCCCACTTCCACTCTGGTATGGCGTGAGGATAGAGGAGGCCAGCTAGATGTTGGTGCTCGGCCTTCACCCTCTGGCACTCTAAACAGCGTGACACAAATGAAGCTACATCTCTCCGAAGTCCTCTCCAGAAATACAACTGTCTCAAGGTGGCGTGCATCTTCTTCACCCCGGGATGGGCTGAATACGGTGCACGATGAGCCTCTGTCAAAATGTCATGTCTCAAGCCTCCATCTCTAGGAACATATACCCGACCTGCGTATGCAGAAGACCATCTACCTCTAGTGAAAATCCATCAAACCTCCCTCGAGGGTCTACGAGACTCGATCTCTCTGCTCTGGGCTGCAAGGTAGAAACTATCACGAGGAAGGCTGCTGCAAGATCCTACTCCATGCAAATCTGTGCCCAGGGTGGCCATAGCCACATGTCTCCGTCTACTCAAGGCATCTGCAACCACATTCTCCTTCCCTTTCACATGCTCTATCTCCATGTCATACTCATAGAGTAACTCCATCAGCGCCGCCGACGAGCGTTGAGATTGGGCTGCGTGAAGAGGTGGCGAAGACTCAGTGATCGATCCATGAGTGTAAATCTCCGGCCGAGAAGAAAATGTCTCCACCGCACTAAGGCATGTACCACTTCTTTGCTAGCAAGCTCAAGGTCATGGGTCGGATAATTGAGCTCATAATCTTTGAGTTTGCGAGACTCAAAGGCAACTACTCTACCCTCTGCATTAACACTCCTCCAAGTCACTGCCAGGAAGCATCATGCAAAACGTAAAACTCTCCATGAGGATGTAGCACTGCAAGAATAGGTGCTCTCGTAAGGCATTCCTTCAGTGTACTGAAGGCTTGCTCACATCTATCTGACCATAAAAACTTCTTCCCTTTCCGCTGAAGAGAAGTGATAGGGTGCGCAATCCGAGAAAAATCCTGAACAAACCTCCTGTAGTACCCTGCTAGACCCATGAAACTACGCACCTCGGTCACACTAGTGGGTGTTGGCCAATCCATGATGGCTTGAATCTTGGAAGGATCGTGCGATACCTTCCCGAAATGATGTGGCCCAAATCTTGCACTCAGGTGAAAGAACGCACACTTCTCCAAGTTCCCGTAAAGGCGCTGTTCGCGAAGACACTGAAGAACCTGGCGAAGGTGCTCCTCGTGCTCCTCACGTGTGCGTGAGTAAATCAGAATGTCATCAAGGAAGATAAGCATGAAGCGATCAAGGAAGGTCCTGAATACCCCATTCATCAAACTCATAAACACTGCGGGGCATTCGTCGAAACCGAAAGGTACCACTTTGTGAACTCGTAGTGGCCATATCTCGTGCGGAAAGCTGTCTTGTGAATATCTGTCTCCGCAATCCTGAGCTGATGGTATCCTGACTTAAGATCTATCTTAGAGAAAACTGTAGCCCCCTTCATCTGATCAAATAAATCATCAATGCGTGGAAGGGGGTAACGATTCTTGATCGTTACTTTATTCGGTGATGGTAATCAATACACAATGACGAAGAGATCCATCCTTCTTCTTCACGAAGATGGTAGGTGCACCCCAGGGGATACACTAGGGCCAATTAGGCCTTTCTCCGAGAAGGCCCTCAAGCTGCTGCTTGACTTGAGCTCACATAACTCGGTGTAGTCATCCGATAGGGTGCTCGTGAGATAGGCTCTGCTCCCGGAACTAGATCTATATGGAAATCTATCTCACGTGGGGGAGGTAACCCCGGTAGCTCTCCTGGAAACACATCAGCAAACTCCCTCAAGATGGAGTGGTCATCAGGGATGGTCCTTAGACTCATTCTCGACTGTCACTAAGCTGTGTGAACATACATAGCAGCAACCCCGTCGCACACACACCGCTTAAGCTGCATAGCGGAGATGGTGCGAATAGAAATGGGTCTCTTAACCCCTGATATCACTAACTCCACCCCAAGATCATCAATGCAAGCAATAGTCTTATGGTAACAATCCACTCTAGCTCGTGAGCGAGACACCAGTCCATGCCCAAAATGACGCCATAAGATCCTAATGGAAGGATCCGAAGATCGAAGTAGTGGTGAAGGGTCCCAAATCCACTACACACTCCTTAACTAAGGAGTCTACAGAAACTTTGGCTCCAGAAGCCATCTCAACGTCCCATCTACGGCCTTTCCTAAGCTTGCCACCAGACCTCTGACAACGCTCTACTAAGGATGGTGCAATAAAAGAATCAGAAGAACCAGAATCAAATAATATAGAGGTGGAAATACCACCAACACTACTGTCGTCTCAATCACAGTACTCTGATGCTCGGCCTGGCGGTTCTCGACCACTGCGTAGATCCGATGACTCCGTGCCATATCTCCAATAGTAGGCTCTGAGCTCTGTGTCTTACCCTTGGTAGGGTTATGTGGGCAATCTCTCCAAAGATGTCCAACAACACCACACCATATGCTAGTTTGGTCCTCTCCGGTGGGAAGCAGCTCCTCATTGGTACTCTAGATGACTGAGATACAGATCCTGACGATCCGGCTATGGACTGCTGAGGTCTCTGTTGTGAGCTCCTGTGGCTAAGCTCTCGGTGCACCACAGTGTCCTGATGGGACCCCTAGGAGGAGGCCCCATACTACGTCCTCTCGTGCATCGAATCTACGGGAGGTCGGTAAGGTGGGCGGGTCTGCTTCTGCTTCTTCTTTCTTCTTTGTGGTGGCACAGAATGAAGCTTTCCTGAATCTGTCATCACCACGCGGGAGAAGCCCGACCCCTTCGACCTACCATCCTGCATCTGCTGGATACGGCTCCGAACTCTGTCTCTAGCCTGCTTTGTGTCTTCCCCATGTCTCCTCTGCAATATAGGCCTTCTCCACGGCCTCTGCTAATGTCTGTGGGTAGTGAATGCGCTTTGCGCCACCTAAATCTAAATTGAGTCCCGGATGAACCTCGTGAATCCGTGCACTGCTCATCCTGCATATAGTCGGCGTCTTTGGAGTAGGTCAGAAATCGACTCTCATGCTCAGCTCACATCATCGATGCTTCGGAGGTCATGAAACTCGTCTATCCGCTGCTGAATAAATCTCCTGGGTAAATACCTGCTCCTGAAACGCTCCTCAAATAACTCCCAGGTAACCGTCTCTGAGTCAACATGGAGCTTCTGCTCCTCGGTCCTCCACCAGACTCCTGCTCCATCCTTCAGAAGATGGATCGCAACACGAGCTTTCGTGTTGCTACTACAAGGACAGAGCTTGAAGCATCCGCTCAAGCTCACCAACCAGAACCTCTGCACGAAAACCGCTGTATCACCCGAATAGTGAGATGGTCGTAGCTTGGGATCTCACGATATGGTCTGCGGCTGACGTACATGGCCAGAATCCTAGATCTCTCTGTATGCTCCTCCCTGCATGCAGGGCTCAGAGACCTGTCCCTATGTCCTGAGATCCTGTCCCCATGTCCTCTCTGTGGTGACTCTGCCCTAGCCGACTCCGCACGGAAGTTCTCTGCCCTGTGCTCCTCGTTTGTCGTGGGGATGCACTGAGCATCTGCGTGGCTCCAAACTACGTCTAGCAGTCGTCCTCCCAGGGCTCTCCGCGTATAGCGGCATTGACATCCTGGAGTGTCTGCAAGATCTGAGGTAGAAGGGCTGCTACGGCTGCTTTCTGGCGGTGGTATGTCTAGGTCTATATGAAGAGACCCCTCGCCCAATCCGCGCCTCCTGCACAGATCAAGGTGAGAGTTAGTTCATTGTTCTAGGTCTTGTGTCAGTTTTCTAAATTTGTTGTTTACTATAATTATCAACATTGTGGTTTTATATTTTAAAAGAATCAGCTCTGTACTAAGTTAAATGTTCCTGTTTCGTGTGCTCTGTGTGTGCCCAAGGGTCCAAGCTTGAACCCACGCTCACGAATACCAAGTGTGATGCCCGTAGGACTATTCGCATGAGGCCAAAATATAAAACAAGTTTAGAGGAGAAAATTATGAAATAATTTTTTTTTTTTTATTAGGTTCAGGTTATAAGAGGATAGTTGCGAGGCGTCGGAGAAGATTATCGATCTATTAAAATCACCTCAAAATTCAAATTCAATATTACATCTTCGTTACTTTCCTCAACAAGGTTCTAAAGTTCTTGTTTAAGAAATTTCATTAGCTTGTCGAACATGACTCCGTTAATCCCCGGTTACAAAAAATTATTTAAGGACCCTTAAATTAATTAAAACCCCCTTTTCTTTTATTTAAAACAAATTATAATAATACAAGACTCACACTTTGTAATTCAAGGTCATAAATATATAATGATTAATTGCTTGCTAGAAGGGGTCAAGTGTACACTATCTTGCTAGTTTTCCACCCCCTTTCTTTTTTTATTTCTAATTGTCATTCCACAAATAAATTAACCCCATCACTTAAGTGATGTAGGGTGCATCCTCCACCCTTGGATCTAAATTTTTCCAACCCTTAGATTTAGGCTTGGCAAGGAAACCCTAGAAATCTCTATGGATTGCCATATAATTTATCTCTTTTTATTTATTTTCTTTTCTACACCCAAAACCCTCATTTCTTTTGCTCTTTGCTTGCAGGTTAAGGGAGAAAGGAGGAGAAGGCCAATCTATGGAGGCCATTACAGCCATGGGAGCTTAACTCAACAAATTTCGGCTCAGATCTTTAATGGAGGAGTTTTTTTTTGTATAGATCTACTCTGGTCTGGATTGTCTTGGATTTCCCCAAATCACAGGCGTATATATACATATATATTCATATATATATATATATATATTCATATATATATATATATATATATATATATATATATATATATATATATATATATATATATATATAATATAAAATATATACTATGGCCATAGAAGGGCCGTGGGAGGCGTATATTTACAGCGCCGCCTGACCGCGCGAGAGAATGTATGGCCGTTTTTTTGTTATAGTTTTATTTGTATTGCATACGCGCGAGTACGATGTAAATGGGGGAGGGCACCCCCCCAATCCCCACCCATATGGTATATGGGTTGGGGGTGGGGTCGCCCCTGCCCCTTCCATGTGAGCCCCAAATATAAACGAGCTTTGCGCACACTTGCACAGCCGCCCCCTCTCCTTTTTTTTTTTTTAATTTCAAACCCATATTAAATTTAATTATTATTTCTTTTGTTATTTTTTTTTTCTTTTATTCGTATATACAAATATATATATATATATATATATATATATATATATATATATATATACATATATACCCACATGAGAGAATGGCATCACATTTTTTTTTGAAAATAGATAAAAGAATTTACAGTTTGTTAAAATTAATATATTTTAATAATAACTTATCTTATCATTATTAAAATATTTTCATTATTGAGAGTATTAAATATTACCCTTTTATCAAGACAATAATAAACATAGAAGGAAATATTGACAAGTTATAAACTTGTTTTAACCCTCTTTCTCTTAGGAATTGATAATTGTTGCATATAAGGTAGAAACAAGTAAATTTCATTTCTTTAACCAATGTTGAAATAATTTGCAATGAGATCCAAATAAGAAACTCTTACTACCATTTAATATTTAGTCTACTTGTTGTCCAAAGTAGAAGTAATTGTATTTCAAATTTCTATCTATCAACAAGAAAGAAACTAGCTTTTACTACACATATCATTTGATTAATACAATGAAATAAAACCAACATTTCACAAGAAGGTATTTACAACCATTTTCCCCATTAGTATATTTACAAGATTATCACAAGCCTTTTGTACATATCATTTCTTTATTTCCTTACAATCTTTTCAATAATGTAAACATCTTGCAAGTAAAATTTGCATTCAACCATGTGACTTTTGGTGCAATATAGATTACAATGTCCTTTATTTTTGAAGAAAACAAGATGATACAACTTTCTTTCTCATACAAATTTACAACAAAATAATGTATATAAGGAAATGGAAAGAGTCTTCACAAGCTCCAAGGTGTTCTTCATCCATGCTCCAAGTTCCAAGTAGCTCAAATCACAACCAAGATAGGGGGAGAGGCAACACTCTCCTCCCAACCAAAAACTCAATGGAGAAGAGAAGCAATCTCCTCCATTGACCCCGAACCCCAAACACAACACAATGAAGGGTGGTCTCCAACTCAAGGCAACAACACTTGCTTCCACAATACAAATTTCTTCACAACATTCAAGGTTGAAAGAAGAAACAAAAAGGAAACACAAATAACACAATACTTTTCACAACAAGGCTTTCATCCAAGCCAACAAGAGAAGGAACTATGGGAAAGTTTTCCTTATGCCTCCCCATTGAGATGAGATGCCCATCCAAACCCTCCACAATAAAACTCAAGCCCCTATGACTCTTATGCCTCCCTCAAGTACCCCTTTTTCCTCCCATACTCTTATACCTCCCTCCTCTTATGGCTCCCTCAAGGACAAGGTAAGAATGTGAACATTCTTACCCAAGATGGGCATCCCTCTCAAACTCCCTCCACAATTTCCTATTCTACTCTTATGCCTCCCTCATGAGTTTTCCCATAGACCTCTCCTACACTACACATTAAGCATTCTATCCATTTTTCCACAATACACAAAAGTAACCATACATTTTCTACAATTTTAAGCATAAAAGCAACAACAATAAGAAAGAAAAAAGGGAGAAGGTTTCCTACCTCTCCATTGGAGAAGCCTAAACCAAGAAGCTTTGTCCAAGCTCCCTCCAAAACAATCCAAGCATGCAAATCCAAGCTCCTCTTTCTTTCTCCCAATTCTTTCCTTTCCAAACTAAAAAAAGAATTCTTGAAAAAAAAAAACCCAACCCCTCAACAAGAGAGGAAATTTCCATAAATAGACAAAAGGAAAGGGTGAGGGTGATGTGGCTCCATGTAGGATGCCACATCACACATCCTCAAACCACCTCCCATAGTCAACTCAACTCCCAAAACACAATAAATGGGTGGTTGGGTTGAATGACATCTCTTTTCCACATCCATCCCTTCCCATGTGTCTTAAGGCACAATTAAATGCAAATGGAAGAAAAGTGCACTCCAAAGTCATATTTCCCTTCCCAAAACAATAAATAATCCCTTTTTGGCTTCCCAACCCATAGATATGGTTGGTAAGGGGGTTTGGGAAGTGTGGGACATGTTGACTTGTCCCACAAGTCCCCAAAATTGCCCTAAATCTAAAATTTGAGATTGAAAGGATTTGGAGTGGTCAACACTCAAAACAAGCATTCAATACAAGAGGAAAACACAAGGCTCAAGGAGCCAACCATCAAAATTAATTACACCTACTAGACTTCCCTCCAAAACTTAAAAATTAAACAAGATGTTAAATTAATCTAAACATACTTAGCAAAAGTAATAAAAAAAAAAAAACATCACAAATGAAATCATCTACTAAAGTAAGTTAAAACAAGTAAATAAAATTCTTAGCCCCTTGGTCACATTAGAAAATTTCCCCCTCATGGAAATTTTTCTTAACAACATAAAAAAAAACAAAAGTAACACAATACAATTCACTAGTTGCCTTGACGACCAAATGTTGTAACCACCCGACATCCTGTTGTGTTTGGTTCCCAATCCCCCTTTAGGTTGTGATCATGTTGTGTTTCCTGCAAAATACAAAATACCTCCTTCGGCCTTGCGGCCATGTTAAAATGTCCAAAATAACCATATGCATGAAATTTATTAACATCTATACGTAATTCAATTATCCATTATTTCAAGGTTTAAATCACAACTTAATTATGCATTCCATCATTATCCAAAGTTATAGTAATGTAAATTCAACAACTACATTCTACTTATCATGGCAAAGAAATCCAATGTTAGAACACATGCGAATATATCCATATAAAAAGTAATATCGGTATCGATAGTCATCCATGAGTTAGTGTAGATCATACTTTGAAAACAAAATCCAATCATAACCCAAATGCATCTAGTCACAAAACATCATGCTAATCAACGTAAGTATAAGTCATGTCCATATCCAAAAGTCTGCATAACTCAAAATGATAATCAACTAAGTGTCATAGGGAAGTGGGCATTACAAATTCCAAACATCAAAATTTTATCATGGATAGGATGCCACTGAAAAATGTTTAAGCCAATTAAACACAAATGATCGAGAGAATCAAGTCTTCTCAACTATGAGTAGATCAATCAAAGCAACTTACGATTACTCAAAACAAGGAAAGAACTATAGTAAACACTCTTTTCCAGATAATGGAGCTATTTAATTTCAAGAAAAACTACACGGAATGAAGTTCTAGATGAATTTTCTACAATAAAACACCAAATATTCATGAACAATTACATTCTAGTTTTCTCGTTAAGAAAAGAGTGAGTACCATGCATGAAAAAAATTCTATAAGATAGGAGCATGTCTTTTTAGAAAAAACAAATGCATAGTATAATGTTGAATATCTCACCAAAGAAGATATCTTTTTGAATCACATTATATATAAGGCTTCTAGATATGCAGAAGTACGTTACATCCAATTCAAGTTTAGGCAAGATTACAAGAGAAGAAGGATTAAGAGCTGTTATATGTTTGCATTCAATATTTCAAAGTTTAAGTAAAGAACTCCAACATGCCACAAATTACAAGAAAGCTTAGCTACTACCGAGTTTCCATAAAAGATTAAATTAAAATAGGTGTTATGCTCAACCCTCATCATGTAACATCAAAGCAATATTTTTGAGAAAGATAATTAATGCGGTTTTTTTGAAATAGCTACCTAGCTTTGAGACAAGATCATTTTGTACCAAATAAAATCATAAACTAGCAAGCGTAGGCATTCCTTCATACAATGACAACACGCCATCAAATATTTGCATTAAAAAAACAACAAGGCATCGAGTTGAGAACTCGATGGTAAGTTTGAGTTTAAGGTTTTGGGTAAATTAAAATTTAGATATAAGCGAGCACTAGAAAGGAAGGCTAAAATTATGAAACAAAGTTGGGTAAAGATTTTCAAAATGCACAACTCGAAATGGATATCAAACCAAACACAAGAAAACTTCGAAAATGATCAATGGCCACGTGATTCTACAACGAGAAAAAACACCGAGCTATAGAATAGCAAAGAATTAAAATATTACGAAACTTATGCTTTATACTGAGCCTTTTTCAGCAAAAAAGCTTGACATCTGGAATACCCACATCCCGTGAGGTGTCTCAATTGTATATCCACGAAGTGAGGAAAGAGAAAGATAGATAAATCCGTCATTCTTCGGGGAGAGTGCATTTACGCTGAATAACGACTATTTTAAAGCCGGCGACGGAAATAATAGAATATAAGGCCTAAAAAATAGGAGTACCACTTGTTTTGCCCCTAAAACTTAAGAGGTGGGTGGAGATGGGGAAATGGGAGTTTCTCCTTGGAGTTTAACTTTTTATTGTCCGTCACGGAATATAATATGCATTCGCCAATTGTTTTTGGTGATTTTAGAGGAATATATAATTTTATTTACCTACAAATAAGCATAAAAATCTAATGCGATTCTATGATATCTCTATGGGTATTGTTGAGGAAACTAATAAAAAATATGGAGGACCTTAAAATTACTAAAATGCTCCTAAATTTTTGAACAACACACACTCGAAATTTGTGGAGCCTTCTCCATGGGAACTAATAAAAAATATGGGACCTTAAAATTACTAAAATGCTCCTAACTTTTCCTCGAGCGACACACGCTAAGATATTTGTGGAGCCCCCTCCATGGGACCATGCTCTAATAACAGGTCAATGAGTGTTTTAATAGGCGCTAGGGAAACCAAACAACGCAGCAAATGAACCTAAGGCTATTTGACTCTCTTGTTTAAAAATATGGAAAAATAAGTAAATGTGGGTCAAATCCATACCTAAACACAGTGTGAGTTAAACTTGCAAAAAAATCATTTAGGCCTATAAATAACGCGCCTGGACTGTGCAGGTGAGCGAACCAGAACCTGTGGTTGATTGATTGGAGAAAATGGAGTCCTCCTCTCCTCAAGCTTTTGATCCTTGTACGTACATGAGAATAAATGTGGAGGTGCCTCCGGAGGATTCACCCCATGCAGAAGTGGCCTCCAAAGATGTAATCATAGATGATAACACAGGGCTTTACGTGCGCATCTTCCTTCCGAAGCACATTAAAGGTAAAGTCCCCCTAGTGGTATACATTCACGGAGGAGCTTTCTGCACTTTTTCCCCCGCCACTGCAATGTATCACAATTATCTGAATTCACTTGCACGAGAGGCCAACGCCGTGTGCGTGTCGGTGAAGTACAGGATTGCACCCGAGCACCGCCTCCCTGCCGCCTACGACGACTGCTTCAGCGTGCTCGAATGGCTGGAAACGGGATTCGATCCCTGGATCGAATCACACGCGGATCTCGCCGCGTGCTTCGTGGCGGGCGACAGCGCGGGAGGCAACATCGTTCACCATTTGGGAACTCGCCACAAAAAATGGGAGCGCCTGCGTTTGGTGGGGGGCATTGTGGTTCACCCCTTCTTTGGGGAGTAGAGTTGATTGGGGAAGAAGGGATCCCAGAAAACCAGGAGTTGCTTAATCATTGTGATCAGTTTTGGAAGTTGGTACTGCCACAGGGGCCAATAAAGACCACCCCTTCTGCAACCCTCTTTCTCCCGCATCTCCGACCCTCTCCACTCTTGCGTATTCGAAGATTGCTGTGTTTGTTGCAGAAATGGAGATATCTAAAGATAGACAAATCTCTTATTACAAAGCGCTGAAGAAGGCCGGGAAAGATGCACAGTTAATTGTGACACAAGGCGAAATCCATGATTTCCATCTGTTGAATCCAGACTCGGAGAATGCGCCGCTAATGTTGAAGCAAGTCTGTCATTTTATACATTCAGATTCACCTCTGTATCCATCTCCGTCTGTTAAGTGAATCACTTCTGTATGTGGTTTGGTTTTATGTGATTTCTCATGATAACAAGGTTTTATGTGATTGACTATAGCTATATTGTGTAATCATGTTTTATCTTGACAAATTTATGATTTTAGACGTCATTATATTTTCAAAGGGAGTTTCAAGTTGGTGAATGATATAGTGAATGTAAGGTGGCCATGTCATTCAATGTCTCCAATAGCTTTAATTATATTAGGTAATGTTTTACCTTGACATATCTATAATTTTAGATGTTATATTTTCAAACGGAGTTTCCTATAATTTTATCATGGTAATGGAGGGATTGTTACACGGAAGATGTACGAATGCTAAATCTATGAAATTTGATCACCAAAAAAGTATCATTTAGAAAAGTTTTTGTTGACATTATAAACACTTGAAATCAGTTGGAAAAAATATTTAGATTGACATGTCCATCTTCAATGCCTAAGATGGTAGTAAACATTACGCTTTGATTCTTATAAAGTAGAAATATGGTTTGTAATTGATTATCATCAATGTCCTTTAATGTTTTTCATCATTTATATCTATAATTATAACGAGAAATAAGAACATTAAATTATTTCAACATTTCCACTGTTATGCTAGTTGAGTAATCCATTTGACATGATCAAGTATGATGATGAAGTGAACTCTTTTCATTATTTATATAAAAAAAAATGAGTGTCTTCAAATTGTTGAAATGACATTTTATAATCTAAAAGTTGAAAATAAGATGGAGAAAATATACTCTAATAGGGTTTGAACATTGATGGTTGAATATCATGTTTGCAAAGTGATGTAGATGTCTCAAATCTTCTCCAAAGTTTCAGCTCATATGAATCCCTAACATATACATAGTATTTCTTTAAATGAAGGAAAATTAATCTATCCACTATTGATAATAATGAACAATTAGTAGAATAATTTGTTTTATGATGTCTATTCACAATACACATTATCATGTAGGTATCAAACCTTAAAACTTATGGATATGTTTCTAGTATGGGACTCACAATTATATGTAGTTAGCAAACTAATTCAAGACCATAAACTATGCAACATGCTTTTTCAAAATAATGACCAACTCACTTAATTTTGCTAATGTTAGCATGATGAAATAAGCGGCACCTTATCAATGCACATGCGATGAAAAGAAGATGATTAAATTTACCTTTGAAAGGTTTGATAAATTTACTCTTGGACTATATTTCTAATAAATGCTGACATACATGGAAGGAGGATGCACAAAGCAAGTGTACTCAAAGTCATCCAATAGGAAAGTCAAGGGGATATGATAAGACCACTTCAAAACAACCAATAGCTGAAATCTCCCATCCACCATCTCTTGAAGACCAAGTAAATCACATAATCCTAAAGAGAATACGGTAACATGTGGACATAAATCTGAGGTATGAGATTATTTATCAATACATACACTTAACAATTGAAAATAATTCTTCAAAATTATGAAGAAAAACAATTGTATTTATCAAATCTATCAAACTTTATTGAAATTTTAAAATTTTAGAAAAACTTAATATAAAGAAAAAATAGCGTCAACAAAAATGCATATTAGTAATAAATTAATGTATTGTTAAACAAACCAATAATAAAAACTTGATCTATTCATAGGTTCGAGAAAAAAAGTACATTTACCCTATCTTAATTATGTTGTAGTATAGAATCATATAGACTCCGCCACCACATGCGAGATAAGGAAGCCTTCATATATTTGAATCCCTCACATTTCTTTCCTTTTTCATTATTCCTTCTAGCTCATCCTAACCCTTCCTACGATATTTACGTTTGTTGGTTTGTCAAAATATCATTTATTCGTTACCATAAAAAATTAAACTAATGAAAAATATGTAGATCTTCCATCAAAAACCATAGAGCTCGAGGATTGAACAATGGGGAGGATGATGGTTTATTATTTTTATTTTGGTGATTAGAATTTTCTTCACCTAAGTGTTAGGGTTTGTTGGCCATTAACATATGGATAGCCAAAATTGAGCAATGTGTGAATCATGCAAGAGACACTTATGCAATTACTTGATATGTGACACATCCATGATGGACACCTTCTCTCTTTGTGCGAAACAAATATTGATGTAAATACAATTCACATGAAAAAAAAGTTGTGAATTAAATGAGAGACCTAATTAAACCATTCACATAAATATCTTTAACAAACATATAAATATATAGCTCAACTAGTTGAGCATAACTACTTACACGCACAAATTCATTACATCCTACACTCTACACCAATAAAAAAATAAATTATTTTTTAATTAAATTGTTGATCGGTGGAGAAAGTGGAACCCACCGGAATTGTGCATGCTAATTAAATCAAGAAGACAATGTTTCTACTTTATCACCCCATGGATTTATCACCCCATTGAAGACGTGTGGTTGGATCCAGGCCTAACCGTATCTCCACTGGTTTGTTAATTATTTTATGACTAGAATGGTTTCATTTGAGGGTAAGACAACTGGTCAACACATAACCGGATTTATTTATTTATTTGAAAGCGCGTGAATTTTGTTGGAATGAAAAAATATTAATCTTTTTAAAAAAATTGCTACCTCATATGCTCTCCATGCTCTATTCGATATTGAAAAATATACTTCTCTTATTCGATTAAAAACATACTTGCCTCCTTGTCGAACATGGTCTTGATTAAACACGTTGTTTTAGTTTTTGGTAGGAGGTGTTGTTGATTGAAACCGAAAACGTTTTAGAATGGACGATGCCATGTATGACGGTGAATACATTTTTGTAAGCATGTTGGATGTTAGGAGAATTTTTTTATTATTATTAAGAAGTGTATTCAATTCGGTATTAGATTATATGGATTGTCAGCATCTCTTTTCAGTTTTGAAGTAAGTATATAGCAGATTTATAATTATATGTAAGTATACAATTAAACTAGTGATCACCTTCAGTTTAAGTAGTTATGAGTAAGGGGCATCAACGTCGTCAAAGTCACTAACGACACGATCCTGGCCTCGACCATTTCGACTCTCTGTATCGGGGTTCTCCGGGTCTTGTACTCAACAATACTTGATTCTGATGAACTTATTCAAAGCAAATCAACTTCACCAATAAACCAAGGGCCCTTTAATAGGATGTATAGAATTTTATCATCCCATGTAAAAATATATGGATGGTTAGGATAAATCTAAAATGCTAACCATGCTCATTTAAATAGAAATTATGGTATCGTGGCACCATAAAGATGATAAAACAATACATTGCTTTCCATTTTGAGTGCATGGTTAGTTGTGGAGGATGAATTTTTGTGTAGCTATAAGTGTTCCAAAAAAAAACCCATGACGTTTTTGTCTACACAAGAACCTTTCAACAAGAATTTGTCAATACAAATTATTTTATGTATCTATTTTTCCATTTATGAGAAGAATGGAAAAAAAAAGTGGTGTGAAAAAACCTTCCATGTTTAATGAAGTGGTGCGATACGTAATTATAGTTTAATTTTTGTTATCTTTGATGAGTATAAATAATGAAATATTTTCAAGGGCAACTTCTACTATCATCTAGAGAGTCATATGAATCTGGATATTATATTTCAAAACCATAATTCATATTTACCATTGCATTGATTCCTATCACTTTTTTAATATTATTATATTTTATGTAGAGTGTGTTTATTGGCGGAGTTCAATCCAATCATGTATATATTATTGATTAAATGTAATTAATATCATAATAATTTTTGAGCAAGAATAGAGCATCCATTTGTTAATGTAAAACATATTTCCCACACTCTGAGATCGAAAACACTCTTTTTTTGTAAGGATGAAACAAAATTTTACAAATTGTGACGAATGATTTTATAATACAATTGAATATTTTTGGTTTATATTAAATGTCTCAATGATTACAATTTTTACTTTTTGAATATGTTTTAATTGGTTTATTCATTTAATTCTTTCTAAAGGTGTAATTTTCAATTAGAATATTTGTTTGGTTTATGAAACTTTTTTTCTCTATGATTCAATTTTAATGACTTGAATACCATTTAATTTATTGTATTTATCTAATTTTTCATAATTTATTTATTTGTTCAATCACTCTTATCAAGAAATGATGAGAAGCATGTAAATGCATATGAATAAAAACACACAAATGGTTTAAAATTTTGCATTTCACAATTTAGTAAGGGATGGGTAACTTACATGCACATAAATACATGTGAATTTGTTCCCATCTATATATGTAAAAAAATTCACAAATAAGGTTACTCAAAATAAAACTATATAAAAGCTGTCCTTTTCAAGTGAATGGCTAGTTAACACTACTACGAGGGCCCCTATTTTGTGACAAACAAATAGACACAAAAGTTTACTTTTGTCTCTAAAAGTTTATTTCTATTTTTAACTTGTTTTTATTTTAAACCTCGAATAATAAATTAACTTTTACTTTACTATATTGTGAGAAAATTACGGCTGACCCAAAGGGAAAATTGCACGATTTTTATCAATCCAAGCGATTCTATTCGGCCAAGACTTGGTAGATCTCTTGGCTTGAGTGTGATAGTTGGAGTACGGGATCCTTTAGAGGTGCAAATATTGTTTCAGATGTGCGAGAGTCCCCTCTTCATCACGAACCATGAAATACATCCAACTTTATGCTCACAACTAGGTTTCCAATTTTGGCCACTAGAGCCTCTTTAATCCCGGGAGATCATACGTGGGTTGTAGATCAGTTCTCCTCCCAATCATGATAGAAACCTAATCCAAGATATGTATTACGCTTCCCTCATTTGAGTTACTTTGAGGCTTTGAATCTAATTTTCATTTTCCCTTGGCCACCTTTATTGGGCATTTATTCTAGTTTGTTCACCATGGATTTACTGTATTGGTTTCCATTTGGGTGTATATCTTCCATGCTCTTGCTCTGTTTTGGTTTTCCTTAGGCAGAAGATTATAGATTTTAAGGTCGAGCACACTCTTTATTGGCTGTGTAAAATAACTAGCTCAGAGTTTTCTCAATTAGAGCTCGGCATTCTTTGGTTTGTACTTTCTTTTTCGTGGCTCATCAATGTCAAGGTAGATCAGTTATGAGTGCGAGTGTTGGGGTTTGTAACTGGCTCGAGATTTTTTCCCGACTCGCCACACTCCGACTTGGTTTGGATTTGCAAAGTTCAACTTGGCCTATGTGGGCGCAACCACTTCCTCTTCTTGGTAGGTTATTTCCATTTTAGCTCTTGCTTTTTCTTGTTGGGTATGGATATCACGATCTATATACGTATGTCTTTCCCAGTGTTTCTTTGGATTTGTGCTTTTGAACTAGACCTCTCTCTTGTTGTTGGGGTTTTTCTTACTTACTTTATTATTCTTTTTTTTTAGGCATCAACACTTCTTTAACATTTGCATGGATGTTTTTATTTGTGGCTTGATTTTAATAAATTAAATTGGGGTTTATTTTTCAATCATATTTCGTTTGCAAGTATATTCCATGTTTGTCTTTGAATAGGAGCTTCGAGGACAAGACATAAGATTGTTTTTGTCAAGATTTTAGGTTTGAAAGATATTTTACTTGTGGGAACATTATTTTTGGGTATGCAATTTGTCTAAGTAAATGCATCAATGAAAACACCACATGTAAAATGTTTGACATAATGCTTAGAATAATTTTGGGTGTAAACTATTTCACTAAATGCTTCGTAAAAATTGTGAACAAAATAATGCGGTGAGATGTTTGATGAAAGTATTGGAAGAAGTTTGGATTTGAAGCTGTTTAACGAAATGCATGGAAGGAGTATGGGATCAAGGTCTAGATTGCTTCAAGATAAATGCATGATAAAAAGAGTTCCCATGCATATTGTCTGATAACCATATTCCCTACACACATATTTCTTTCTTTCTAGAATTTATACTGAATAGTTGTTGGCATTTAGTTAGATAGTTCACTAAACATGCCAATTTTGAAAAAATAGTTAGGATTTGATGAATTATTTTCCCTATCCTATAAGCTGTCATTTCAAAATAGGATGGGAAAATGATAATTCTTCATTCTAGGTGTTTTGGTTCTTTGTTAAAATTAGTTTCTTTATTTCTTTTATCTTGTATATTTCAACGATTGACATGAAGACATATTGACATGTTGAAATTATTCCCATATTTTTAGTTTAGAATGGTTTGCTTTATGATTTTGTACTCCCAAGTCAAACAGGTTTTTCTTTGGATGTTGATTAAGTTAAAAACCAAACCTTGTTGGTTTGAAATCAATGATGTCTCTTAAATCTATATTTTTAAGGGTCAAAGAATGATCTCTCTTGTTTTTCAAATTTTCGGCAATGGGATGGTCGAGGTTTCTTTTTATCTTTTCTTTGGATATAGACTATCAATTTTGAACTAATGTCTATTCTACTACTTTATTAGTTCTACTTGTGACACTTTAAGCTCCTAATGCTAGCAACATATATCATTTTTAATCATAAGGCGTTCTATCTTCTTCTCTAGTCTAAATATGAAAACAAACTCATAAAATGTAATTTTTACTTTCCAATTCCTTCTCTTAAAACATGTTTTGAATGAAGAATATTGACACTTGAACATGTTACTTAAGTTCTTGAAATATTTTTATGAACATGTTTCTATTGTTAAATCCAAAATCAAGTTTATTTAAAATATATTGACATGCTTGAATTATTCCCATATTTTCATTTTAGAATATCTTGCGATGATTTAGCACTCTCGATTCAAAAAAATTATTGTTAGGTCTTGATTAGGTTGAATACCAACCCGTCAGCTCGTTTCGGCATATATGCCTAGCCCCACTGAAGAACCCACCTGATATGTCGTGATCTGGGTATAAGATATGTATAGGGTCACCTTATGATTTTTATTTAATATCTTTCTTTATCCAAGCCTCCAAATTTGGTCACTTTTCCTTTGTTTAATTTGCGAGTTGAAGAGAAGGAAGCCATGGGAGCAAGAGAGAGGAAGAACTATGGAGGAGTCTACAAAGAAATCAAATTTAGTTTATTCTAGGTTGTAGATTTATCATTGTAATTTATTTCATTCAAGGATTGAAGGGATTTCCTTTTCAAATCTAGTTTTATTACAAAACTATTTGTATTTGGAGTACTTTGAATTTATCATTTGAAGATTTAATTGCTTAAAACAATGAGATGTAGCCATTATTTGTTTGCTTTGGTCATTTCCTTGTAATTTTTCAAGCTTGAATTATTTTTGACCAAGTTAAAATTTATACAGTGCTTGATTTACTTTTTCCGTAGTAAGTGACAGAAACCACCTCTCGAGTATGCCATGATCTTGGGACTTCCGCCCCGATTGGGTGACAATTCACGAGCATTTGCCTTGCTAGAGTAGTGGTTACGAGACCCTCGTGTTTCTTGAGTGGCGATTACAACACCCACCATGTACAGGGCGATGGTCCTATTCCGTAGAAACAGATCCTTAAAAATTGTGTAATGCCCACATTTTCAACACCAAAATACCATGGTAAAATTATCGAATAATGTTTTTGACTTTAATTATACGCTACACAACACCACATGAGATATAAATAAAGAAACTCGACATCACATATGAAACTTACATACGAACATGAACCCACTTATACATAGGATAGCATAGGGTACACTCCAATGACGTACTCAAATGAAGTAAACCAGGACAATGCCCTAATTATAGTAAGAAACACAAGATATAAATACTCCATGACATGGCCTTTTCATGGTTTACCTATTCATTACATTTAGGTTTCCATTGTATGACCTTATAGTTTTCAATATAATTAAACACATAAGGTTTAAAATTTCCTATTTTTCAAACTTCAATTACTTTATTTTGTAGAGCATTAGTCTTTTAATGGGAAATGTGTGGTTGGTTCTTTTCTCCAATTCCATTAGTTATCCATAGCTCATTTGTTAAATAATTCATTTTAACAACTTTGAGTCTCCTAATATTCAATTCTTATGTTAAAGGTTTGTTTCTCAAACATTGTTTAGTTGACTATAATTGACTTAAGAACACATAACATGGGACCCTTTGTTCCTTTACAACTAGGTTGCATGTTTTTTATTAACATTTCACCTATAGTTGTTCCTTTATAATTTGATTTTTTTATCTTATGGAAATAACTTTATATAGCTTGATTTTGATTAGGAACGTATATACACACATGCACCTTCCAATATTTGAATAAAGGATCTATTTAAGAGAGATGTGTTTACTTGGTTTGGAAAAATACTCTCATTACAAGGAGGAAAAATTGACATGAATAAAAGGAAGGTTACTTAGATCAATAAAAACCTATCCACGAGATTCATTTTATAACATTGTTTAATACTAACAATACACTTTTTTCATCTTCCAATTATTACAACCTACTATGTAGGTTAACTAATTAAGTTGTATCATTCTTGATTCACAATCCATTGCTCTAATTAGGAATTCATATTTTCACAATTCTATTGCACATGGAAGGGTACATTACACCCGTGTTCCCATTATAGATATTTTTCTTTAAATTTAAGTGATGAATTTAAAATTTCAAACTACTTTTGTTTCATAATCTTAAGGATTTACTCCTAATAGCAACGGGTTAATTACCTGTTTCGACCATAAATTCTACTTCATGAGTGATCCTAGATTTAATATATTCCTAACTACGCGAGGGTTACCTAATGCCCACTAAAACAACCACTTGAGACCCAAGAAAAACCTAGGTTTAGATAGAAAAATTATGGAATAATTTTTTTCTTTGAAAAGTGTGACCACTACCAGGCTTCAAGCAACAGTTGTCACAACAAAGATTCAAAGTCAATTATAATTTAATAAATAAAATTTTTCCATTGTAAAAAACATTAGATCCACATTAAAAAATTAATGAGTATAATTAATCCAAATATAGTTAAATTTCCCTTAGGTGTTAATTTAATAAATAATTAAATTAACACTATAGTTAAATATTCCTTAATTAATTTTAGAGGGTCAAGGGGCCAAAACAATTAAATGCCCTACATTTAATTTCACTAGGTCTAAACAATAACCAAGGTTATTATTTACATAGGTTAGAAAAACATTCTCTTATCCCCTAATGTGACCCTTTAAAAAGGTCAACCCATGCTTTAGAGTTAAACATTTAAGTTAAAAAGGGGTAATTTCCCACTTACCCACTCTCAGACTCATCTTTTCACTTCAACATGATTTTTCACATATTTAACGCACTTAAGTTTTCCTAAAAACATTTCCATTAGATAGGAAATTTCTTCCCCTTTCCAATGATATAAATAAGTCCTCCTAACTCCTCATATTTCTTAAGTTATAGATCGGCAGACCCTAGGGAGGAAATTTTTCCCAAAGGTGGGTCTCATGGGCACAGGGAAGAAATTTTCCCAAAGGTGGGCACAGGGGCCTACGGAAGAAATTTTTCCCAAAGGCGGGCCTATGGGAGAAAATTTTCCAATGGCGGGCCTACGGAAGAAAATTTTCCCAAAGGCGGGCTTGCCGGCCCGGGGAAGAAAATTTTCCCGACCTCGAGGACACGTGACACGATTTTAAGCCTATGCGGGAAGGTGGGTCATCGCAGGTAACTTGGATTCTAACTCCTTTGTTAAAAAAGAAAAAGGTTTTAAAATGAGTCGTGCCTCCACCGATGCCTAGAGATACCACATGTCATGCATAAAATTTCAAGTTGGGAAGCCGACCTTTGGGAAAACTTATAAATATTGGCATTTTTGTTAAAAGTGCGAAGGTTAAAAACAACCCGTGCCTCCGCCGACACCTAGCGAAGCCACGTGTCAATCCAACAATGACTGCGGGAAGGTAGGTCGGCGGGGTGACTTAGGCATTTTTGTGATTTTTTTTTTCCAAAAGCGATAAGGGTCTACACAATTTGTGCCTCTGCCCGACACACGAAGAAGCCACGTGTCGGGCGTACTGGTGTGAGGAAGCGGACCAGCGAAGAGACTTAACATTTTGCACCATTTTTTTTAAAGAAAAGTTTGACGGTGTGGGCACATGTGAACCCGCGGAAGTGTTTTTTTCCAAAAGTGAATTGGGAAGGCTTGTGGGGCATGCGAGAGGAATTTGGGAAAAGTAAATTTTTGCAAACAAAACTTGAGATGGCCATTAATTTCGACTAGAAGCTTGGATTTGGGAAATTGAGGACTTTTTGGAAAGGGCTCGAACTCCTCTTAGCATAGGAAACATAAAAATTCATTTTTGACAAAATTAAGTGGTGAATTTGACCAAAAATGTCTTTCCAGCCACTAAAACATGAATTAAACTACCCGAATTGATTCGATCCACCATTATTTATTCTTCAACATGCCAAATAGAGATGAAGAGTTGCACTTGAATGATTTGAAACAGATTGCATGGAGAAATTTCTAATGGTTGAGTATTCAAAAATGAATTTCCTTTCTTTTAAGTAAAATTGCATTATTTTGCCTTTTTCTCCATTAAAGACAAAGCTGTGTAAATTGAAAGGGCAATACAAACTATTTTGGAATGTGCTTTGATCATCCTTAGTTCATTTAATATTATATTTTGTCTTCCATTGTTGCGGGTACTCTGTATGTTTTCGATTTTTTTATAGGTCTTACGGTGAGTCTAAAAAAATCTATGTGTTTACAAGTTATAATTGATCTCCTTCATTTTCCATACTCTAAACATTTAAGTTCATTTATTCAAATTTTACAATGTTTAACTCTCCTTCAATACGTGAAAAGCAAGAATGCAATTCTATTTTTATTTAAAACTGTCTTTCAAATAACACGACTTTTCCAGCCTTCAAATAGAGAGTTTGCAAAAACTAATTCCAACAACAGATTTCAACCAACCATTTTGATGGAAAGTAAATCAACTCCAATTAAATGAAATAATTCCTTTTACACTTCTTTTCTATTTTCCAAAATATACCAAATAAATCTTTCTCATTCCTTTTCACATTCCAATACAACTTTCATATCCTAAAACAGAGCATCTTTTCACTACAAATATTATTACAAGTCATCCACTTAAAGTGGGAAATTTTACAATAAGGAACCTAAGGAGAACTGTAAAATTTATCTTTATACACAACTCTAAGAAAAGAAATAAGAGATCCGCCATGTTTCATTTGGTAACAACAAATAGAGGGAGAGAGCGCTCTCCTCCCAACTAAGAATTCCAATGAGGAGGAGAAGCCATCGTCCTCATTCGCCCCTGAGCCCCAACCACATTCTGAATAGGAAATGGATTCAACTCATGGCAATAAGACAAGCTTCCAAAACCCAAAACAAATTTCATAATCATATCACATTCCAAAATAATATGTAATTCTGATCCACAAAGAAGGATAGTAACAATATATCTGAGCCTCATCACACAAAGGACAAAAGAGAAATATCTATGGGAGAAGCTACTTATACCTCCTAATGGGGAATAGGTGACCACCTTAAAACCCGCCAAAATATTCATCTCAAACCCCTACATACTCTTATGTCTCCCAAGTAACTCTTATGCCTCCCCATTGTCTTATGCCTCCCCCAAAAGTAAGAAATGTAAGCTATTTCTTGTCCAAGGTGGAACATCCAACCCAAAATCCCTCCAAAAATAACTCTTATGCCTCCCCACAACTCTTATGCCTCCCAAAAAATATCCCCATAGTCTTCTCCTACACGACACCTAGGAAATCTACCCAACCAACCAACAAACATACCAAACATTCAAAACATTCACATAAGCATAATACAGAAAGAAAACTTTTTACAAGAGTCAAGCTCCTACCTCTCCATGATAGATCTTGATCTAAAAGATCAACATAAAGCTTATTCAAATTTAAACAATCCTAAGCACCAAAAAATCCTTTATGCGCCCATTATTTTCAGACACACAAGACAACAAAGAAAAATACAGGATAATTTTTTTTGACTTGTTCGAAGTATAGAACGACATTACAGGAGGACACAAAGGTTACAACTAACTTTTCGAACAACCTGACACAACTATGACTACATAGGCAACATGAAACATTCAACACCCATCAATTATAGTTCATGTTTCTCTTTGACAAGACACCACAAAGAACCCAACTACAGTACATAGTTATAGTTCAGGACAACCCACTATGAACATCTTCTTAAGGTTATTTATTTTACTAAAACACACCCTTCAAACTTTATCTTATGTTCTAGGAGATTCAGGTTTGATTTGAGAAAATTCTTCTTACAAGGGTTAGAATCCTTTCTTTTACACTTAGAGACATTAGGCTTGGGTAAAAATTTCCGAAAGAGGATCATCTTTAATGTGACAATTATTGGATTGATCAGTTATTAGGTTAACACTAGAAGGGAGGTGGGGTGAACCAATCCCCACAAGATTATCTTAAACCAACACAAGCTACAGAATATTGATTTAGACCTCCCTTGCACAAGGCGATGAGTGTAAGGTCCAACTAAAGTGGAGTGCCATAAGGTTTTAGAACTACAACCTCCTTGTGCAAGAATCAACTATTAACCATGCTTAAGAGAAGATTACATTATTCTATGGCAAGATTTAAACTGAGAAGATCAATTTATTTCATCATCACAATCTCTTGAGTTATTAACCGGTCTTTTCTTGAGACTAAGAGTTGAACTAGATTTGGGTAAAAAAAAATCATTTAGCATTCCTTGATTAAGTTCGCTAAAGGATGCACAAGGGTTCCCAAAATGGAAGTACAAGATTTAAAGTGTGCTTGTTCAAACTCCCTACTAACTAAGACTTAAGTATAACCCCAAAACCAACAATGGTTTTACTTTTTTTTTACTTTGAATATTTACCATTTCACAACCAAGAAAATAAAGTTTAATTTGTAGTTTAAGGTTAAGCGAGGGTAGATTATTTTATATTGTTAGATAAACACTTTCTTTCCAAATAAAAATGTTAATTTTATCAACCAAGTACAACTTCATTATTATCTTCTTTACTTATTCATCTATGTATTTGTCTTATTTTATTATTGATTATCTTCCAAAAAAGGGATATTTGACCCATTAAAATATGCCTAGAATAACATTGATACCAATACCATGGAGAGTTACTAAACCAGAAAGTCTTATGACCCGAAAGAAGAAATTACCGTTATTTAACAAGAACACAAAACATAGTTATAACATTTCCATTCAACATGGCACATGAACCAAAGGAGTCAAGAGATTGGATTTCACTTTGGTTAAGAACAAGAAGGTAACAAAATAGGCCAAGCCATGCTACAACATTTTCATGACTGTAAATGATATTTCCAAAAGAATACTTATAACAAGGTCAAGATTGAATATTATTTCTCACAAAGGTAATTACAAGTTTGACTACAAAAGAACAAGAAAACTTTATTTCAAAATTACCGAACTATCCAGGCAAGAGGCCTTCCAAACTCCATTACAAGCACCAATGCAAGAGTTGTAACATGTTTGAATTTCATACAAGCACCCACATAAAACAACTTGATGAAACCTTTACAAATATTTCCTTTATCTACTCGCATAAGCCATCTGCACAAGTATTAACTTGAGTCAGTTCGTGAGAACTGAGCATGATAAGAGCTACAACATAAGACATTGTGTTGTTACCTAACTATTTTATAGAAAGAAAACCGTTGTTAATGAAACAACCCCAGAAACGTAGGTTAAAATTTTGCAAAAAGACTTTCTAGTAAAACAATAAGGAAAAAGAAATCTCATAGATCCAACAAGGAGTAGTATTTAAATATGATCTCATCAATTCAATCTTGTTGAGTCTATTTCAAACACCAATATGCACTTTTACCAATTGCTAATCATCTAAACATGGGTATTTAGGAAGGAAGGAATTCATATGTCCTATACTAACCTTATCCTTCCAGTCAAATCACAACCCAAGTCCCTAAACTAAACATATTGTACATTTTGTATATATCTTTCCCTCCCGAGGTAGATATAGACAAGAAAAAGAATATGGAAAATCAAAGGGTGCATGAAATTGGATGTCGACATGAAAATATATGCGCGAGGCGCAGTCAAGGTGCATGAAAGTGGATGTCGACATGAAAATATATGTGCCAAGGCGTAGGTCAGGGCGCATGAAAGTGGATGTCGACATGAAAATATATGCGCGGCGCGGGTTAAGCGCATGAAATTGGATGTCGACATGAAAATATATGCGCCAGGCACGGTCAAGGGTGCATGAAAGTGGATGTCGACATGAAAATATATGCGCCAAGGTGCGGGTCGGGCGCATGAAAGTGGATGTCAACATGAAAATATATGCGCGAGGTGCACGGAAAGGGTGCACGACACGAGTGTCGACATGGAAAAATTTGTGCCTTTGGCACATGGAAAAAAGTCAACACAAATGTAGATGCACCTTTGGCACACGGAAAAGGATGTCGACACAAATGTAGATGCGCCTTTGGCGCACGGAAAAGGATGTCGACACAAATGTAGATGCGCCTTTGGCGCACGGAAAAGGATGTTGACACAAATGTAGATGTGCCTTTGGCACACGAAAAAAATATGTCGACACAAATATGGACGCTTTATATGGCGCACCTTCGAGAGCGCAACATTTTGAGCTTTGATAGGAAGCGAGACCACAGGCGTAGATATTGGATGGCCATAAATTTTGGTAGGGAGCTCGGATTCATGCAAGGTTGGACTTTACGGAAATATTACGAGGTCCTCTATCCAATGCGACTAGATATATTTAATTGGATGAGAAAAAAATTATTAAAACTTCAAAATACGATTCGCCACTTTTTGGGTTCGCTAGGGTTCTCACCTACCATCATAATGAGATGAATTAAATGCGGCTAGAGGTGGTTGGGGTAGATTTGGAATTCCCCTCTCTTTCTCTCTCATTCTTGCTATAAATTGTAAGGAGGGGCTTATTTCTAAAGGTTGGACATTCTTGTTTTGCCCCTCCCTTCTTCTCTTTGGCGGGTGAATTTGTGGAGATCAAACCTCCCATCTAAAAAAGCGTAATGTAACTTTGCCTTTGGCATTTTGTAGTGTATTATATCAATCTTTAGAGTAAATAATGCATGTATTTGGATGGTTCTCAACCCTCTATGTGTTCATTTGCTTCCTCTCGATCTTTCATTACAAATCATTATCATGCATGATCTTACATTGCATTTTAATGGTTTGTGTTTATTGGAAAGACAGGTGTTCTTCATTCCTCGGTGCATCACCTTTGTTAGTTTAGGTTTTATTTTTATGCATCTTCTTACCCTGTCTCCTTGGAAAGTTAGATTAGGTTTTGAAGTAAAACCTCTGCATTTTTTACGTGTGCATCTAAACGAGAGAATAGGATCCGGCCTTCATCTGGAGAGCTTTTCGATTTCGCAAGGTCCCACGGTTGGGAAAAGCTCCATGTTATGCAATCACCCGAGAGCTCGACCCATCAAGTTGCGAGACATTCGGGGTCTTGTGATTCGCCATCAACGGTACCTTTTCTAGAAGAAGAACAAGTATTGAACAACTACCATTCTCTAATTAGTATAGAAATGTTTATTCAAAATTTTGTGACCTGGAAGCACTGAAATATAAACCAAAATCTAAATACATTTCTTCAACTACTATACTATTTTAGGGCCCAATGCAGAGTCAAAAATGGGATTGATCCAGAACAAGCTCCTACACTAAGGTGAGGAAGACTCAGTCAGTTGGAACAAGACCAGATAAATTACATACGAAGCTTTCAAGGTAAGGGTGATTAAGTAGACTACTCAAAATCTATCATGCCAACAATGGAAAATAAATCACTAATACTCATTAGGCAACAATTTCCTATAAAAGAAGTCAATAATTTCAACCCTACTAATTTCATCGGTGTGTTCGTTATGAGATTCATTTCCAATACGATGATATTTAAAACTACAACCATATTTTAAAGGGAGGAATTAAATTTAAAAAAAAACAAGAAAAGAACTCCTAATCATTCTTCAACAATCTTTGTCAATTCAATCATGCCATAAGTTTTCCACTATACTACAATCCACATCCTATCAGCTATCTACAAGAAGTTGTATACAATCACAAATGGCTTAACATGAATGGAATTTTGTCACCTATGTCCCTTTGAACCAAGTCCCTTTCATGGTCTAACTATTGATTCCATCAAATAGATAAACAATTTCCAGAGGAATTAAATGTAGTCACTGAGCATGCCTATAGGAGGTCTATTCTAGCATTGACAAGAAACAACAACATAAGGATAGGGAACTCCAGAAAGGTCTACCAAGATACTGAAATCAAGAATCCACCTAATCAACTCATACTAATATAACCAAGATGATAGAGATAATTATAACACAACATGCACTTCAAGTGATCAAGCTACAAATTGAATACACAAGAAAATTTTTACATAGGTCTAAAGGATCAAGGGTGACAACAATTCAATCAACAAAAATAACAAAAATAACATCCTTCTCATGATAGAAATCAGGATCCAAGTTATAAGGATAAAAAAATGTTTCCTTTAACAAATAATTACAAAAGTTCAAAGTAAAAAAATCACACACTTTAACCCCACTCAAGAGATGTTTTCATGAAAAGCAAGTTAATTTAATAAAATATTTAGAGAAAAAAGAAGAATTAAGGTGTAGGGCTTATCATGACTGAAATTCACTTCCACCCGTTGCATAGACACCTCACAAACCAACAACAACACTCAATGGGTTGAATCTTTGTTCACAAACATCATGTGCACTAAAACCTCCACATACTCCCACATTGGCATTGCGGGAACTCTCAAAAGTATGAGTGCATTTTTCTAAAGAAATGAGGTTCCAAGGACTACCTTGATGGTAGTGAATACACAAAAAATGGGTTTAATGTAAAGGCCCTAGGAGCCCATGAGAGATAGGGGAAAAACTAGACCCCCACAACCTCACAAAAATACTCCCATCTTGCATCAAGAAAGGAATAGTTAGGATAGGGAAAGAACATTAACAAGCACAAGGGAAAAATGTTTTCTAAATAGCCATGGGAGCAGGAGAAAAAGAGTCCATGCATGCAAAAAGTGCAAGAAACCATAAGGCAAGTAAACTGATTTGCAACACGCCTCAAGGAGATGAGGTCACATGTATGCCACGATTGCAGGGCAAGCACAAAAGAGGAAGCGAGAAACAAAAACATCCTAGTATAATCACCTTAGACAAAAATAGACGAGGAAAAGGGGTGAAAAATTATCTTTAGAACGGGAAAGAACATCCATAAGATCATAATGGAAGGATACTTTAGAATATGTAGTCATGCAACGCTTAGAGACTTGTATGCAATGCATGGAGGAAAGCACGTGGCTAGAAAAATTGTTGACTAACTCTTGCAAGAGATGTGGTCTTCAAGGAAACGCCATCACATAAGGATACACACACAAACAAAGGAATCTAGAAAATCAACCCTGCTTCACCCCCACACCATCACCAGGTGTCTAGTAAGAACAATTTTCCTTTTCCAAGCACCTCACACAGCTAGGTCAAAAATGGTAGTTTGAAATAGGTATGGACATCCACCCAAGTGTGCAAGAGATGATTCTTCAGTCTAACATTGCAGAAGATAAGTTCCAACTTACACAGACCCACAAACACTCTCCAAACCCCATGATGCCAACAAGAAAAGGAAAGGAAACACCTCAACATGCTTGACACAAGGCCCCAAACAAAAGTAAAAAAAACAAAGATTCCTTCTCTCCCACACCATACATGCCAATTAAATGAGAATAAAGAAGATAACAAGGAGGTAGAAATCCCCACTTGCAAGGCATATCCACGCTTCCACATGCCAGAAGACCAGGAGGGAAGGAAAACAATAGTCATACGCCAAATAAGGAAAATTAAATTCTCTTAAATAATGGTAGGTTGGTGGAAGAAATGTCAAATTCTCCTTTAATTAAATAATTAAAAAAACATGAATGAAGGCTTGAACAACCAAGGAGCAATAATTAGTGGTTGGAGTTTTGGCGGCACACAGGACAATGACCAGCCATGGCGCCACAATGGAAATCTTTTCCTTTTCGTCAAAACGAGGCTCACGCTACATAAACAGTCAATAATAAAATAAAATAGCTTAGAGGTAATTAATAATAATGTAGATAAAAATTGACACTAAAATAAAATAGTCTTCAAATCGACAATTAAATAATAATAATATTATTATTATTTTTACAACCTAAAATAATTATTAGTCATACTAATAATGACCGACAATCAAGCTCGATAAAACGAGAACAAGATTATCCTTTAATAGGGTAATCGAATAGGGTACTACAAGGGCCCTCCACAAGAAACACCAACCAGGGCGAGAAAAAGACAAAATAGGGAGGAAGTATGTAAATCCTTCCCTGTGACAAGATCGAAGCCAACTAATGACCATGAAAACTCACACAAACGTCGATCCCTAGAATAGGGTCTCCGAAGTGATGAATGAAGTAAGCTGTTGAATGAGGCATTACATCCACAAGCATTCAAAATCCTCTAACTCTCTCCAATTGCAAGAGCACTAGACCAACATGAAGTAACTCCCCAAAGTAACCCCAAAACAGCAAAAGAATTCAAATAAATAGAAAAGGGAGAGAGGAGGATGAGGTGGCTCCATGTAGGATGCCACATCACTCATCCTCAACTCCACCTCATAAGTCAACTTCAAACTCCAAAGAACAATTAATAAGTGGGTGAATAAATGACATTTTACTTACACACACAATCCAAGCCCACAACCCTTAAGGACCAAAATTAATTTCATGCAAGAAGGTGCAATAAAACTTACAACACATAATCCAAGAGCCATCAGCTCTAATAAATGCATTCTTTTCATCCATTTTAATTTAATTAACAACAAGATTGCTCACTAATCTAGACACAAATGAAATAAATAATAAAGTGGAAAAAACCTCACTAAAATCCACATACTAAATTTAAACAAAGGATACTAAATAAAAGAATAAACATAACCCCTTGGTCACATTTGAAGGTGATTCCCCCATGGGAACCCCTAACATCAATTCAAACACACACACATAACAAATACACGTTGCCATGGTGACCCTTGTTGAATTCATCTAGGATTCCAATGTGGTTGATCTCCAATCCCTCGATGTTTGTTGTGGCATGTTTACCTGCAAAACAAAAATACCTCCTTCGGCCTTGTGGCCGCATCAAATCATCCAAAATAAATATACAATATAACTCCAAATTCATCTATATATAAATAAAAACATCATCAAGAAAGTAACGACATCATTTACAATTTCATCAATAACCATATGATCATAAAATTAGTTCAATTATCTAGGTCTACTCAATATGATGAAATAACACATGTCCAAAACACAGACACACACACACACACACAACCATGTCAACATCATAACAACATCAGTATAAAATGTCTCTAATACCACATGCACTATATATGAATCAAAATAAAAAACAATCCATGGTCTTTAGCATCTAACATCATGCAATATCAAAATCTACAATAACATCCATAAGTATAGTCGACATGTTACATAATCAATAACAAAAGTGTCGAAGGAAAGTGGGAACTATAGGTTCTATTAAATTTTTCAAGTCCAACTAGAGTGCAATCTCCTTATCTCACAAGACCTTGGCTACAGTTGCAGGTATCCCATTCTCAAGGTTATATTTTATTATTTCATCAAGCATCGTTGTTTGATTCATATTTATGCAAACCAAACTTGTGACCATGCATCATATTTGGTTTTTCAATTTATTGGGTTGTTGTATTAGTCATGGAGCTGTACTTTATTACATTCATTTTATGATCACATTTGACATTTAGTTTTTTATTTGACACCTTTATTGAATGGTGTACCATATTTTTGTAGCGATCATTCCTTGGTTTAATATTATTTATCCTTTCACTAAATACATTTACGAGGTTACTTTGGTCATATACTATCAAGATTTTGGAACAAATGAAATTACTATAATACTCACTTAACACTAGGGATTAAGACTACAAGGATTAGAACCTCGCATAACACAACTTGTTTCATTTCTCTTACACTTGTAAGTATTAAGTGTATGTTGCAAGAGAGATATCCCAATTAACCTTATGCATTAAAAAATCATCCGAAGGACCTATTTCAATTATTGGGTAAATATGCAAGTAATTCGAAATGTAGTCTCTTCTCAAAAAAATTAGATCTCACAAGAGATCAATCATAGAGTACAAAAACCAAATATGTTGCAAGACTTTGGCCACCTTTAGGGTACCAGGAATTTACACACTATGAGGTTAAAATTATTCATGATATGGTCATACCTACAAAAACAAGACATGATCACCTCACTCATCCCAAGCGATAGGTTTTATAACGTAAAATCACCACCTCATCAAATATTCGAGGTAAAAGGTCCTTAATAAGACATCTTAAGTGGGAAAAAGGAGATGATTAATAAGGTTAGAGTATTTTAATTCCATGATCAATGTATTATATTGTGGAAAAGACTCAAATGGGAGGCGGAAGTACAATAGGCATTATAACGCATTCTTTTTTATGAGAGGATATTCTACCTAGCATTGTGGGTGTTAAGGAAATAAACTAATAACTAACATAGAAAAATATTAATTTAATATCTTTATAACATAGGTAAAACATTGAGCACAACTTCACATCCAATTTGACACTATGTAAAATATAGCCAGATGGGTATTCCCTTTTCAAAATATATAAAGAACAATTCTTCGAACACAATACATATCATTATTCTATGGTAATACATATATCACAAGATGAATATAACTTTACAATGAAAACTCATTAATTACAACATATCACATCCAGAAAATTCCTCTTGTTCGAAGTACCTACAACCAACGTTGCGTCAGTCCTAAGACTGAGTATGGAAATCCCCTACACTCTAGCATAAATCCACACATTCATCATTTCTAACAATTTCAATTAAATAGAAGAGAGAGAGAGGTAGGGAGGAAGAAGAAGATAGAGTTCATTTCTCATGCATTCACACTTTCACTTTCATTTGCACTTAACGTTTTTGTACTAGAGAGAGAGAGTAAAGATGAGAGAGAAAGTAACGAGACATTTTATCTTCCATTCAAAATATCATAACCATTTTCCTTTCATGTCCATTTTAATTTCATTTCAAACCAATTTTACATTTTCCAAATTCATTTACATTTTCAAATCAACCAAAGTTTCATAATCATTTCTGGAGAGAGAAAAGGGCGGAGAGCCAAAAATCACCATACATTTAAAAAATTCATTTATACAAGATAAGTACTAGATAAAATTATTTATAACATTGCAATGATATTACGAGATCACATGTGTGGCTAGAAGTTAAATGAGACACAAAAGGATATTTTAGCTAAGGTCGAGAAAACAATCTAAAATCAGTTCTTACAAATGTGTCTCGAACACAATCATTTCAAGTTCAATCACCAAGTTTTATGATTCCAACTTACTCCCTATATATAGAGAATTCATCATGTCTGACAAGAGTTAATTATGATGAGCAGAGCTCAAGTTACAAAGGGAAGTTTGGGGCCCATTATCATAATTGTGTCAGCAGATCTTGTCACAAAGTGACCAGTGGGCCCCAAAACCCACTTGTAAAAATTAATTTTTGAAGGAATTTTTAGTGAACTAAAGGTGGGGTACGATCCTCTTGTTGGAAATCTAGAGGTAGGAGGTAGTGGTTTTCAGTTTCACTCAAGTTAAGTAGAAACCGCAAGCTGAAACCGACCATGTTTTATTAAAATGACCACGTCACTATAATTGATTGATAAGCTAAGAGGGTTTAGGAATCCAACTTGCAAGTGCGTTAAATATTTCCAACAACTCAATTAAGGTTCCCTATGGTGTTCCATGTTAGCACAGGTCATGCAATTTTTTTTGGTTTTGCGGTAAGTTAGGGTGTGACGCTCCATGTGCATGAATTTTGGTGTCAATTTCTTTTTTGAATTCCAAAATGAAATAGGGTTTTACCAAGTTTCGGGTTACATTTACGTATAATCAAAATTTAATTTCAAAATACAAGAAATGATGAAAGTGTTATTTAGAGAAAGAGAGTAGGGGAAAGTCCATACCTATTTCACGCAAAACTTGTGGTCACCGCATTTGATGAGGCTGCATAACTTACCACATTAAACATGTCGTCATCCAAACACATTATTTCTGCTAACATAACTCTCGCCAAAAAAATAAAGGCAGCCACTTAACATGCTATTATCCTTGGAAAAAAAAACTTTCCAGGTGTGACTGAAGCTCCAACTTACCACTTCAAAGACTTATACGATCCCAAGATAATGAAACAACCAAACAACCATCAGGTCATATGCTTATGTAATTCTTTGACTGGTTCCAAAATCCCTCCATTTGACACAAAATAGGGAGGACATTGGCAACGATCGTGGATAATGGCTTCCCGCTACTAGTTGCATTTTCTTGGAAGCTCCTATGGCATTTAACAAAAAGTACCATTTCGTGCATATGCAACTACCATGGAACTCCATGAAATGACATCCAACTCAAGTATTTCTTTAGAATGCCTTCCAAACCCCTCATAAATACTATTCTGTTCATATTAAGAAAACAATACATTTCTACAAGACCACATTTTTTTGTTTTGCTTTGGGTAATATGTAAAACCTTTCGCATGGCTTAAGCTATCTATCACATTTTCAGATTAGTCAACTAGGGAACTTGTAAATGTGACACCTTGGAGGAATCTAGATCCACGTTTGAATATCCTGCAAACTTGACATTGCAAGAAACACATTTCTTTGGGGCACTCTGTCAAACATTTCACGTGTTATGTGTATGCTACCACATTTTGCATCCATGTCAACCAGGGAATTTGAAAATACAACTTTTGACAAAAACCACCTTTCTATTATGCTCCAACGGATATCCATGCCCTGTTCCAAGATTTTTTTGGCCCAAGCTGGGAGTATGCTAGCAAACGTGAATGGATTGGGTTTGATACCTATTTTTGTAACTTTTTATACCCCTTATCTCGAAGACGTGTTATCACAATCTGCCCCCACATGCCTACATGAAAACACTAATACAACAGCAAATGGAAAAAAAAGAAACACATTTTTCCCCTCTGCTATGATGAACACGTAGAAAGGCAAGGTGCAGCAAGGGTTAAACTACACGTAGCACAAATTTAGAAGAAAAAAAAAAAATCCAAACTATGACTAAAGCACCTCCACGATCCTCAATCTTCTTCTTGTCTATTGCATATATCAAACAAAGTAGTGGCAACAACATTTTTGTTCAGCACTGTCCCACGTAAAATTTTGTTTATTTAATTATTATACAACCCAACAATCACTACATTGTCCAATTACTGCTAATTCTACAATGTTAACTATGGTTTCAATGTGGTTACCCCTCCAGACCTCAAATAAAGTGCTCGTATTATTCTGCAAGGAAAATTAGGCAGGAAAGGAGTTTAGGATGTGTCACTTCCATTCTCTATCAACTGACAGGTTCCCTGACAAAGGAAGCTCAAGGAATTAATGAAGGGGCATTACAAAATGAGATTTATCAAAAAAGCTGAAGTTCTAAAGTGTCTTAAAATTCATTCTAAACTTGAATTTATGTGCCTACGATTTCAGGTTGTAAAATTTAATTCCATTTATTCATTCCATATTTAAAATTACACATTTTAAAGCATTATCTATTTCAATAGTAGAAACAACAACTACAAGATAATTTTCATTTTGTTCAATACATTTTATTTCAAGCACAATAGTAAAAAGCAACTAAATCTACTTCTAGTATTGTTATTTTTCCTTACTACAAAATGAAACATTTCAACATAAAAATATGCTAAAAATTTGTTGCCTCTTTCCATTTTCACGTTCTACATTCAAGTTTTCCATGCATACATTATTTGCATCTTACAACTTCTATATTTCTTCTTTCTCATTTTCAATAATACAACTACAACAATGAAAGTAAACTTTCTTTTTTCCCTTGAGCATAGCTCATTTCGTTTAAAGAAAATAACTTCTTTTCTCACAATACAAACTAAAACTAAAATTTTAAGCATGATTTACATTTTAGTCCATTTCTTTCCATACTACAATTTGAAGAGAAAGGAAATTTTACAACTCTTCAATGAACCTCTTTAAATAATATTATAACTTACAATACAACATTTCCTTTAAACAAAATACAATATTACAAGTCTTCCACCTTGAGTGGGAATAACAAGAAGGTTTTCTCATAAGGAAAAATTTCATGAGGACACCAACAATGACCCATGTTTCACATCACAAACAAGAGAGATCCACCATGCTTCATTTTATCACAACAAAAAATAGGGGGGGAGATGCAACACCTTCCACCCAACCAAAAAATCCAATGAGGAGAATAAGCCATCCTCCTCGCTGGCCCCGAGCCCCAACCACATTGCAATGCAAAATGGATCCAACTCATGGAAACAAGAAAGGCTTCCACATCACAATAAAATATTTTACAACTATACCAAAATATAAACAATACAACTACAATCACAAGAAAGTAAGCAAAAAAACTACACAAGGCTTCAAAATGCAAAATCCAAAGGACCAAGATCTATGGGGAGGTCACTTATGCGTCCCAATGGGAAATGGGTTACCACCTTAAAACCCTCCAATACACATCTCAAAACCCCTACACACTCTTATGCATCCCTCAAGAACCTCTTATGCCTCCCACATTCTCTTATTCCTCCCTACAATCTCTTATGGGTCCCTAAAAAAAAAACCAAGTAAGAAATGCAAGAATTTTCTTGTCCAAGGTGGGGCACCCAACCCAAATCCCTCCAAAACATGAAATGAACTCTTATGCCTCCCTACATGTAAGATCCCCATTTCCCTTCCTACACCACACTTAGGAAATCTACCCAAGCACCCAACAAGCATACCAAAACACTCAAAAACATGAACATATACACAATATAAAGGAAAATATATTACAAGAGTGTAGCTCCTACCTTTCCATGGTAGATATTGATCGAAGATTCACACACCAAGCTTATTCAATAACAAACAATCACCAAACAGCTCCAATAAATCGAAAAGCACTCCAAAATCATCCAACTCCAAATATGCAAGAGCACAAAAGAATGAAGTACCCCAAACAAGAAAAAGAAATTCAAAACAGATAAAAGGGAGAGAGGAGGGTGAGGTGGCTCCATGTAGGATTCTAGATCACTCATCCTCAACTCCACCTTCCAAGTCAAAACTAAACTCCAATGCACCATAAATTGGTGGGTGAGATGAATGACAATTTACTTACATACACAAACCAAGCCCTTACCCCTAAAGAAAAATTTAATTACATGAAAGAAAGTGCAATAAAATTTTACTTTTTTGTCATCCCATAATATGTAATGGGGTGTATTTTTGACCCCCAACCCCATAGGTAGGGTTGGTATAGAAATTTAAGAGGTGTGGGACAAGTTTGAATTGTCCCATAAGCCTCCAAAATTGGCCCTTAAGGAGAAATTCAAATTTTCATGAAGGGGTAGAGTGTGGAAACACTCAAGATCACAATCACTCAACTTACAACACATAATTCAAGAGTCATCTAATCTAATAAATGAATTCTTTTGACCTATTCATAATTAATTTAGTAAAAAGATTAATTTACTAATCTAGACATAAATCAAGTAATTAATAAAAGGAGAATACATCACTATAAATCACATACTAAAATAAAATAAAGGATTCTAATAAAAGAAATAACACACAACCCCTTGGTCACAATTGGAGATGATTTCTCCCCAAGGGAATCCCCGAACAACAATTCAAACACACACACAAAAATACATGTTGCCATGGTGACCCTTGTTGAATTCATCTAGAATTCCAATGTGGTTGGTCTCCAATCCCCCCATTGTTTGTTGTGACATGTTTACCTGCAAAACACATAACACCTCCTTCGGCCTCGTGGCCACATCAAAACATCTAATATAGAATATACAATATAAATCCATAGTCATCCATATATGAATCAAAACAACATCTAGGAAAGTAACGATATCATTTACAATTTCTAACAACATCTCAATTCCACATTTCATCAATATCAATAGGATCATAAGATTAGTTCAATTGTTTAGGTCTACTCAATATGACGAAATATCGCATGTTAGAAATATATATAACCATGTCAACAACATATCATCATCAATATAAAATGTCTCTAATAATCCACACACATCATACTAAGAATCGAAATCAACAACATTCCAGTATCTCTAACATCTAACATCATGCTAAGTCAAAAATCTATAATAATATCCATAAGTATAGTCGACAATATCGAAATGAATAGTAAAAAGTGTCGAAGGGAAGTGGGAACTACTTCCCGCTCCCCTTAGAATCAAATTCCTCTTGGAAGTCACCGGAATAGGTGTGAAAAATGGACTCATAGAAATTTAGAATCCTCCCATGTAGCCGCGGTCTTATCATTTCTGCCCCACCAAATCGAACACTGGTCAATCTCTCTGCCTCGAAGTCCCGTGGTCCTACACTCTAAAATATGTATGGGCTCCACCATCATCTACCCCTGATCCTACACCTGTAATGAGGTATAATCTAGCACATGAGAGGGATATGTAATATACCTCCTAAGCACAAAAACATGAAACACATCATGGACACGAGACAAGCTAGGTGGAAACTCTAGATGATAGGCCAAGGGACCGATATGCTCCATGATCTCAAAGGGACCCACAAATCTAGGAGCAATCTTAGAACCTTTTTGTAATAGATAGGTATCTTATAAGGTCCGACATGAAGAAATACCTTCATTCCCACCTCATAAGTACGATATGTACTATGTTGATCCACATACTTCTTCTTCCTATCGTGTGCCTTCCGTAAGCTCTACCTCATCATAACATGAAAATTTAACCGAATGCTTACCCGGTTGGGTGAAACTCCCTGATTTAGCCCTTGAGTTATGGGAGGTTGAAGTGCTAGGGGAATAGCTAATGCCATTGGAGATTTGTTGGCCATCGACCCAACGACCCTGGCAAGAACTAGGATGGCTGCTGCGAGAATGTGTATCAATGTTTCCCCTCAGACAAAGATTCGGCCTCTATCCATCTCTGCTCAAGCCATGGGGATTTTGATCAGGTGATCCAATACGAACATTCCCTATTTTATGTGTTAAGTGCAGGTCTGTGGGCCACGGGTCTGCCTCTTGCAAAGGCCCAGTTTGGGATTGGAGGTTGAAGCAAAATGGGAATGTTGGAGATAGCGCATCCACCCCATGTCATGTTCCTCTGTTGCCTGATGTTGATGTGGCAAATGGGGTGTTGGTGACTGAAAGGCCTATCTTTGGTGGCGGTTGAGTCGGCCTTGGTTGTCCTCGAGTCCCTTGCTCCTTCTCTGGGCCTACCTTCTACATTACTTGTTTTACGTCTCGGACTATTTAGCCTCTTGTGAAAATAATGAGGATGATAGTGAAGCTTCTACTGAAACAGGGGAGGAGGATGGTTCTGGGGATGAATTGAATGCTTCTTCATAAATACCAGAAACATTATCTCCCAAACCAATGGAGAAATTTCTTGAAATGGTGGAATCTTTTGAGGAAATGAGATGGGAGTTTTACGATAGAAAAATCAGGGCCCAGCCAAATCAAAGCATTTATGTGGGATCCTTTTCTTTTCCTACTGATCCTAAACGACCGGCGATGGATACCCAAGGGGGAAGATTGGAAGTTGTTCTGGAGATAAAAAATGAGTTAAAAATGAAGATTCGAATGGCTAAACCCCAAATCGATCCAGATTCCCTAAAGGTCCTTGCCTTTTGGGAGGGCGAGAATTACAGTGAGTATATCAAGGTGACATTTGGGGGTGGAGGTGATCCTGTTGACGGATGGAACTTAGTGCATTCTATAAATTCCGGAAAAACTACTAAATGTTTGCGGATGTTTTTTTAGTTTTTGTCTTTAAGCCCTTTTCGAGTTAAGTTTATTTAACTCCTTTTGTGGTCTTGTTTCTTTTCTTGCTCGTCTTTGGTTTGTTTTCACGTTGCATCTTTCGGTGTATGGCTTTTGGGAGCCGATCCCTGTCTTTTACCTAATCTAATAAAAAAATAAAATAAGCTTTTGTAATGCACTCGCTAATACAACCCACTTGAGACTCAAGAACAACCTAGGATTAGTCAGAAAAATTATGGGATATTTTTTTTGTATAAAAGTGTCTGCTACCAGGTTACAAAACAACAGTTTCCACAAGCAAAGTTTAGAGGCGAATAGAAATCTTAGCTCATAATTTTCCCATTACAACAATTATTAAATTTACAGGGTCAAAACTTAGGGTTAGAATAATCATTAGGATTAAGAGGGCAATTTCTCACTCTCCCACCCTCTATTGGATTAATAGATTCAACCTATTTTTTCTCAAAATTAACGCACTTGAAACCTTCTAAAAACATTCTCATTAGATAGGAAATTTTCTCACATTTCTAGTGATATAAATAAGTCCTCCTAACTCTTTGTATTTCAAAAGTTATGGGTCGGTGGACCTTGGGAGGAAATTTTTCTCAAGGTGGCCGGCCGGGCTAGGGGACAAACCGGGGAGGGTCAGGGGCTGTGGGGATAAGTTTTTCCGAGAGGATGATTTGGTTCGGTGGGGTAGGGGATGAAATATCATCCCAAATGCGGGCCGGCAGAGCAGCGGGAGACGTTTTGGAAATTTTCTCGCTTGGGGCGAAAAGCCACCTTTGCACCCCGTGCGCCCGCAAGTCCGCAAGTCTGCAAGGGACATGTGGCACCTCCTAAGCCAACATGGGGAAAGTGGGGTAGTGGGGATAAAATAATTTTAACGCCCAGAAGGGTAAAAAGGGTAAAATTCACCCGTGCCTCCACCGACGCCTCGCAATGCCACATGGCAGATCCTGATTGGTGGCGGGCCAACGGGGCCGCGGAGGAAACTAGGAAAAGTTTCCAAATTTTAATTTCACAAGCACCAAGGTTAAAAGGGATTTTGCACCTTTGAAAGAGCCTCATTAAGCCATGTGGCAGCACCTGATTGGTTGCGGGCCTATGGGGACGCAGGGGAAACGTAGAAATTTTTCCCAATTTTTTTTTTGAACTTAGATTGTTTTGATCAACAAGAATGTTTGCGGGTTAGTGGAGTGGTGGGAACTTCATGCCTTAATATTTTTGGGAAAAAAGTGAAAAAAAGAAAGAATTTAGCCCATGGGTCCACCCAAGAATATTTTATTAATTAAATTTGATGGTTAGAAAATTTTTGAAGCCAAAATGAAGTGGAACTTCAGAAGGCCATAACTTTCGACTAGGAGCTCTGTTTTTGGCAAATGAGGACTTTTTGGAAATCCTCAAGTCCTCTTTGTACAGAAGCTTAAGATTTAAATTTTGATGAAGTTTGAAGGGTCAATTTTAAGAAAACGTCTTTCTGTCACTTAAAACATGAACTAGATTGTTCAACTTATAAAATTTGTCTGAATTTGCCATAATTCCTTCTCAACATGCCAAACAGGCATGGAGGAATTTTCTTGGAATATTTTAGGATAGATTACAAGGGTTAAGTTGTTTGGTTGATTTACATTTTAAAAATTTCCCAATTTGACAACAATGACTGTGAAACTGTTTGAGCCCGAATTGAAAGGTTCTATGGAAATTCCTTAAGTATTTTTGTTTTCTTGGGATCATTTTGATCCCACAAGTTCCATTGGTATTTCAATTTATCTTTTCAATGTTGCAGGGTCACTCTATACTTTTTGATAAAATTTTGCAAGTATATAGTGAAATAAAGGATGGAGTTTATACTTGATCTTAAATAGATCTAGGTTTCCTTTACCAACTTGAAATTTAATCCAATCCAATCTAACATATGAAGTTGGTTTTTTTTTTCAATTCAAGTATTCAAAAGCCAACGTATAGTTCTGATTTCTAAATCATGCATTTCAAAAGAACAGAGCAGTATAACATTTCTTCATGCATATTTACTTTTCAATTTTCCAACTAGAGCTTTTATACTATATTTCAAATGTAGTAATTCAAATGAATCTTTTACGACTTCTTTCCCATTTATTTTCAGAATATAACATACAAAATACATATCTTTCTTTTATTCACAGAACTAAATACAAGATATATTCTTCCATAATCACAACTACTTTCATAACTAAAACAGAGTAGCCTTTCCATCACAGATAATATACAATTTCATCCACTTCAAAGTGGGAAAAGGTTACAATAAGAAATAATCTCAACAAGGACTATCAAATTTGTCTTTTTCCTCTGCTCCAGTATAACAATGTGAAGATCCTCCATTTTCCAGTTTGATCACAACAAAAGTAGGGAGAAAGGAAATGCTCTCCACCCAACCAAGAAATCTAATGAAAAGGAGAATCCATCCTTCTTCATTGCCCCCGAGCCCCAACCACAATGCAATAAGAAATATGTTTCAACTCATGACAATAATAGGCTTCCACAACACACATACAAATTCATATTTAAAACACAGTCCAGAACAAAACTATAGTTTTGCAACCACAGATAAAAGACAACAAACAAAACTCATGATTCCTCATGCAAGCCAAAGGAGCAAGAAACTATGGTAGATTTTGCTTATGCCTCCCAAGGGGAAATGGGTATCACTCACGAGAATAAACCGCCAAAACATATCATTCCAAAACCCCGACATGCCCTTATCCCTTCCCCAAGTAACCCTTATTCCTCCCATTTCCTTATGCCTCCTCAACCTCTTATGGCACCCCATAATGAGTAATGAAATGCAAGTTATTTCTTTTCCAAGGTGGAATCCAAATCCCAACTCCTCCACACTTATACCTCATAATAACACTTATGTCTCCCCACAATAATCCCTATAGTCTTCTCCTACACCTTTCCTAGGTCATCTACCCACCACCAACGAATAAAACAAAAATTCACACACTTAACCATTCATGTAGTGCCCACTTACCTTTGACACGTTTTGATACCGATCATGATAATGCTGATTATATTATTGAAATGATTATGGACCTTATTGTAGTATGATGTTCGATGTTAGATCATTGGATTATTATTGACTTGATTCATTATGATGCATGATGATTATTAGAGACATTTTGGATATTGATGTTGATATACTGTTTAACATGGTTATATTATGGATGTTGTTTGGACATGTGATATTTGGATATTGTGAGTAGACCTAGAAATGGAAATTATTTGATGATAATATAGTTGTTGAGTAAAATTGCAAATGATCTTGTTGGTTGTTCAAATGTTGTTGTGATTCATATATCTAGATAATTTTGGAATTTTATTTATATTATTTTGGATGTTCTGATATGGCCACGAGGCCGAAGGAAGTATTGTGTTTTGCAGGTTAAAATATTACAACAAACATTAGGGGATTGGAGACCAACCACATTGGAATTCTAGATGAATTCAACAAGGTCACCATGGAAACTAGTATTGGTTTGTGTGTGTTTGTGTTTGTTTGTGTGTGTTAGGGATTCCCATAGGGGGTCACCTTCAAATTTGACCATGGGGTTATGTTTTTTTATTTATTGGACCCTTTTGTTTAATGTTGCATGTGTTTATTTTTTGATGCATTGTCCCCTTTCTTTATTTATTAAATGTTGTATTAATATTGTGCGTAAGCATGTTGTTAGTATTAATTAAATAAAAGATATCATGAGAAAGTAATTAATAGAGTTGTTGGCCTTGATTTAAAGTGTTGTAAGATATGTGTAAGTTAACTTTTTTGAGTGTGAAACACTCCACCTTCTTGGAAATTTGAAATTGTCCTTGGAGACTTATTTTGGAGGCTTGTGGGACAAGTTACACTTGTCCCATACCTCTTAAATTTAATTACTTAAGGTTGGACAAAGTGAGATTAGAGTTTTGTAATGCTTTTGAGAAGGAAATTTGTAGGTTTTAATTGCACTTTTCTTACATGATTTAATTTCAGACCTTTGGGGTGTGGGTTGGATTTGAGTGTGTCGAAGAAACTATCATTTTATTCACCCACCTATTTATTATAAAGCATTGGAGAATGAAGTTGAATTTTGGGGTTGGGGTTTAGGATGTGTGATGTGGCATCCACATGGATCCACCTCATCCTCTTCCCTTCCCTCTTTTATAAAATTCAAATTCCTTTCCTTGTTTTGGGTTGCTTCACTTTTGAGACTTCATTCTTGGGTGATTTTTTTGCCGTTTTGGAGATCTTACTTTGAAGAAGTTTTTGGAAGATTGCTTCATGCTTGTGCTTGTCTGCTTTGGAATGCTTGCATTGGGATAAAGCTTGTTGTTTTAGAACTTGGAATAACTCCATCATGGAGAGGTAGAAGCTTGGCTCTTGAAATGATTCTTTTTTTTTGAAAGTGTTAATGTGTGAATTTTTGGCATGTTTGTGGGTTGTTGGGTAGATGGCCTAGGAATGGTGTAGGAGAAGACTATGGGGTTTATTTTGTGGGAGGCACATGTGTGTTTTAGGGAGGTATAAGGGAGGATCGAGTTGGTATTTTGGTTCCACCTTACAAAGAAATAGGTTACATTTCTTTACTCGTTATGGGTGCCATAAGAGGTTGGGGAGGCATAAAGAAATGTGAGGAATAAGGGGGTACATATAAGGAATGGGTATATACTATATTTTTGGCGGTTGGTAATTCATGTGGTGATACCCATTTCCCTTTTAGGGTGGCATAAGAAGCATCCCCCATATTTTCTTTCTCATTTGGATTTTTGATGAAGTCTTAGTAATGTTTGTCATGCTTTAATGTAATTTTAAACTACATTATGTTTTGGACTATGTTTTTTTGTGAAAATGCTACTTGTGTGTTTGTGGAAACCTGTTGTTACCATGAGTTGGATCACATATTTTAGTGAATTGTGGTTGGGGCTCTGGGGCCAATGAAGAAGGATGACTTCTCCTCTTCATTGGATGTCTTGGTTGGGTGGAGAGAATTTCCTTCCCCTACTTCTATTGTGACTAAATTTGAGGAATGAGAAATCTTCATGTTGTTGTTCAGAGGTGAGAAAAGATAGTTTGATAGTCTCTTCCCTTGTGAAATGAAATCTTATTGTATCCCTTTTCCCACTTTGAAGTGTTTTATCTATATATTAATTGTAATGGAAATATTCCTTGTATTGAAATATACCTTGTATTGGAAATGTAAAAGATTTATACTCTATTTTTATGCTTTTGGAAGGAATGTGAAAGAATGATATACTTATTTTGTATGCTCTTTTTTGAAATCAAATGGAAAGTAATATGATATTATTTCCATTGGAAATTTGTGTTTAACACGGACTATGAAATCCCTATTTGGAAAGTGGTAAAGTGAAACACGTGAGAAGATAATGTATTATTCTCCTTTTTATAGTCTATGATTTTGGAAAGAATAGAAACTGCATTCTTGTTGTAATGTTTGATTGAAGGAATGAAACCTTTTTGAAACTAGCATGAAATGAATTTAGTTTTAAGGAAAGTAAAATAAGAACCATTGAGTTAAGTTTGTGGTTTCCATTTTTGCTTCACGTTAAACTCCATAACTTTTACTGTAAATGAATAGACCAAACCTGCAATCAAGAAATAATAATGAAACATTAAAATTGAACATTTCGAGGATATAAATGAGTTCAATTAGACAAAAACACTTAAAGGAAATATTTCAAAACTCTCAAAAACCGAGTTCAAAGCTTTCACAGTCATTTTGCTGTCAAGAAATGTAAATGTTCAAATTGTAAATCAATCAGACAAATTGAATCTTAAAATGTTTCCTAAATCCATCCAAGAACAATTATCCATGTCTATTTGATATGTTGAGAGAGGAATAATATCAAATTGAATAAATCTCATAAGTTAAAATTTACCAGTTTGCACTGTAAAAGTTTGCAAATCGTTTTCATGAAGTTGACCCCTCAAATTCTATCAAAATTAAAAATTAATGAATCATGTGCAAATAGGACATCGAGAGTTTTAAAGAAAGTCCTTGTTTTCCCAAAACTAAGCTCTCTATCAAAATTTAATGCCTTAAGAAGTTTTCCTTCACTTGGCGTCAAAAAAACATTTTGGGAAAATTTTCCTTGGCGGGCCACGGGCCCAAATTTTTCCCTTAGAGCTTCAGAAAATATCCCAAATTTTCCCAGCCACCCCGAGGTCAATCGGAGGCTACCATGTGGCACCACGAGGTATTAGTGGAGGGCGGATCCATTTTTAACTTAGCTCTTTTGGAAAAAAATTGGAAAATTTTCCCGCCCGCCCATGACCAATCGAGGCTGTCACGTGGCACCACAAGGTGTATACGGAGGGGTGGATGCCTTCTTAAATTAGCACTTCTAGAAAATTTTGATAAAGTTTTCCAAATTTTCTCTACCAAGCACGCAACCAATCAGGAGCTGCCACATGGCATCACGAGGCAACATCGGAGGAGAGGGTCCCTTTTTGCCTATTTGCATTAAGAAAAATTTGGGAAATTTTTCCAAATTTTCCCCACCATCTCAACGGCCATGCAGCCAATCAGGAGTTGCCACATGGCATTGGGAGGTTTCGGTGAATGTTACCCTTTTACTCTTTGGGGTGTTAAACAAACTTTCTCCCCGCTGCCTGCTTTCCCCGCGTTGGCTTAGGAGATGCCACGTGTCCCTCGTGAACTCGTGGGAGCGCGGGTGCAAAGGTGGCTTTCCGCCCCTTGGAAAAAAATTCTCTCAAGCAGCTCCGCACCCCTCGTCCATGGGGAAATTTTCCTCCCGTGGCTTGCCAACATGCCCTTGGGGAAAAATTTCTCCCTAGGCCCATAGGCCTGACTCCACTCTTGGGGAAAATTTTCATCCAAAGGCCTGCCAACCCATAACTTGAAAAATATGAGAAGTTAGGAGGACTTCTTTATATCACTAGAAAGGTGAGGAAATTTCCTATCCAATGGGAATGATTTAGGGAAATTTTGAATGTGTTAATTTTGAGAAAAATCAATTTGAATCTTTAAATCTTGTTAGAGAGTGGTTATGGTGAGGAATTACCCTCTGACCCTAATTGAACTTTCTAACACTAAATTTTTAGACCTTGTGACCTCTAATAATTGTTAATTATAGAAAAGAATATTCTAGTGGATTAGAATTGATCTGGATCTTGCTAAAGATAATGGTTGTCTTGTAACTTGGTTGTAGACTCTTTTAAACCAAAAACATTATTCCATAATTTTCCTAACTAATCCTATGTTGTTCTTAGGTCTTAAGTGGGTTGTTTTTAGCATGCATTACACTTGGTATTAGATTAGTGGTTCAAAAGCTTGGGCCATTGGGCACACTTTGAAAAACTTGAGACATGAACCTTTAACCTAGCACACTTTTAAATTTAGAAGACAACTTATTGTAGAAATTTTCATATTTTTAGTAAACATGGAAACTGAATAAAAAAACTTACAACAACGAACTAACTCCCGTCTCTTGCCTCATGAAAGAGGCGTAGACAAGATGAGAAGAATTTTCACATAGACCTAGGAATACCACTTCCGAGCATTCCATGCAGCTATCCTACCATAGATCTTGCAGACTCTCCGGGATGTTAATATCGTTCTACACAAAGGATCGGTAGGAGGGCACGCAACCAAACATGATAGAGTCACTTCCATTGAGGGTCATGTATCTCCTTGACCCAGCGAGGAGCATGAAGGAGAGAAATTCTATGCGAGTTAGCCATAGTATAGTCACCACGAGAGGGACAGGGTGATCGTGTTTCGGGACATAGAGAGAGGTCTCGGAGCCCTAGGCTTAGGGATGAGCATACAAAGCGGCCTAGGCGGTGGACCACGGCACAAATCACATCAAGGAGATCTTGAAGCTTCGGCCATCACATTATTTTGGTGACATAGGTGGATTTCAAGCAGAGACTGGTTAGTGAGCTTGAGCAGGTGCTTCAAGCTTTGTCCTTATTCTAGCAACACAAAATATCGTGTTGTAATCCATCTACTAAGGGATGGAGCTGGTGTCTAGTGGCGGATAGAGGAGCAGAAGCTCCATGTTGATTCTGAGACAATTACTTGGGAGCTCTTTGAGGATAATTTCAGGATTAGATATTTGTCACGAAGGTTCATACAATAGCAGATAGATCAGTTCCATGACCTCTGAGTAGGCATCTCTTATAGTGGCTGAGTATGAGAGTAGATTTCTAGATCTACTCCAGTATGTTGATTACATGCAGGATGAGTAGGTGCAGATCCACAGGTTCATCCAAGGCCTAAATCTAGACATTGGAGGTGCAGTGCGGATCCATTTTCTATAGACATTAGCTGAGGCCATCGAGAAGGCCTATATAACAGAGCAGGCACTAGGGGTAAGACCCAACAGGCTAGAGACTCGAGTCCGAGTTGGAGCCACATACAGCAGATCAAGGGGTCGGTACCTCTTCCTCGTGGTGGGAAGGGTTTAGCACGTCATCGTTTCGACCACAATAGCAATGCGTAGCAGTAGTCCCGCCCACCTTATAGACATCCACAGAGGTTTGATACACGAGAGGCCGGAGTATGAGGCCTCCTACTATTGGTCCCATCAGAAACAAGGTGCCTAGAGAGCTCACTTAGCAGGAGCTCACTAGCGAGACCTCAACAAATTACATCCAAGTCATCATAATCCACACCAAAAATATCCAGTACCGCCGGACCCACTACACAAGGGAGAGGATCAGGCGTTTTTGGTGTGGTGTTCTGACATTTTGGAGAGAATGCCCACATAACCCTAATAACAAGGGTAAGACACAAATCTCGAGCCTAATATTGGTGATATTGGGTGTAGTCATAGGATGTATGTATCGGTTGAGAACCGCTGTGCAGAGCATCGAGTACAATTATTGAGACTACGGGTAACATTGTAGGCATTCCCACCTTCATTTTTTTATTTTAGTTATTCTCGATTCTTTTATTGCACCATCTTTAGTAGAGTGATACGGGATGGTGGCAATTAGGAACGGTCATAGTTGGGATGTTGAGATGGCTTCGGAGACAAGATCTCCGTAGACTCCTTAGCTAAGGAGTGTGTGGTGGATTTGGGACCTTTCACCACTACCTCGGATCTTTGTATCCTTCCGTTGGGCTCTTATGGAGGCATCTTGGGCATGGATTGGTTGTGTGCTCACAGGGCCAGGATGGATTATTACCACAAGATTATATCTTGTGCGAGATGATTTGGGAGTTGATTCGGTGATATCGTGGGGGAAGACCCATTTCTATTCGCACCATTTCTGATATGCAGCTTAAGCGGTGTGTACGACGGGGTTGTCAGATGTATGTTGTTATAGTTAGTGACAGATCAGAGGATGGCTCTAGTTGATCATCGCTAGATGATCATCCCATTTTGAGAGAGTTTAAAGATGTCTTTCTAGGGGAGCTACTAGGGTTACCACCCCCATGTGAGATTTATTTTCATATAGATCTAGTTCTAGGAGCAGAGCCCATCTCAAGAGCACCTTATCGAATGACCACCCAGAGCTCTACAAGCTCAAGTTGCACCTTGAGGGCCTTCGGAGAAGGGCATAATCCATCCTAGTGTATCCCCTTGGGGTGCACTGGTGATTTTTGTGAAGAATAAGGATGGATCCTTGTTGTTGTGTATTGATTACCGCCACGGTGAATAAGGTAACGATCAAGAATCGTTATCCCCTTTCATTCATTGATGATTTATTTGATCGGATGAAGGGAGCCATAGTTATCTCTAAGATAAAACTTAATTGAGCTACCATCACCGAGGATTTTAGAGGAAGACATTCATAAGAAAACCTTCCATACATGATATGGCCACTATGAGTCCACAAAGTGGTACCTTTTGGTTTGACTAATTTCCCGTAGTATTTATGAGTTTAATGAATGGGGTATTGAGGAATTTCTTAGATAGCTTCGTGCTCATATTCCTTGATGAAATTTTTATTTACTCACGTACGTGTGAGGAGCACAAGGGCACATTCTCCGGTTCTTCAAAGTGTCTTCGAGGAGCACAACTTTACGGAAACTTAGAGAAGTGTGCATTCTTTCAGACAGAGGTGCAGTATTTGGGGCATATCATTTCTAGGGAAGGTATCATCATTGATCCTTCAAAGATTAGAGCCATCATGGACTAGCCAAAGCCTCACTACTATGACTGAAGTACATAGCTTCATGGGATTGACAGTTACTATAGGATATTTGTTTAAGACTTCTCTCGCATTACGTACCCCATCACTTCCATTCAACGGAAAGGGAAGAATTTTCTTTGGTCGACAGTGCGATCGGACCTTCAGACACTCAAGGAATGTCTCACTACGGCACCTATTCTTGCAGTCTTTGGATCCACAGGTGAGTTTTTCATTTGCACAGATACTTCTTTAGCAGGACTTGGAGGTGTGTTGATGCATGAGGGTAGAGTAGTGACTTTTGAGTCTAGAAAACTCAAATATTATGAGCTTAATTATCTAACTCATGATCTTGAGATTGGGGATATTGTGTACGCTTTGGTTTGATGGAGAAATTTATTCTTGGTAAGAGATTCACACTCGGGGTTGATCATTTGAGTCTTCGCCACCTCTTTACGCAGCCCCAATCTCAACGCTCGTCGGGCGGTGTTGGATGCGATTACTTTGTGAGTATGCTATGGAGATAGAACATGTGAAAGGAAAGAAGAATATGGTGGTAGGTACTCTTACTAGATGAATACATGTGGCTATAGCCACCTCGTGAAATGCACGGATTTTGGAGTAGGATTCTTCAAAGCAGCTTCCTCTTGATAGCTTCTGCATTACGCTCGAGTCGAGATTGAGTCTCGAGATACCCCTTGAGGGGAATTTTGATGGATTCTCACTAGAGGTAGATGGCCTTCTCGGACACATAGGTTGGATTTATGTTCCCAAAGATGAAAGATTGAGGCGGATATATTGACAGAGGCACATCGTGCACCCCATTCAGCCCATCTTGGGGTGAAGAAGATGCACGCTACTTTGAGACATTTTTATCACTAGAGAGGGCTTCATAGAGACGTGGCTCAATTTGTGTCACGTTTTTAGAGTGATAGAAATTTAAGGTTGAGCATCAACATCCAGCTAGCCTTTCTTTTCCTCATGCTATACCGGAATGGAAGTGGGACACTATTTCCATGGACTTCATTGTTGGGATACCGATGTCGAGATATCACCACGATGCCATCATGGTCACGGTTGATAAATTGACAAAAGTGTCTCACTTTTCTCCAGTAAAGACCACTTATATGGCTAGTGCAGTGGCATGGGTATATCTTTATGAGATTATCAGGTTGCACAGGATTCCATGGAAGATAATTAGTGATTGCGATCCTTTGTACACTTCCCATTTCTGGACTACCATGCAACACACCCTCGGGACGAGAATCAACTTCAGCACAACATATCACCCCGAGATAGATGGATAGACTAAGTGGGTGAATCATATTTTAGAGGATATACTCAAGATGTATGTGATGGATCAATAGTCTAGATGGGAGGAGTACCTATGCTTGGTGTAGTTTGCCTACAATAATAGTTTTCAAAGTTCTATAGGCATGGATCCTTTTCAAGCTTTGTATGGCAAAGAGTGCGGACACCTCTTAGTTGGGACAAGTTAGAGGACAAGGTTTCTCTTGGACCAGCTTTGTTGCAGGACATGGAGTAGCAGGTGGTTTTGATTAGACAGAGATTACTAGAGGCACAGGACATGAAGAAGAAGTACGTAAATCAACATAGGACCAACCATAGTTTTGATGTGGTCATGAAGGTGTTCCTTCATGTCGGGCCAAATAAGATCTCCATTTGTTATGGAAAAGGTTCTAAGTTAGCTCCTAAATTCATTGGTCCTTTTGAGATCTTGGAGCGTATAAGCCTCTTGACCTACCATCTAGCGTTGCCACCTAGCTTGTCTCGTACATGATGTGTTTCATGTTTCAATTCTTAGGAGATATGTTATATAACTTTCTCATGTGATAGATTGGACATCATTGTAGGTACAGGATCAAGGGCGATTGATGGTGGATCCCATTTGCATTATAGATCATAGAACTCTAGGCCTTTGAGGTAGAGAGGTTGATCAAGTCCGGTTGTAGTGGGACGGATATGATGAGACTACAACTACATGCGAGGATGCTACTTTGCTATGAGTTTAGTTTCCACATTTGTTCCAAAGACTTCAAGAGGAAGTCGAGTCTAAGGGAGGGGGATGTAGTGCCCACTTCCCTTTGACACCTTTTAATACCGATCATGATACTGCTGATTATATTATGGACATGATTATGGACCTTATTATAGTATGATGTTAGATGTTAGATCATGGATTATTGTTGACTTGATTTAGTTATGATGCATGATGATTATTAGAGACATTTTGGATATTGATGTTGATATATTGTTTAACATGGTTATATTATGGATGTTGTTTAGACATGTGATATATGGATATTGTGAGTAGACCTAGAAATGGAAATTATTTGATAATGATATAGTTGAGTAAAATTGTAAATCATCTTGTTGGTTGCTTTCGATGTTGTTGTGATTCATATATGTAGATGATTTTAGAATTTTATTTATATTATTTTGGATGTTCTAATATGGCCATGAGGCCGAAGGAGGTATTGTGTTTTGCAGGTAAAAATATCACAACAAACATAGGGGATTTGAGACCAACCACATTGGAATTCTAGATGAATTCAACAAGGTCACCATGACAACTAGTATTTGTTTGTGTGTATTTGCGTGTGTTAGGGATTACCATGGAGGGGGCGGATCACCTTTAAATGTGACCATGGGGTTATGTGTTTTTATTTATTGGACCCTTTTGTTTAATGTTGCATGTGTTTATTTTGTGATGCATTTTCCCTTTACTTTATTTATTAAATGTTGTATTAATATTGTGCGTAAGCATGTTGTTAATATTAATTAAATAAGAGATATCATGAGAAAGTAATTAATAGAGTTGTTGGAATTGATTTAAAGTGTTGTAAGAGATGTGTAAGTGATGTGTAAGTTAACTTTTGAGTGTGAAACACTCCACCTTCTTGAAATTCAAAATTTTCCTTGGAGGCTGATTTTGGAGGCTTGTGGGACAAGTTAAACTTGTCTCATACCTATTAAATTTAACTACCAACCATACCTATAGTTGGAGAGTGAGATTAGGGTTTTGTAATGCTTTTTGAGAAGGTAATTTGTAGGTTTTAATTACATTTTTCTTACATGATTTAATTTCAGTCCTTTGGGGTGAGGGTTGGATTTAAGTGTGTAAGTAAAATGTCATTTTATTCACCCACCTATTTATTATGCATTGGATAACAAAGTTGAATTTTGGGGTTGGGGTTGAGAATTTGTGATGTGGCATCCTACATGGATCCACCTCATCCTCTTCCCTTCCCTCTTCTATAAAATTTGAATTCCTTGCCTTATTTTGGGTTGCTTCACTTTGGAGACTTCATTCTTGGGCAAATTATTTTGGTGCTTTGGAGCTCTTGCTTTGAAGAAGTTTTTAGAAGATTGTTGCATGTTTGTGCTTGGCTTCTTTGAATTGCTTGCATTAGGATAAAGCTTGCTATTTTGGAACTTGGAATAACTCATCATGGAAAGGTAGGAGCTTGGCTCTTGAAATGTTTTTTTTTTTTTTATGAAAATGTTAATGTGTGAATGTTTTCGCATGTTTGTGGGTTGTTGGGTAGATGGCCTAGGAATGGTGTAGGAGAAGACTATGGGGTTTATTTTGTGGGAGGCACAAGTGTGTTTTAGGGAGGTATAAGGGAGGAGGGAGTTGGGATTTGGGTTCAAAATTATAAAGAAATAGCTTGCATTTCTTTACTTGTTATGGGCTGTCATAAGATGTTGGGGAGGCATAAAGAAATGTGAGGAATAAGGGGTACTTGGGAGGCATAAGGAATGTTAGGGTTTTGATATACTATATTTTGGCGGTTGGTAATTCAAGTGGTGATACCCATTTCCCCTTTCGGGAGGCATAAGAAGCATCCCCATTGGTTTCTTGCTCCTTTGGCTTGTTGATGAAGCCTCAGAATAATCATTGTCATGCTTTAATGTAGTTGTAAACTACATTATGTTTTTCTGTGTTTTTGTTGTGAACATGTTGCTTGTGTGTTTGTGGAAGCCTCGTTATTTTCATGAGTTGGATCACACATTTTATTGCATTTTGGTTAGGGCTCGGGGGCCAATGAAGAAGGATGGATTCTCCTCTTCATTGGATGTATTGGTTGGGTGGAGAGCATTGCCTTTCCCCTACTCCTTTTGTGACCAAATTGGAGGAATGAGAAATCTGCATGTTGCTATTCTGGAGCTGAGAAAAAGACAGTTTGACAGTCCCTTGTGAAATGAAATCTTATTGTATCCCTTTTCCCAATTTGAAGTGGTTGATCTAGTATATTAATTGTAATGGAAATATACCTTGTATTGGTAATGAACGTTGAAATTCGAAATGTAAACGATTTAAACTCTATTTTTCTATTTTGGAAGGAATGTGAAAGAATGATATACATATCTTGTATGCTCTTTTTTGAAATCAAATGGAACAAAATTTATAATGATTTTCATTTAAATTAATGGAAGTGTGTTGCCTTATTCATATGATATTATTCCCATTGGAAATCATGTTTAACACGCACTACGAAATCCTGTTTGGAAAGTGGTAAAGTGAAACACGTGAGAAGATAATGTATTATTTTGCCTTATTTATCGTTTATGATTTTGGAAAGAATAGAAACTGCATTCTTGTTGTAATGTTTGATTGAAGGAATGAAACCTTTTGAAACTAGCATGAAATGAATTTAGGTTTAAGGCAAGTAAAATAAGAACCGTTGAGTTAAGTTTGTGGTTTCCATTTTTACTTCATGTTAAACTCCATAACTTTTACCATAAATGAATAGACTGAACATGCAATAAAGAAATAATAATGAAACATTAAAATTGAACATTCCAAGATATAAATGAGTTCAATTAGACAAAAACACTTAAAGGAAATCTTTCAAAACTGCAAAACCGAGTTCAAAGCTTTCACAATCGCTTTTCATGTCAAGAAATGTAGATGTTCAAATTGCAAATTAATCGAGACAAATTGAATCTTGAAATCTTTCCTAAATCCATCTAAGAACAATTCTCGATGTCTATTTGACATGTTGAGAGAGGAAGATCAAATTGAACAAATCCCATAAGTTAAAAATTTACAGTTTATACCAGTAAAAGCCTACAGATCATTTTTGTTAAATTGACCCCTTTTACTATATCAAAATTAAAAATTGATGAATCTTATGCAAAGAGGACTTCAAGAGATTTCCATAAATTCCTTGTTTTCCCAAAACCGAGCTCTCTATCAAAAGTTACGGCCTTCCAAGTTTTCCTTCACTTGGCGTTAAAAAAAGAGTTGGAAAAATTTCATGACGGGCCCGCGGGCTTGGATTTTTCGCTTAGAGCTTCAGAATTTTTTTGGGAAAATTTCCCAAATTTTATCGCCACCCCGCTTTCCCACATCCAATCGAGGCTACCACGTGGCACCACAATGTGTCGTGGAGGCGGATCCCTTTAACTTAGCACTTCTAGAAAATTTTGGGAAAATTTTCCAAATTTTTCCCGCCGCCCTACAGCCAATCAGAGGCTATCATGTGGCACCACGAGGTGTCAGCAGAGGGGCGGATCCCTTTTTAACTTAGCACTTCCAGAAATTTTTTGGTAAAATTTTCCAAATTTTCTAAATTTTACACTGACGCCCGCCGAGACCATAGCCAATCAGGAGCTGCCACGTGGCATCACGAGGCAATGGTGGAGGAGTGGGTCCCTTTTTGCCTTTTTGCATTAGGAAATTTTTGAGAAAATTTTCCAAATTTTCCCCACCATGCCTACGGCCGCAACCAATCGGAGATGCCACATGGAATCACGAGGTTCCTGGTGGAGGCATGGGTGAATGTTACCCTTTTTCCCTTCGAGGCGTTAAAGAAACTTTCTCCCCGCCGCCCTTCTTTCCCCGCATCATCTTAGGAGATACCATGTGTTCCTCGCGGACTTGAGGGAGCATGGGTGAAAAGGTGGCTTTCTACGCCCTTGGGAAATTTTTCTCCACACGGCCAAGTGGACCCATTCATGGGGAAAATTTTTCTTTATGGTGGCCCGCCGACCATCGTTGAGGAAAAATTTCTCCCCAGGTCTCGCAGCCCGCTCTTGGGCAAAATTTTCACCCCTAGGCCCACCGGCCTATAACTTGAAAAATATGAGGAGTTAGGAGGACTTATTTATATCACTGGAAAGGTGAGGAAATTTCCTATCCAATGGAAATGATTTCGAGAAATTTTGAATGCTTTAATTTTGAGAAAATTCAGGTTGAATCTTTAAATCCTATTAGAGAGTGGTTATGCTAAGGAATTATCCTCTCACCCTAATTGAACTTTCTAACCCTAAATTTTTGGATCTTGTGACCTCTAATAATTGTTAATTATAGAAAAGAATATTCTAGTGGATTAGAATTGATTTGGATCTTGCTAATGATGACAGCTTGTCTTGTAGAATCTTGGTTATAGACTCTTTTAAACAATAAAATTATACCATAATTTTCCTAACTAATCCTAGGTTTTTCTTGAGTCTCAAGTGGGTTGTTTTTAGTAGGCATTACAATTCACATAAGCATAAAAATGAAAGAAGAGCATAACAAGAGCCAAGCTCTTACCTTTCCATGATGGAGTTGTTCCAAGTTCAAAAATAACAAGCTTTATTCCAATGCAAGAAATCCAAAATATCCTCCAAGCACAAGCATTCAACAATATTCAAACCCCTCCAAAGCAAGAGCTCTCAAACAACAAAATAATTCACCCAAGAATGAAGCATTCCAAGGTGAAGTAACCCAAAAACAAGCATGGGAATTTGAATATATAGAAGAGGGAAGAGAAGAGGATGAGGTGGATCCATGTAGGATGCCACATCACACATCCTCAACTCCAACACCCAAGTCAACTTCATTCTCCAAGGCATATTAAATAGGTGGGTGAATAATATGACAGATTACTTACACACTCCAAAACAAGCCCACACTCCAAAGGACTAAAATTAAAACATGTAAGAAAAGTGTAATTAAAATTTACAACTTGACTTACAAAAATGCATAATGAAAGTCTAAATTCAACTCTCCAACCATAGGTATGGTTGGTAAATAAATTTAAGAGGTATGGGACAAGTTTAACTTGTCCCACAAGCCTCCAAAATCAGCCTCCAAGGACAAATTCGAATTTCCAAGAAGGTGGAGTGTTTCATACTCTAAAATCAACTTACACATCACTTACACATCTCTTACAACACTTAAACCAAGACCAACAACTCTATTAATTACATTCTCAAATCACAATTTAATTAAATAATGAAAAGGGAAAACACATCACTTATAAAACACATACAACATTAACAAAAGACCAAATAAAATAAAAGCATAAAGTCCCTTGGTCACATTCGAAGGTGATTCCCCCATGGGAATCCCTAACAAAATCCAACACACACAAACAAATACAAGTTGCCATGGTGACCTTGTTGAATTCATCTAGAATTCCAATGTGGTTGGTCTCCAATCCCCCGATGTTTGTTGTGATATTTTAAACCTGCAAAATACAAATACCTCCTTCAGCCTCGTGGCCGCATCAGAACATCCAAAATGAATATAAATATAATTCCAAAACCATATATACATATGAATCACAACATCATCAAGGCAAACAACAATATCATTTGTAGTTTTATCAACAACTATATGATCATCAAATTAATTCCACTTTCTAGGTCTACTCAAAATATCCAAATATCACATGTCCGAACCACATCTATAATATAACCATGTCAAATAGTATATCAACATCAATATATAAAAAGTTTCCAATAATCATCATGCACCACATATGAATCAAATTCCATAATAAACCATGATCTAACATCTAACATCATACTAAATCAAACTATAACAATGTCCATAATATAGTCAGATGATCGGGGATCAATATTACAAGTGTCGAAGGGAAGCAAGCACTACATCTATTTTCATTTATTTCATAATTTAAATGTATAGTGATCTCACACAAGCCTTGGGAAATAACTACAAGGTAAAGTACAAAGAAAATAAAATGCATGAATATGAAACTATGAATGTAAGAGAAGGAAAAAAATTCATCATTTCCTAGATTGTGATGGATTTTCCCCTGTAGCCCCTTAGCTTCCTTTTTCCTCTTTCTCATCATCTTTTTGTCTTCAACAAGCACCTGAAAAGCAGAACAACTATCTTTTAGAGCTTTGGATTTTTATCATCCTCTTATACTCATAGCTTCAAACATATGTATTTGTTTAGTATGTACATGAACAATCAGAAAGTACAGAAGGAATGTAAAATACAAAAGATCATAAATAGAAAAGAGAGCAAATTGTCAGCAATCAGGATCATATCACGAGAGGAAACCAACAAAGGAATGAAATGAAAGGTCTTTCATCTTCACTCTTTTTCTAATTATTTCTTTTAATGTGCAAGTATAGTTGTCAAAAGAAACATCTTATTCATGTTATATGTTTTTCTAAAGTGAAAGGAGTTGAAGACCCTTCCTTTATGGTTCATTCATAATTCAGGGATAAGAGAAAGGTGTCCAAGAAATAATAGCCATATAAATGCAAAGAATAAATGATACATATTAATCAAAAGGGCACCATGAGATTGAAGATTATCAAAACTAAACCAATGGTACAAAGGCTCTTAACAAATAACAAGAAAGGCTCCATTCACAATAGGGTATATATTTTAAGTTTTTGATGAACCCATTAGCAGGCCTCCAACAATTACATTGCAGAGTGTTCAATATTGTCAAAGAAACATAATGATTAAATTCTTTTCTGTTTTAAAGGCACAAAGGAAGATGAATTCCAAACATCATAATGTTATCATGGACAGGATGCCCTAAAAGAATTTTAAGCCAATTAAACACAAATAATCAGACAATCAAGTCTTCTCAACTATGAGTAGATCAATCAAAGCAACTTATAGTGCTTAAAACAAGGAAACAACTACAGTAAACACTCTTTTCTAGATAATAGAGCTATTTAATTTCAAGAAAAACTACATGGAATGAAGTTCTAGATGAAGTTTCCACAATAAAACACCAAATATTCATGAACAATTACATTCTAGCTTTCTTGTTCAGAAAAGAGTAAGTACCAATGCACGAATTCTTTTTCTATAACATAGGAGCATGTCTTTTTACAAAAATAAATGCATAATATAATGTTGATCTCCCCAAAGAAGATATCTTTTGGAATCACATTATATATCAAGCTTCTAGATATGCATAAGTACGTTACATCCAGTTCAACTTTAGGCAAGATTACAAGAGAAGAAGGGTTAAGAGCTGCTATATGTTTGCATTCAATATTTCAAAGTTTAAGGAAAGAACTCCAACATCGCACAAATTACAAGAAAGCTTAGCTACTACTAGGTTTCCATCAAAGATTCAATCAAAATAGGTGTTATGCTCCAACCCTCATCATGTAACAGTCAAAGCAATATTTTTGAGAAAGATAATTAATGCAGTTTTTTTGGAATAGCTACATAGCTCCAAGGCAAGATCATTTTGTACCAAATAAAATCATAAAGTAGCAAATGTAGGCATTTCTTCATACAATGACAACACGCCATGAAATATTTGCATCAACAAAACAACAAGGCACCGAGTTGAGAACTCCAATGGTGAGTTTGAGTTTAAGGTTTTTGGGTAAATTAAAATTCAAATATGCACGAGCACTAGAAAGGAAGGCTAAAATTATAAAACAAAGTTGGATAAAGATTTTCAAAATGCACAACTCAAAAATGGATATCAGACCAAACACAAGAAAACTCAGAAATGATACAATGGCCATGTGATTCTACAACGAGGAAAAAACACTGAGTTATAGAATAGTAGAGAATTAAAATATTACTGAAACTTATACTTTATATAGAGTCTTTTTCCAGCAAAAGAGCTTGACATCCGGAATACCCACATCCCGTGAGGTGCCTCAATTGTATATCCGCAGAAGTGAGGAGAGAGAAAGATAAATCTTTTATTCCTCCTGGGAAAGTGCACTTCTTCTAGATAACAGTTATTTTTAAAGCCAGGTACGGAAATAATAGAATCTAAGGCCTAAAAATAGGAGCACCACTTTTTTGCCCCTTAAACTTAAGAGGTAGGTGGAGATGGGGGCTGGGAGTTTCTCCTTAAGTTTACCCTGATTTTTGTCCATGTGGAATATAATATGCATTCGCCCATTATTTTTTGGTGATTTTAGAGGAATATATAATTTTATTTACCTACAAATAACCATAAAAATTTAATGGGATTCTATGATATCTCAATTGATATTGTTGAGGAAACTAATAAAAATATGGGACGTTAAAATTACTAATATGCTCCTAAATTTTTGAACAACACATAGTCAGAAATTTGTCGAGCCGCCTTCATGGGACCATCGGACGATGCTCTAATAACAGGGCGATGAGAGTTTTAATAGGCGCTAGGAAACCAAACAACGCAGCAAATGAACCTAAGGCTATTTGACTCTCTTTCTTAAAAATATGGAAAAATAAGTAAATGTGAGTCAAATCGATACCTAAAGACCGTGTGAGTTAAACGTGCAAAAAAATCATTTAGGCCTATAAATAACGCGCCTGGACTGTGCAGGTGAGCGAACCAGAACCTGTGGTTGATTGATTGGAGAAATGGAGTCCTCCTCTCCTCAAGCTTTTGATCCTTGTACGTACATGAGAATAAATGTGGAGGTGCCTCCGGAGGATTCACCCCATGCAGAAGTGGCCTCCAAAGATGTAATCATAGATGATAACACAGGGCTTTACGTGCGCATCTTCCTTCCGAAGCACATTAAAGGTAAAGTCCCCTAGTGGTATACATTCACGGAGGAGCTTTCTGCACTTTTTCCCCCGCCACTGCAATGTATCACAATTATCTGAATTCACTTGCACGAGAGGCCAACGCCGTGTGCGTGTCGGTGAAGTACAGGATTGCACCCGAGCACCGCCTCCCTGCCGCATACGACGACTGCTTCACCGTGCTCGAATGGCTCGAAACGGGATTCGATCCCTGGATCAAATCACACGCGGATCTCGCCGCGTGCTTCGTCGCGGGCGACAGCGCGGGAGGAAACATCGTTCACCATGTGGGAACTCGCCACAAAGAATGGAAGCGCCTGCGTTTGGTGGGGGGCATTCTGGTTCACCCCTTCTTTGGGAGAGTAGAGTTGATTGGGGAGAAGGGATCCCAGAAAACCAGGAGTTGGTTAATCATTGTGATCAGTTTTGGAAGTTGGTTCTGCCAGAGGGGGCCAATAAAGATCACCCCTTCTGCAACCCTCTTTCTCCGCATCTCCGACCCTCTCCACTCTTGCGTATTCCAAGATTGCTGTGTTTGTTGCAGAAATGGAGATATCTAAAGATAGACAAATCTCTTTATTACGAAGCGCTCAAGAAGGCCGGTAAAGATGCACAGTTAATTGTGACACAAGGCGAAATCCATGATTTCCATCTGTTGAATCCAGACTCGGAGAATGCGCCGCTAATGTTGAAGCAAGTCTGTAATTTTATACATTCAGATTCACCTCCGTCTCCGTCTCCGTCTGTTAAGTGAATCACTTCTACATGAAATTGTAAGATTTGGTTTGGTTTTATGTGATTTCTCATGATTACAAGTTTATCAAATCAATATCTATAGCTACATTGTGTGATGTTTTATCTCGACAAATCTATGATTTTAGACGCCATTATATTTTCAAAGGGAGTGTCAAGTTGGTGAAAATATATAGTGAATGTAAGGTGGTCATGTTATTCAATGTGTCCAATATCAATAATTATATTGTGTAATGTTTTATCTTGACATATCTATAATTTTAGATTCTGTTATATTTTCAAATGGAGTTTCTTATAATTCAACCATGGTAATGGAGAGATTGTTACACGGAAGGTATTTTTACATCCTATACAGAATGCCAAATCTATGAAATTTGATCACCAAAAAAATATATCATTTAGAAAGGTTTTGTGTTGACATTATAAACACTTGAAATCACTTGGGAAAGATATTCAGATTGACATGTCCATCTTCAATGCCTAAGATGGTAGTAAACATTTCCCTTTGATTTTTGTAAAGTAGAAATATGGTTTGTAATTGATTATCATCAATGTCCTTTCACTCGCTTTTTCATCATTTATATCTATAATTATAACGAGGTTCATAAGAACATTAAATTATTTCAACATTTCTTTGTTACGCTAATTGAGTAATCCATTTGACATGATCAAGTATGATGATGAAGTGAACTCTTTTCATTATTGATATAAAAAAATGACACAAAAATGAGTGTCTCCAAATTGTTGAAATGACATTTAATAATCCAAAAGTTGAAAATAAGATGGAGAAAATATACTCTAATAGGGTTTGAACAATATTGGTTGAATATCAAGTTTGCAAAGTGATGTAGATGTCTCAAATCTTCTCCAAAGTTTCAGCTCATATGAATTCCTAACATATACATAGTATGTCTTCAAATGGAGGAAAATTATTCCATCCACTATTGATAATAATCCGAACAATTACTAGAATAATTTGTTTTATGATGTCTATTCACAATACACATTATCATGTAGGTATCAAACCTTAAAACTTATGGATATCTTTCTAGCATGGGACTCAAAATTATATGTAGTTAGCAAATTAATTCAAGACCATAAACTATGCAACATATTTTTTCAAAATAATGACCAACTCACTTAGTTTTTCTAATGCTCAGTGAATGAAATAACCGGCACCTTATCAATGCGCATGCGATGAAAAGAAGATGATTAAATTTACACTTTGAAAGGTTTGATAAATTTACTCTTGGACTATATTTCTAATAAATTCGACATACATGGAAGGAGGCATGCACAAAGCAAGTGTACTCAAAGTTATCCAATAGGAAAGTCAAGGGGATATGATAAGACCACTTCAAAACAACCAATAGCTCAAATCTCCCATCCACCATCTCTTGAAGACCAAGTAAATCACATAATCCTAAAGAGAATACAATAACATGTGGACACAAATATGAGGTATGAGATGAGACTATTTATCAATACATACACTTAACAATTGAAAATAATTCTTCAAAATTATGAAGAAAAACAATTGTATTTATCAAATCTATCAAACTTTATTGAAATTTTAAAATTTTAGAAAAACTTAATATAAAGAAAAAATGACGTCAACAAAAATGCATGTTAGTAATAAATTAATGTATTGTTAAACAAACCAATAATAAAAACTTGATCTATTCATAGGTTCAAGAAAAGTAAATTTACCCCATCTTAATTATGTTATAGTATAGAATCATATAGACTCCGCCACCACATGCAAATAAGGAAGCCTTCGTATATTTGAATCCCTCACATTTCTTTCCTTTTTATTATTTCTTCTAGCTCATCCTAACCCTTCCAACGATATTTACGCTTGTTGGTTTGTCAAAATATCATTTATTCGTTACCATAAAAATTAAACTAATGAAAAATATGTAGATCTTCCATCAAAACCATAGAGCTCGAGGATTGAACAATGGGGAGGATGATGGTTTATTATTTTTATTTTGGTCATTAGAATTTTCCTCACCTAAGTGTTAGGGTTCCTTGGTCATCAACATATGGATAGCCAAAATTGAGCAATGTGTGAATCATGCAATAGACACTTATGCAATCACTTGATATGTGACACATCCACGGTGGACACCTTCTCTCTTCGTGCGAAACAAATATTGACGTAAATACAATTCACATGAAAAAAATATTGTGAATCAAATGAGAGACCTGATTAAACCATTCACATATATTGAAATATCTTTAACAAACATATAAATATATAACCACGCATTTCAACTAGTTGCGTATAACTAGCACGCACAAACTCATTACATCCTACACTCTACACCAATCAAAAATTAATAATTTTTAATTGAATTGTTGATTGCTGGAGAAAGTGGAACCCACCGGAATTGTGCGTGCTAATTAAAGATCACCCAGTGTTCAAATCAAGAAGACAATGTTTCTTCTTATCACCCCATTGAAGACGTGTGGTTGGATCCAGGCCACTGGTTTGTTTCATTTGAGGGTAAGACAACTTGTCAACACATGGCCGGATTTATTTATTTATTTGAAAGCGCGTGAATTTTGTTGGAATGAAAAAATATTAATCTTTTTAAAAAATTGCTACCTCATATGCTCTCCACATGCTCTATTCGATATTGAAAAATATACTTCTCTTATTCGATTAAAAACATACTTGCCTCCTTGTCGAACATGGTCTTGATTAAACACGATGTTTTAGTTTTTGGTAGGAGGTGTTGTTGATTGAAACCGAAAACGTTTTTAGAATGGACGATGCCATGTATGACGGTGAATACATTTTTTTGTAAGCATGTTGGATGTAAGGAGATTTTTTTATTATTATTAAGAAGTGTATTCAATTCGGTATTAGATTATATGGATTGTCAGCATCTCTTTTCAGTTTTCAAGTAAGTATATAGTAGATTTATAATTATATGTAAGTATACAATTAAACTAGTGATCACCTTGAGTTTAAGTAGTTATGAGTAAGGGGCATCAACGTCGCCAAAGTCACTAACAAAGACGATCTTGGCCTCAACCGTTTCGACTCTCTGTATCAGGTATCTCCGTGTCTTGTACTCAACAATAATTGATTCCTGGTGAGCTTATTCAAAGCAAATCAACTTCACCAATAGACCAAGGGCCGTTTAATAGGATGTATAGAATTTTATCATCCCATGTAAAAATATATGGATGATTAGGATAAATCTAAAATGCTAACTGGCTCATTTAAATAGAAATTCTGGTATCATGGCACCATAAAGATGATAAAACAATACATTGCTTTCCATTTTGAGTGCATGATTAGTTGTGGAGGATGATTTTTTTGTAGTTATAAGTGTTCCAAAAAACCCATGACGTTTTTGTCTACACAAGAACCTTTCAACAAGAATTTGTCAATACAAATTATTTTATGTATCTATTTTTCCATTTATGAGAAGAATGGAAAAAAAGTGGTGTGAAAAAACCTTCCATGTTTAAAGAAGTGGTGCAATACGTAATTATAGTTTAATTTTTGTTATGTTTGATGAGTATAAATAATGAAATATTTTCAAGGTCAACTTCTATCATCATCTAGAGAGTCATATGAATCGGATATTATATTTCAAAACCATAATTCATATTTACCATTGCATTGATTCCTATCACTTTTTAATATTATTATATTTTATGTAGAGTGTGTTTATTGGCCACGTTCAATCCAATCATGTATATATTATTGATTAAATGTAATTACTATCATAATAATTTTTGAGCAAGAATAGAGCATCCGTTTGTTAATGTAAAACATATTTCCCACACTACGATCGACAAACACTCTTTTTTTATAAGGATGAAACAAAATTTTACAAATTGTGACGAATGATTTTATAATACAATTGAATATTTTTGGTTTATATTAAATGTCTCAATGATTACAATTTTTACTTTTTGAATATGTTTTAATTGGTTTATTCATTTAATTATTTCTAAAGGTGTAATTTTCAATTAGAATATTTGTTTGGTTTATGAAACTTATATTTTTTGTCTCTATGATTAAATTTTAATGACTTGAATACCTTTTAATTTATTGTATTTATCTAATTTTTCACAATTTATTTATTTGTTCAATCACTCTTATCAAGTAATGATGAGAAGCATGTAAATGCATATGAATAAAAACACACAAATGGTTTAAAATTTTGCATTTCACAATTTAGTAAGGGATGGGTAACTTACATGCACATAAATACATGTGAATTTGTTCCCATCTATATATGTAAAAAAATCACAAATAAGGCTACTCCAAGGAAATAAAACTATATAAAATTGGCCTTTTCAAGTGAATGACTAGTTAACACTACTACACGGCCCCTATTTTGTGACAAAAATATACACAAAAGTTTACTTTTGTCTCTAAAAGTTTATTTTTATTTCTAACTTGTTTTTTAATTTAAACCTCGAATAATAAATTAACTTTTACTTTACTATATTGTGAGAAAATTGCAGAACCTAAAAGGGAAAAATTGCACCATTTTTTTTTTTATCAATCCAAGCAGTTCTATTCGGCCAAGACTTGGTAGATCTCCTTGCTTCAAGTGTGATAGTTGGGTATGGGATCCTTTAGAGGTGCAGATATTTTTTAGATGTAGAAGAGTCCCCTCTTCATCCTGAACCATGAAATACGGTCCAACTTTCTGCTCACAACTAGGTTTCCAATTTTGGACACCGAGCCTCTTCAATCCTGTGAGATCCTTCACGGGGGTCAATCAACTGCCCTCCTCCCAATCATGACAGACACCCGATCCAAGATATCTATTCTACTTCCCTCGACTGAGTTACTTCCGAGGCTTCAATTTGATTTTCATTTTCCCCAGCCACCTTTATCGGGCATTTATTCTGGTTTGTTCACCATGGATTTACTGTATTGGTTTCCATTTGGGTGTATATCTTCCATGCTCTTGCTCTGTTTCATTTTTTCTTAGACGAGACTCTGTTATAGATTTTCTCGGGTCAAGAACACTCTTCATTAAATGTGTAAAATAACTAGCTCCGAGTTTTCTCAATTAGAGCTCAAGCATTGCTTGGTTCGTACTTTCTTTTCCATGGCTCATCAATGTCATGGTAGATCAATTATGAGTGCAGTGTTGGGGTTTGAATTAGCTCGAGACTTTTTTTCCCAACTCGCCACACTCGACTTGGTTTGGATTTGCAAAGTTCAACTTGGCATATGTAAATGCGACCACTTCCTCTTACTGTAAGTTATTTCCATTTTAGCTCTTGCTTTTTCTCGTTGGGTATGGGTATCCCGATCTATATACATATGTCTTTCCCCGAGTTTCTTCGGATTTGTGCTTTTCAACCGGACCTCTCTCTTGTTGTTGGGGTTTTTTTACTGCTTTCTTATTCATTTTTAGGCATCAACACTTCTTTAACATTTGCATGGATGTTTTTATTTTTGGCTTCTGATTTAATAAATTAAATTGGGGTTTATTTTTCAATCATATGTCGTTTTAAGTATATTCCATGTTTGTGTTGAATAGGAGCTTCAAGACAAGACATAAGATTGTTTTTGTCAAGATTTTAGGTTTCAAAGAGATTTTACTTGTGGGAATATTTTTTTGGGTATGCAATTTGTCTGAGTAAATGCATCAATGAAAACACCACATGTAAAATGTTTGACATAATGCTTAGAATAAGTTTGGGTGTAAACTATTTCACTAAATGCTTCGTAAAAATTGTGAACAAAACAATGCATGTGAGATGTTTGATGAAAGTATTGGAAGAAGTTTGGATTTAAACTGTTTGACGAAATGCATGGAAGGAGTGTGGGCTCAGGGCCTGGATTGCTTTGAGAAAATGCATGAGAAAAAAGAGTTCCCGTGCATATTGTGCAATAACCATATCCCCTGCACACATATTTCTTTCTGGAATTTATACAAATAGTTGTTGGCATTTAGTCAAATAGTTCACTGAACATGCCAATTTTTGAAAAAATAGTTAGGATTTGATGAATTCTTTTGCCCTATCCTACAACTGTCATTTCAAAACAGGTTGGGAAAATGATAATTCTTCATTCTAGGTGTTTTGGTTCTTTGTTAAAAGTATTTTCTTTATTTCTTTTATCTTGTATGTTTCAATGATTAACATGAAGACATATTGACATGTTGGAATTATTCCCATATTTTCATTTTAGAATGGTTTGCTATGATTTCGTACTCCCAATTCAAACAGTTTTTTGTTGGATGTTGATTAGGTTCAAAACCAAACCTTGCTGGTTTGGAAATCAATGATGGCTCTTAAATATATCTTTTTAAGGGTCCAAGAATGATCTCTACCGTGTTTCATTTTTTCGGCAATGGGATGGTCCAAGGTTTCTTTTTATTCTTTCTGTGGATATAGACTATCAGTTTTGAACTAATGTCTCTTCTACTACTTTATTGGTTCTACTTGTGACACTTTAAGCTCCCTAATGCTGGCAATATGTATCATTTTTTAATCATCAGACGTTCTATGCTGCTACTCTACTCTGAATCTGAAAACAAACTCATAAAATGTAATGTTTACTTCCCGATTCCTTCTCTTAAAACATGTTTTGAATGAGGAATATTGACACTTGAATGTGTTACTTAAGTTCTTGAAATATTTTTATGAACATGTTTCTATTGTTAAATCCAAACTTGGGTTTATTTAAAACATATTGACATGCTTGAATTATTCCCATATTTTCATTTTAGAATATCTTGCAATGATTTAGCACTCTCAATTCAAAAAATTTATTGTTAGTTCTTGATTAGGTTCAATACCAACCTTATCTTTGCTATGTTTCCGTGATACGCCACCCCAAGAACCCACCCCGATATGTCGTTATCCCAGATAATATATGTATAGGGTAGTCCTATGTACGTCACAGAGATACATCTATACATATTTGTGATGTACGCACGAGTACCCTATATGTATCTCGTACACATCCCTTTGCAAAAACATTTTTTTAAAGTTTTAATTCATTTTTTAATTTTTTTTGGACTATTTTATTCCCTAAAAGTGAACCCTAAATACTAAATGAATAAAATAACACACCTCACCCCCAAAAAAGTTATAAAATGCATGCACCCTCTAATTTGAAATCACACAAATAATTTCATTGTCGTTTACAAGTGAATGAGAAAAGAGTCAAAGAAGAGTTGTGAAGAGCTTAGTGGAGGCAAAGATTGGAAGGAATTTTTTCAAAGAGCTTAGAGGAGGTAAAGATTTGAATAAGGGGCAGCCATTGCTTCTTTTCTTTGGAGTCCACTATTGCAAGGAGGAGAAGGAGAGGAAGTCATTGTTGATACTTGAGAGGAAGAGCTTGTTCTAAATTGATTGTTCATTCAAGAATCAAAACTAGAAGAGTAGAGAAGCAACAAGGATATACGATTCTACACTACATGTATACCGTATTTTAATTTAATAATTTTTTAATTCAACCTTTTGTTTTATTTTTTTACGGTTATTTACTTATTTATTATATTGATTTTTTTAAAAAAATTAAACACATTCTAAATCTGAGTATACTCTCACCTAGTGCCTTTATAGCGATCTTGGTGATTAAAAAAATATTAGGATGGCATAGTTTAGGGTTTTAATTTAATAATTGGTAAAAAAGTATTTTTTAAAATTTTAAATGCATTGTCCAATGTTAATGCATTTATTTTTTATTTTTTTAGCTTCCTAAATCTATGTATACTCTCACCTCACGCATTTATGGCGAGCTTAGTGATAAAAATAGATTAGGATGACATAACTAATTTATTTATGTAACACTCACAAAAACGATGTTCTAGGAACACGCTAAAACCCTAAACACTTAACCCGAAAGATTGCAGATTTTTTTTTGTTTAAGTTGAAAGGTTACAAGGGTGTCAACCCTTAGTGTGCATTAAATTTATTTTCACCAATAATATTTACTTTACAAGGATGGACCAAGTCTAAGTTAAATGATTAAATATTCTTAATTTATCTCTAAGGTCAATTAATTAACATTCAACTAGGAAGGTGCCATAATTTAATTTACTTGGTTTAATTTTTTCTCCTCTTTAATCAATATTCAAACCCAAAATTATTTACCTTATACTTGGTTGCTATAATTCCATTATTTAAAAAACTTAAGTGTCCATTTCATTACTTTTCTAAAACATACTAGGAACTATATTAGTGACTTTGCACACCAAGGTTTTTAAATGGCCCCATTCACCCATCTATGCATACCTTTAATTTTTATTTAAAACATTTATAAAATATATTCCTACAAAAAAATGTAGGTTTGATCCTCAACCCTTGGATCGATTCAATTGTGGCCCTAGATCCTGTGGGTTCCTAGCTAACCCTAAATATCCTTATGAATTTTTATTTAGTATCTTTCTTTATCCAAGTCTCCAAATTTGGTCACTTTTCCTTTGTTTAATTTGTAGGTTGAAGAGAAGGAAGCCATGGGAGCAAGAGAGGAAGAACTATGGAGGAGTCTACAAAGAAATCGAATTTACTTTATTCTAGGTTGTAGATTTATCATTGTAATTTATTTCATTCAAGGATTGAAGGGATTTCCTTTTACAATATGATTTTATTACAAAACTATTTGTATTTGGAGTAATTTGAATTTACCATTTGAAGATTTAATTGCTTAAAACAATGAGATGTAGCCATTATTTGTTTGCTGGTGGTTTCCTTGTAATTTTTCAATCTTCAATTTTTTTTTTTGAAGTTAAAATTTGCAGACAGTACAAATTTACTTTTTCGTAGTAAGTGACATAACCGCCTCCCGAGTAGGCCAATAGTCTTGGGTCCGCTGCCCCACCTCCGGGTGACAGTTCATGAGCCACCGCCTTGCCAAAGTAGTGGTTCTCGAGACCTCCGCATTTCTTGAGTGGTGATTACAACATCACCGCTATACATAGGGCGGCCGTCTGCTCCGTAGAAACAGATCCTTAAAAACCGTGTAATGGACACATTTTCAATACCAAAATACCATAGTAAAATTATCAGAATAAAGTTTTTGAATTTAATTATATGCTACACAACACCACATGAGATACAAATAAAGAAACTCGACATCACATATGAAACTTACGTAAACATGAACCCACTCATACAATAGGATAACATAGGGTACACACCAATGACTTACTCAAATGACGTAAACCAGACAATGACCTAATTATAGTAAGAAACACAAGATAGACATACTCCACGACATGGCCTTTTCATGGTTTACCTATTCATTACATTTAGGTTTCCATTGTATGACCTTATAGTTTTCAATATAATTAAACACATAAGGTTTAAAATTTCCTATTTTTCAAACTTTAATTACTTTATTTATCGAGCATTAGTCTTTTAATGGAAAATGTGTGGTTGGTTCTTTTCTCCAATTCCATTAGTTATCCATAGCTCATTTGTTAAATAATTCATTTTTAACAACTTTGAGTCTCCTAATATTCAATTCTTATGTTAAAGGTTTGTTTCTCAAACATTGTTTAGTTGACTATAATTGACTGAAGAACACATAACATGGGACCCTTCATTCCTTTACAACTAGGTTGCATGTTTTTATATTATTTCACCTATAGTTGTTCCTTTATAATTTTCTTGTTTCTCTTATGGAAATAACTTTATATAGCTTGATTGTGATTAGGAACGTATATACACACATGCACCTTCTAATATTTGAATAAAGGATCTGTTTGAGAGAGTCGTGTTTACTTGGTTTGGAAAAATACTCTCGTTACAAGGAGGAAAAATTCACATGAATAAAAAGGAAGGTTACTAGATCAATAGAAAACCTATCCCGAGTTCATTTTATAACATTGTTTAATACTAACAATACACTTTTTTCATCTTCCAATTATTACAACCTACTATGTAGGTTAACTAATTAAGTTGTATCATTCTTGATTCACAATCCATTGCTCCAATTAGAATTCATATTTTCAAAATTCTATCATGTGCATGGAAGCATACATTACACTCGTGTTCTCATTATAGATATTTTCTTTAAATTTAAGTGATGAATTTAAAATTTTGAATTACTTTTGTTTCATAATCTTAAGGATTTACTCCTAATAGAACGGGTTAATTACCTTTTCGAGCATAAATTGTACTTCATGAGTGATCCTAGATTTAATATATTCCTAACTACACCAAGGGTTCTGTAATGCCCACTAAAATGACCACTCGAGACCCAAGAAAAACCTAGGTTTAGATAGAAAAATTATGGAATAATTTTTTTCTTTGAAAAGCGTGACCACTACCAGGCTTCAAGCAACAATTGTCACAACAAAGATTCAAAGTCAATTATAATTTAATAAATGAAATTTTCCCATTAGTAAAAACATTAGATCCACATTACAAAATTAATGAGTATAATTAATCCAAATATAGTTAAATTTCTCTTAGGTGTTAATTTAATAAATAATTAAATTAACACTATAGTTAAATATTCCTTAATTAATTTTAGAGGGTCAAAGGGGCCAAAACAATTAAATGGCCAACATTTAATTTCACTAGGTCTAAACAATAACCAAGGTTATTATTTACATGGGTTAGAAAAATATTCTCTTATCCCCTAACGTGACCCTTTAAAAGGTCAACCCATGCTTTAGAGTTAAACATTTAAGTTAAAAAGGGGTAATTTCCCACTTATCCACTCTTAGACTCATCTTTGCACTTCAACCTGATTTTTCACATATTTAACACACTTAAGTTTTCCTAAAAACATTTTCATTAGATAGGAAATTTCTTCCCCTTTCCAATGATATAAAGAAGTCCTCCTAACTCCTCATATTTCTTAAGTTACAGGTCGGTGGCCCTAGGGAGGAAACTTTTCCCAAAGGTGGGCTCGGGCCAAGGGAAGAAATTTTCCCAAAGGCGGGCCTAGGGGCCTACGAAAGAAATTTTTCCCAAAGGCGGGATCTGTGGGGATAAAATTTTCCAAGGGCGGGCCTCGTAGTAGAAGAAAATTTTCCCAAAGGCAGGCTTGCGGGCCCAGGGAAGAAAATTTTCCCCAGCCTCAAGGGACACGTGACACAATTTTAAGCCCACGCGGGAAGGTGGGTCATCGGAGGTAACTTGGATTCTAACTCCTTTGTTAAAAAGGAAAAAGGTTTTAAAATGAGCCGCGCCTCTGCCGACGCCTAGAGATGCCACATGTCATGCCCAAAATTTCAAGCGGGAAGTGAACCATTGAGGAAAACTTAGAAATATTGGCATTTGTGTTAAAAAGTGCGAAGGTTAAAAACAACCCGCGCCTCCGCCGATGCCTAGCGAAGCCACGTGTCAATCTAACAAAGGTGATCTTGCAGAACGCAAGTGGGCCTGGTGACTTAGGAATTTTTGCCAAATTTTTTTCCAAAAGCGATAAGGGTCTAAAACAATTTGTGCTTCCTGCTGACACTGAAGAAGCCACGTGTCGACCTACAAGGATGACAAAGGCGGAAAGCGGACCATGGAGAGACTTAAGATTTTGCACCAAATTTTTTTAAAAGAAAAGTTTGATGATGTGGGCCTGTGAACCCGCGGAGGTGTTTTTTTTTCCAAAAGTAAATTGGGAAGGTCATGGGCCACGAGAGAATTTGGGAAAAGTAAATTTTTGCAAACAAAAACTTCAGATAGCCATAAATTTTGACTGGAAGCTTGGATTTGGGAAATTGAGGACTTTTTGGAAAGGGCTCAAACTTTTCTTTGCATAGGAAACATAAAAATTCATTTTTGACAAAATTAAGTGGGTGAATTTGACAAAAAAACATCTTTCCTGCCATTAAAACATGAATTAAACCTTTTCAACTACCTGACTTGATTTGATATGCTATTATTTATTCTTCAACATGCCAAATAGACATGAAGAGTTGCGCTTGAATGATTTCAAACAGATCAGTTGCATGGATAAAGTTCTAATGGTTGAGTATTCAAAATGAATTTCCTTTCTTTTATGTGAAATTACATTATTTTTCCTCTTTCCCAATTAAAGATGAACTGTGTAAATTGCAAGGGAAATACAAACTATTTTGGAATGTGTTTTGATCATCCTTAGTTCATTTTAATATTTTATCTTGTCTTTCATTGTTGTAGGGTACTCTGTATGTTTTTCTGATATTTATTTGCAGGTCTTACAATGAGTCTAAAAGAAATCTACGTGTTTACAAGTTAGAATTGATCTCCTTCATTTTCCATACTCTAAAAATTTAAGTTCATTTATTCAAATTTTACAATGTTTAACTCTCCTTCAATACGTGAAAAGCAAGAATGCAATTCTATTTTTATTTAAAACATGTCTTTCAAATAACACAGAATTTTCCAGCCTTCAAATAGAGAGTTTTGCAAAAAACTAATTCCAACAATAGATTTCAACCAAGAGTAACACCATTTTGATGGAAAGTAAATCAACTCCAATTAAATGAAATAATTCCTTTTACACTTCTTTTCTGTTTGCCAAAATATACCAAATAAATCTTTCTCATTCCTTTTCACATTCCAATACAACTTTCATATCCTAAAACAGAGCATATTTTCACTACAAATATTATTACAAGTCATCCACTTAAAGTGGGAAATTTTACAATAAGGAACCCAAGGAGAACTATAAAATTTGTCTTTATACACAGCTCCAAGAAAAACAACAAGAGATCCACCATGTTTCATTTGGTCACAACAAATAGAGGGAGAGGCAACGCTCTCCACCCAACCAAGAATTCCAATGAAGAGGAGAAGCCATCCTCCTCATTCGCCCCTGAGCCCCAACCACATTACAATAGGAAATGGATTCAACTCATGGCAATAAGACAAGCTTCCAAAACACAAACAAATTTCATAATCATATCACAATCCAAAATAAAATGTAGTTACAGTCACAAGAAGGACAATAACAAAATATACAAGGCCTCATCACACAAAGGCCAAAAGAGAAAGATCTATGGGGGAAGCTTCTTATACCTCCCAATGGGGAATGGGTGACCACCTTAAAACCCACCAAAATATTCATCTCAAACCCCTACATACTCTTATGCCTCCCCAAGTACCTCTTATGCCTCCCCATTCTCTTATGCCTCCCCCAAAAGTAAGAAATGCAAGCTATTTCTTGTCCAAGGTGGAACACCCAACCCAAAATCCCTCCACAAATAACTCTTATGCCTCCCAAAAATATCCCCATAGTCTTCTCCTACACCACACCTAGGAAATCTACCCAACCAACCAACAAACATACCAAACATTCAAAAATTCACATAAGCACAATATAAAAGAAAACCTTTTTACAAGAGTCAAGATCCTACCTCTCCATGATAGAGCTTGATCCAAAAGTTCAACATAAAGCTTATTCAAATTTAAACAATCCTAAGCACCAAAATTCCACCGAATAACGCCCACTATTTTCGGACACACAAGACAACAAAGAAAAATACAGGATAATTTTTTTTGACTTGTTTGAAGTATAGAACGACATTACAGGAGGACACAAAGGTTACAACTAAATTTTCGAACAACCTGACACAACTATGACCACATAGGCAACACGAAACATCCAACACCCATCAAGGACAGTTCACTTTTCTCTTTGACAAGACACCACAAAGAACCCAACTACAGTACATAGTTACAGTTCAGGACAACCCACTGTGAACATCTTCTTAAGGTTATTTATTTTATTCTAAAACACGCCCTTCAAACTTTATCTTACGTTCTAGGAGATTCAGGTTTGATTTGAGAAAATTCTTCTTACAAGGGTTAGAATCCTTTCTTTTACACTTAGAGACATTAGGCTTGGGTAAAAATTTCCGAAGAGGATCATCTTTAATGTGACAATTATTGGATTGATCAGTTATTAGGTTAACACTAGAAGGGAGGTGGGGTGAACCAATCCCCACAAGATTATCTTAAACCAACACAAGCTACAGAATCTTGATTTAGACCTCCCTTGCACAAGGCGACGAGCATAAGGTCCAACTGAAGTGGAGTGCCATAAGGTTTTAGAACTACAACCTCCTTGTGCAAGAATCAACTATTAACCATGCTTAAGAGAAGATTACAATATACTATGGAAAGATTTAAAGTGAGAAGGTCAATTTATTTCATCATCATGATCTCTTTAGTTATTAACCGGTCTTTTAATGAGACTTAAGAGTTCAACTGGATTTGGGTAAAAAAATTCATTTAGCATTCTCTTGATTAAGTTCGCTAAAGGATGCACAAGGGGTTCCCAAAATGGAAGTATTAGACTTAAAGTGTTCTTGTTCAAACTCCCCTACTAACTAAGACATAACTATAACCCCAAAACCAACAATGATTTTACTTTTTTTTTCTTAGAATACTTATCATTTCACAACCAAGACAATAAAGTTTAATTTGTAGCTTAAGGTTAGCGAGGGTAGATTCTTTTACATCGTTAGATAAACACTTTCTTTCCAATTAAAGACTCTTAATTTTATCAACCAAGTACAACTTCATTATTATCTTCTTTATTTATTCATCTATGTATTCGTCTTATTTTATTTTTGATTATCTTTAGAAAAAGGGATTTTCAACCCACTAAAATATGCCTAGAATAACATTGATACCAATACCATGGAGGGTTACTAAACCAGCAAGTCTTATGACCCGAAAGAAGAAATTACCATTATTTAACGAGAACACAAAACACGGTTATAACATTTCCATTCAACATGGCACATGAACCAAAGGAGTCAAGAGATTGGATTTCACTTTGGTTAAGAACAAGAAGGTAACAAAATAGGCCAAGCCATGCTACAAAATTTTCATGATTGTAAATGATATTTCCAAAAGAATACTCATAACAAGGTCAAGATTGAATATTATTTCTCACAAAGGTAATTACAAGTTTAACTACAAAAGAACAAGACAACTTTATTTCACAATTACCAAACAATCCAAGGCAAGAGGCTTTCAAAATCCATTACAAGCACCAATGCAATAATTACAACACATTTTGACTTTCGTACAAGGAACCACATAAAACAATTCGATGAAACCTTTACAAATATTTCCTTTATCTACTCGCATAAGCCATCTGCACAATTATTAACTTGAGTCAGTTTGCGAGAATTGAGCATGATAAGAGCTACAACATAAGACATTGTGTTGTTACCTAACTATTTTATAGAAATGAAACTATTGTTAAAGAAACAACCCCATAAATGCAGGTTAAAATTTTGCAAAAATACTTTCTAGTAAAACAATAAGGAAAAAGAAATCTCACAGATCCAACAAGGAGTAGTATTTAAATACGATCTCATCAATTCAATCCTGTTGAGTCTATTTCGAACACCAATATGCACTTTTACCAATTTCTAATCATCTAAACATGGGTATTTAGGAAGGAAGGAATTCATATGTCCTATACTAACCTTATCCTTCCAGTCAAATCACAACCCAAGTCCCTCAACTAAACATATTCTACCTTTTCAAGAAGAAGCACAAGTATTGAACAACTACCATTCTCTAATTAGTATAGAAATTTTTATTCAAAATTTTGTGACCTGGAAGCACTGAAAGATAAACCAAAATCTAAATACATTTCATCAACTACTATACTATTTTAGGGCCCAATGCAGAGTCAAAAATGGGATTGATCTAGAACAAGCTCCTACACTAAGGTGAGGAAGACTCAGTTAGTTGAAACAAGACCAGATAAATTACATATGAAGCTTTCAAGGTAAGGGTGATTAAGTAAACTACTCAAAATTTATCATGCCAAAAATGAAAAATAAATCACTAATGCTCGGTAGGCAACAATTTCCTATAAAAGAAGTCAATAATTTCAACCCTACTAATTTCATCGGTGTGTTCATCGTTATGAGATTCATTTCCAAAACGATGATATTAAAAACTAGAACCCTATTTTAAAGGGAGGAATTAAATTTAAACAAAAACAAGAGAGGAACTCCTCATCATTCTTCAACAATCTTTTTGTCAATTCAATCATGCCATAAGTTTTCCACTAAACTACAATCCACATCCTATAAGCTATCTATAGGAATTTATATACAATCACAAATGGATTAACATGAATGGAATTATGTCACCTATTTCCCTTCGAACCAAGTCCCTTTCATGGTCTAACTATTGATTCCATCAAACAGATAAATAATTTCCATAGGAATTAAATGTAGTCACTAAGCATGCCTATAGGAGGTCTATTCTAGCATTGACAAGAAATAACATCATAAGGATAGGGAACTCCAGAAGGTCTGCCAAGATACTAAAATCAATAATCCACCTAATCAACTCATACTAATATAACCAAGATGATAGAGAGAATTATAACACAATATGCACTTCATGTGATCAAACCATGATTGAATACACAAGAAAATTTTACATAGGTATAAAGGATCAAGAGTGACATCAGGATTCAATCAACAAAAACCACAAAAAATACCATCCTTCTCATGATAGAAATCAGGATCCAAGTTATAAGGATAAAAAAATTCCTTTAACAAATAACTATAAAAGTTCACGGTAAAAAAATCACACACTATAACCCCACTCAAGAGATGTTTTCATGAAAAGCAAATTAATTTGATAAAATGTTTAGAAAAAGTGGAAGAATTAAGGTGTAGGGCTTATCATGCCTGAAATTCGCTTCCACCCGTTGCATAGACACCTCACCGACCAACAACAACACTCAATGGGTTGAATCTTTGTCCACAAACATCATGGGTGCTAAAACCTCCACATACTCCCACATTGGCACTCACAGGAACTCTCAAAACCATGAGTGCATCTGTCTGAAGAAATGAGGTCCCAAGGACTGCCCTGATGGCAGTGAATACACAAAAATGGGTTTAATGGAAAGGCCCCAGGAGCCCGTGAGAGATAGGGGAAAAACCAGAACCCCACAACCTCACAAAAATACTCCCATCTTGCGTCGAGAAAGGAATAGTTAGGATAGGGAAGAACCGTTAACAAACACAAGGGAAAAATGTTTTCTAAATAGCCGTTGGAGTAGGAGCATAAGTCCACGCATGCAAAATTGTAAGAAACCACAAGGAAGGTAAACTGCTTTGCAACACGCCTCAAGGAGATGAGGTCACAGGTATGCCACGATTGCAGGGCAAGCACAAAAGAGGAAACAAAAACAAAAACATCCTGGTCTGATCACCCTAGACAAAAATACATGTGGCCAAGGGGGAAAAAGGATCTTTGGAACGGAAAGAACATCCATCAGAGCACAATGGAAGGAGACTTTAGAATATGCAATCAGAAGCTTAGAGACCTGTATGCAATGCGTGGAGGAAAGCACATGGCTAGAAAAATTGTTGACTAACTCTTGCAAGAGATGTGGTCTTCAAGGAAATGCCATCACATAAGGATACACAATCAAACAAAGGAATCTAGAAACTCAACCCTACTTGACCCCACACCATTACTAGGTGTCCAAATCGTAACAATTTGCCTTTTCCAAGCACCCCACGCAGCCAGGTCAAAAATGGTAGTTTGGAACAGGTATGGACATCCACCCACACGCGCAGGAGATGAGTCTTCAGTCTAACATTGCAGAAGAGAAGGTCCATCTTACACAGACCCACAACCACTCTCCAAACCCCATGCTGCCAACAGCAAAAGGAAAGGAAACGCTTGAGCATGCCTGACACAAGGCCCCAAACAAAAGGAAAAAAAAAGCTTCCTTCTCTCCCACACCATACAAACCAATTAAATGGCAATAAAGAAGATAACAGGGAGGTAGGCATCCCCACTTCTAAGGCATATCCATGCTTCCACATGCCAGAAGACAAGGAGGGAAGGAAAATAATAGTCATACACTAAATAAGGAAAATTAAATTCTCTTAAATAATGGTAGGTTGGTGGAATAAATGCCAAATTCTCCTTTAGTTAAATAATTTAAAAAAACATGAATGAAGGCTTGAACGACCAAGGAGCAATCACTAGTGGTTGGAGTTTCGACAGCAACGCAAGACAATGACCAGCCATGGCGCCATAATGGAAATCTTTTCATTTTCGCCAAACGAGGCTCACACTACATAAATGATCAATAATAAAATAAAATAGCTTAGAGGTAATTAATAATAATATAGATAAAAATTGACACTAAAATAAAATAATCGTCAATTGACAATTAAATAATAATATTATTATTATCATTATTATTATTATTTTTACAACCTAAAATAATTATTAGTCATACTAATAACGACCGACAATCAAGCTCGACAAAACGAGAACAAGATTTTCCTTTAACAAGGTAATCAAATAGGGTGCTACAGAGGCCCTCCACAAGAAACACCAACCAGGGCACGGAAAGACAAAACAGGGAGGAAGGATGTTAATCCTTCCTATGACAAGGTCGAAGCCAACTAATGACCCGCGAAACTCACACAAATGTTTGATCCCTCGAATAGGGTCTCAGGCGATGAATGAAGTAACTATTGAACGAGGTGTTACATCCACAAGCATTCAAAATCCTCTAACTCTCTCCAATTACAAGAGCACTATACCAACATGAAGTAACTCCCCTGAAGTGACCCGTAAAACAGAAAAGGATTCGAATAAATAAAAAGGGAGAGAGGAGGATGAGGTGGCTCCATGTAGGATTCCACATCACTCATTCCTCAACTCCACCTCATAAGTCAACTTCAAACTCCAAAGAACAATTAATAAGTGGGTGAATAAATGAAATTTTACTTACACACACAATCCAAGTCCACATCCCTTAAGGACCAAAATTAATTTCATGCAAGAAGGTGGAATAAAAACTTACAACACATAATCCAAGAGCCATCAGCTCTAATAAATGCATTCTTTTCACCCATTTTAATTTATTTAACTACAAGATTGCTCACTAATCTAGACACAAATAAAATAAATAATAAAGGGAAAAACCCTCACTAAAATCCACATACTAAATTTAAACAAAGGATACTAAATAAAATAATACACATAACCCCTTGGTCACATTTGAATGTGATTCCCCCATGAGAACCCCCTAACATCAATTCAAACACACACACATAACAAATACACGTTTCCATGGTGAACCTTGTTGAATTCATCTAGTATTCCAATGTGGTTGGTCTCCAATCCCTCGATGTTTGTTGTGACATGTTTACATGCAAAACAAAAATACCTCCTATGGCCTTGTGGCCGCATCAAATCATCCAAAATAAATATACAATATAACTCCAAATTCATCTATATAAAAATCAAAACATCATCAAGCAAGTAACGACATCATTTACAATTTCATCAATAACCATATGATCATAAAATTAGTTCAATTATCTAGGTCTACTCAATATGATGAAATAACACATGTCCAAAACACACACACACATATAACCATGTCAACATCATAACAACATCAGTATAAAATGTCTCCAATACCACATGCACCATATATGAATCAAAATAAACAACAGTCCATGATCTCTAGCATCTAACATCATGCCATATCAAAAGCTACAATAACATCCATAAGTATAGTCAACAATATCATAATCAATAAAAAAGTGTCGAAGGGAAGTGGGAACTATAGGTTCTGTTAACTTATTTGCAAGTCCAACTAGAGTACAATCTCCTTATCTCACAAGACCTTGGCTACAGTTGCAGGTATCCCATTCTCAAGGTTAGATTTTATTATTTCATCAGCATCATTGTTTGATTCATATTTATGCAAACCAAACTTGTGATCATGCATCATATTTGGTTTTTCAATTTATTAGGTTGTTGTATTAGTCATGGAGCTCTACTTTATTACATTCATTTTATGATCACATTTGACATTTAGTTGTTTTTTTGACACCGTTCAATGGCGTACCATATTTTTGTAGCGATCATTCCTTGGTTTAATATTATTTATCCTTTCACTAACTACATTTACGAGGTTACTTTGGTCCTGTATTATCATGATTTTGGAACAAATGAAATTCCTATAATACTCACTTAACACTAGGGATTAAGACTACAAGGAGTACAACCTCGCATAACACAACTCATTTCATTGCTCTTAGACATGAAAGTATTAAGTGTATGTTGCAAGAGAGATATCCCAAATAACCTTATGCATTACAAAAGCATCCTAAGGACCTATTTCAATTGTTGGGTAAATATGCAAGTAATTCGAAACGTAGTCTCTTCTCAAAAATTTAGATCTCACAAGAGATCAATCGTAGGTACAACAACCAACTATGTTGCAAGACTTTGGCCACCCACTAGGGTACCAAGGGAATTTACACACTAGGAGGTTAAATTTATTCATGATATGGTCATACCTACAAAAACAAGACATGATCACCTCACTCATCCCAAACGATAGGTTTTATAACGTAAAATCACCACCTCATCAAATATTTAGGTAAAAAGGTCCTTAATAAGACGTCTTAGGTGGGAAACAAGGAGATGATTAATAAGGTTAGAGTATTTTAATTACATGATCAATGTATTATACCCTGGAAAAGACTCAAATGGGAGGAGGAAGTACAATAGGCATTATAACGCGTTCTTTTTTATGAGAGGAGATTCTACCTAGCATTGTGTGTGTTAAGGAAATAAACTAATAATTAACATAGATAAATCTTAATTTAATATCTTTATAACATAGGTAAAACATTGAGCACAACTTGACATTCAATTTGACACTATAAAATATAGCTGCATTTAGTATTCCCTTTTCAAAATATATATAAAGAACAATTCTTGAACAAAGTACATATCATTATTCTATGGAAATACATATATCAAAAGATGAATATAACTTTACAATGAAAACTCATTAATTACAACATATCACATCAAGAAAATTCCTCTTGTTACTTATACCTATAACCAATGTTTACATCAATCCTAAGACTCAATTATGGAAATCCTCTACACTCTAGCATAAATCAACACATTCATAATTTCTAACAATTTCAATTAAATAGAAGAGAGAGAGAGTAGGGAGGAAGAAGAAGATAGAGTTCATTTCTCATGCATTCACACTTTCACTTTCATTTTCACTTAACGTTTTTGTAATAGAGAGAGAGTAAAGATGAGAGAGAAAGTAAAGAGACATTTTATCTTCCATTCAAAATATCATAACCATTTTCCTTTCATGTCCATTTTAATTTCATTTCAAACCAATTTTACATTTTTCCAATTCATTTACATTTTCAAATCAACCAAAGTTTCATAATCATTTCTGGAGAGAGAAAAGGGTGGAGAGCCAAAAATCACCATACATTTCAAAAATTCATTTATACAAGATAAGGACTAGATAAAATTATTTATAACATTGCAATGGTATTACGAGATCACACGCGTGGCTAGAAGTTAAACAAGACACAAAAAGGAGATTTTAGCTAAGGTCGAGAAAACAATCCAAAATAGCAAAGTTCTTACAACTGGGTCTCGAACACACTCGTTTCAAGTTCAATCACCAAGTTTTATGATTCCAAATTATTCCCCCATATATAGAGAATTCATCGTGTCTGACAAGAGTTAATTATGACTAGCAGAGCTCAAGTTACAAGGGCAAGTTTGGGGCCCGTTATCGTAATTGTGTCAATGAGATCTTGTCGTAAAGTGACCAAAGTGGGTTCCAAAACCCACTCATAAAAATTAGTTTCTGAAGGCATTTTTAGTGAACTAAAGGTGGGGTACGATCCTCTTGTTGGAAGTCTAGAGGTAGGAGGTAGTGGTTTTCAGTTTCACTCAAGTTAAGCGGAAACCGCAAGCTGAAACCGGCCATGTTTTATTAAAATGACCACATCACTATAATTGATTGATAAGCTAAGAGGGTTTAGGAATCCAACTTGCAAGTGTGTTAAATATTTCCAACAACTCAGTTAAGGTTCCCTATGGTGTTCCATGTTAGCATGGGTCATGCAAATATTTTTGGTTTTGCGGTAAGTTAGGGTGTGACGCTCCATGTGCATGACTTTTGGTGTCAATTTTTTTGACAATTCCAAAATGAAATTGGGTTTTATCAAGTGTTGGGGTTACATTTCTTGATAATCAACATTTAATTTCAAAATACAAGAAATGACGAAAGCGTTATTTAGAGAAAGAGAGTAGGGGAAAGTCCATACCTAATTCACGCAAAACTTGTGGTCGCCGCATTCGATGAGGCCGCATAACTTGCCACATTAAACATGTCATCATCCAAACACATTATTTCCCGCTAACATAACGCTTGCCAACAAAATAAAGGTAGCCACTTAACATGCTATTATCCTTGGAAACAAACACTTTCCAGGCGTGACCAAAGCTCCAACTTACCAACTTCAACACTTATGCGATCCCAAGATAATGAAACAACCAAACAACCATCAGGTCATATGCTTATGTGATTCTTTGACTTGTTCCACAATCCCCCCATTTGACACAAAATAGGGAGGACATTGGCAATCGATCATGGATAATGGCTTCCCCCTACTAGTTGCATTTTCTTGGAAGCTCCTATGGCATTTAACAAAAAGGACCATTTCGTGCATATCCAACTACCATGGCACTCCATGAGATGACATCCAACTGAAGTATTTCTTTACAATGCCTTCCAACCCCCTCATAAATACCATTCTATTCATATTAAGAAAATAATACATTTCCAAAAGACCACATTTTTTTGTTTTTCTTTGGGTAATATGTAAAACCTTTCGCGTGGCTTAAGCTATCTATCACATTTTCATATCAGATCAACTCCGGAAATTGTAAATTTGACACCTTGAGGAATATAGATCCACGCTTGAATATCCTCCAAACTTCGACATTTCAAAAACACATTTCTTTGGGGCATTATGCCAAATATTTCAAGTGTTATGTGTATGCTAAGTGGCCATTTTGAATCCATGTCAACGAGGGAATTTAAAATACAACTTTTGACAAAAATCACCTTTCTATTATGCTCCAATGAGATATCCATGCCTGCTCCCTAAGCTTTTTTTTGGCCCAAGCCGTTATGTATGTCTTTAACGTGAATGGATTGGGTTTGATACCTATTTTTTGCAACTGTTGATACAACCCCCAATACTCCAAGAGGACGTGTTATCACAATCTGTCCCCACATGCCTACATGGAAACACTAATACAACAAAGAAATGAAAAAAAAAAGAAACACATTTTCTCCTCCTGCTATGATGAACACATAGAAAGGCAAGGTGCAGAAAGGGATAAACTACACGTAGCAAATATTTAGAAGAAAAAACCAAACTATGACTGAAGCACCTCCACGATCCTCAATCTTCTTCTTGTCTATTGCATATATCAAACAAAGTAGTGGCAACAAAAGAGTGATTTCATTCAATTTGTCCCACGTAAAATTTTATTTATATTATTATTATACATCCCAACAATCACTACATTGTCTAATTATTGCTAATTCTGTAATGTTAACTATGGTTTCAATGTGGTTACCCCTCCAGACCTCAAATAAAGTGCTCGTACCCCTACAAGGAAAATGACAGGCTTAAAAGGAGTTCAGATGTGTCACTTCCATTCTCTATCAACTGACACATTCCACTCCCAAAAAGGAAGCTCAAGGAATTAAAAAGCATTATCTATTTCAATAGTAGAAACAACAACTACAAGATAATTTTAATTTTGTTCAATACATTTTATTTCAAGCCCAATAGTAAAAAGAAACTAAATCTACTAGTATTGTTATTTTTCCTTACTACAAAATGCAACATTTCAACATAAAAATATACTTCAAATTGTTGCCTCTTTCCATTTTCACTACAACTTATTTGTTCATAATAACTACTAAAACTTTATTTTACATTTAAGTTTTCCATGTGTACATTATTTGCATCTTACAACTTCTATATTTCTTCTTTCTCATTTTCAATAATACAACTACAACAATGAAAGTAAACTTTCTTTTTCCCTTGAGCATAGCTCATTTATTTTAAAACAAATAACTTCTTTTCTCACAATACAAACTAAAACTAAAATTTTAAGCATGATTTACATTTTGGTCCATTTCTTTCCATACTACAATTTAAAGAGAAAGGAAATTTTACAACTCTTCAATGAACTTCTTCAAATAATATTACAACTTACAATACAACATTTCCTTTAAACAAAATACAATATTACAAGTCTTCCACCTTGAGTGGGAATAACAAGAAGGTTTTATCACAAGGAAGGATTTCTTGAGGACACCAACAATGCTCCATGTTTCACATCACCAACAAGAGAGATCCACCATGCTTCATTTGATCACAACAAAAATGGGGAGAGGCAACACTCTCCACCCAACCAAGAATTCCAATGAGGAGAAGAAGCCATCCTCCTCATTGGCCCCGAGCCCCAACCACATTGCAATGAAAATGGATCCAACTCATGGAAAAAAACAAGCTTCCACATCACAATACAATATTTTACAACCATACCAAAACACAACAATACAACTACAATCACAAGAAGGAAAGAAAAAAAATATACAAGGCTTCAAAATGCAAAAGCCAAAGGAGAAAGATCTATGGGGAGGTCACTTATGCCTCCCAATGGGAAATGGGTTCCCACCTTAAAACCCTCCAATAAACATCTCAAAACCCTACACACTCTTATGCCTCCCTCAAGAACCTCTTATGCCTCCCACATTCTCTTATGCCTCCCTACAATCTCTTATGGCTCCCTCAACAAAATAACCAAGTAAGAAATGCAAGCATTTTCTTGTCCAAGGTGGGGCACCCAACCCAAATCCCTCCAAAACATGAAATAAACTCTTATGCCTCCCCACATGTAAGATCCCCATAGTCCCCTCCTACACCACACTTAGGAAATCTACCCAAGCACCCAACAAGCATACCAAAACACTCAAAAACATGCACATATACACAATATAAAAGAAAATATTTTACAAGAGTAGTAGCTCCTACCTTTCCATGGTAGAGCTTGATCCAAGAGTCACACACCAAGATTCTTCAAGCCCAAACAATCACCAAAAAGCTCCAAAAAATCCACAAGCACTCCAAAATCCTCTAACTCCCAAAATGCAAGAGCACAAAAGAAATGAAGTAACCCCCAAACAAGCAAAAGAACTTGAATAAATAGAAAAGGGAGAGAGGAGGGTGAGGTGGCTCCATGTAGGATGCCACATCACTCATCCTCAACTCCACCTCACAAGTCAAACCTCAACCCCAATGCACCATAAATTGGTGGGTGAGAGGAATGACAATTTACTTACACACACAATCCAAGCCCACACCCCTAAGGAAAAAAATTAATTACATGAAAGAAAGTGCAATAAAATTTTACCTTTTTGTCTTCCCAAAACACATAATGGGGTCTATTTTTGACCCCCAACCCATAGGTAGGGTTGGTATAGTAATTTAAGAGGTGTGGGACAAGTTTGACTTGTCCCACAAGCCTCCAAAATTGGCCCTTAAGGCCAAATTCAATTTCCATGAAGGGGTAGAGTGTACAACACTCAAGATCACAAGCACTCAACTTACAACACATAATCCAAGAGCCATCTAATCTAATAAATGAATTATTTTGACCCATTCATAATTAATTTAGTAAAAAATTAATTTACTAATCTAGACACAAATCAAGTAATTAATAAAAGGAGAATACATCACTATAAATCACATACTAAAATTAAATAAAGGAAACTAATAAAAGAGATAACACACAACCCTTGGTCACAATTGAGGTGATTCCCCCATGGGACCCCCTAAAAACAATTCAAACACACACACACACACAAAAAAATACATGTTTCCATGGTGACCCTTGTTGAATTCATCTAGCATTCCAATGTGGTTGGTCTCCAATCCCCCATTGTTTGTTGTGATATGTTTACCTACAAAACACATAACACCTCCTTCGGCCTCATGGCCACATCAAAACATCTAAATAAAATATACAATATAAATCCACAATCATCTATATATGAATCAAAATCATCTAGGCAAAGTAACGATATCATTTACAATTTCTAACAACATCTCGATTCTACATTTCATCAATATCCATATGATCACAAGATTAGTTCAATTGTTAAGGTCTACTCAATATGATGAAATATCACATGTCAAAATATATATAACCATGTCAACAACATATCATCATCAATATAAAATGTCTCTAATAATCCACACATCATATATGAATCAAAATCAACAATAGTCCAGTATCTCTAACATCTAACATCATGCTAAGTCAAAAATACAATAATATCCATAAGTATAGTCAATAATATCAAAATCAATAATAAAAAGTGTCGAAGGGAAGTGGGCACTACATCCCCTCCCCTTAGACTCGACTTCCTCCTGGAAGTCACTAGAATAGGTGTGGAAACTAGACTCATAGCAATGTAGCATCCTCCCATGTAGCCATAGTCTCATCATATCTGTCCCACTAGACTCAAACCTAGTCAATCTCTCTACCTCAAAGGCCCAGGTCCTACACTCTAAAATGGATGGGCTCCACCATCACCTACCCCTAATCCTACACCTACAATGAGGTCCAATCTAGCACATGAGAAGGATCTGCAATATATCTCCTAAGTACATAAACATGAAACACATCATGGACATGAGACAAGCTAGGTGGAAATGCTAGATGATAGGCCAAAGGGACCGATATACACTCCAAGATCTCAAAGGGACCCACAAATCTAGGAGCAAGCTTAGAACCTTTTCCATAATGGATAGGGATCTTATGTGGTCCTAACATGAAGAAACACCTTCATGCCCACCTCATAACTATGATATGTCCTATGTTGATCCACATACTTCTTCTTCCTATCCTGCGCCTCCTTGTAATCTCTACTTCTGATCATAACAACCTACTGCTCCATGTCCTGTAGTAAAGTTGGCCCAAGAGAAACCCTGTCCTCTAACCTGTCCCAACTAAGAGGTGTCTACACTCTCTTCCATATAGTTCCTGAAAAGGAGCCATGCCTATCGAACTCTGAAAACTATTATTGTAGGAAAACTCCACCAAGTACAAATACTCCTCCCATCTCGATTGATGATCCATAATGTACATCCTAAGCATGTCCTCCAAAATCTGATTCACCCGCTCATTTGTCCATCTATCTCAGGGTGATATGTTGTACTAAAATTGATCTTCATCCCGAGAGCATGCTGCATGGTAGTCCAGAAGTGGGAAGTGTACAAAGGATCATGGGTCACAAAATGATCTTCCATGGAATCCCATGTAATCTGAAATCTCATCAAGATATACCCATGCCACTACACTAGCTATGTAGGTGGTCTTCACCGAGAAAAATGAGCCACTTTCATCAATTTATCCACCATGACCATGATGGCATCATGGTGGTATCTCGACATCGGTAACCCAACTATAAAGTCCATGGAAATGGTGTCCCATTTCCACTCCGGTATAGCATGAGGAAAGAGAAGGCCAGCTAGATGCTGATGCTCGGCCTTCACCTTCTAACACTCTAAACAACATGATACAAAACTAAGCCACATGTCTCTGAAGTCCTCTCCAATGGTACAACTATCTCAAGGTGGCATGCATCTTCTTCACCCCGGATGGGATGAAATAAGGTGCACGATGAGCCTCTATCAAAATGTCCTATCTCAAGCCTCCATCTCTAGGAACATAAATCCAACCTCTGTGTCCTAAGAAGGCCATCTATCTCTAGTGAAAATCCATCAAACTTCCCTCAAGGGGTCTCTGAGACTCAATCTCTTCTCTAGCTATGCAAGGTAGAAACTGTCATGAGGAAGCTGTTAGTAAATCCTACTCCACAAATCTTGTACCCACTGAAGTGGCCATAACCACATGTCTCCATCTACTCAGGGCATCTACAACCACATTCTCCTTCCCTTCACATGCTCTATCTCCATATCATACTCACAAAGCAACTCCATCCAACGCCACTGACAGAGTGAGCATTGAGATTGGGCTATGTGAAGAGGTGGCGAAGACTCAAGTGATCAGTCCTGAGTGTGAATCTCCAGCCAAGAAGGAAGTGTCTCCACCACACCAAGGCATGCACAACTACTGCAAGCTCAAGATCATGAGTTGGATAATTGAGCTCATAATCTTTGAGTTTGTGAGACTCAAAAGCAACTACTTTGCCTTCCTGCATCAACACACCTCCAAGTCCTACCAAAGAAGCATCTCATGCAAATGAAGAACTCACCCTGAGGATCTGACACTACAAGAATAATAGGTGTTGTCATGAGGCATTCCTTCAATGTCCTGAAGGCCTACTCACATCTATCTGACCATACAAACTTCTTCCCTTTCCATTGAAGGGAAGTGATGGGGTGCACAACCCGAGAAAAGTTCATACACAAATCTCCTATAGTATCCTACCAAACCCATGAAGTTTGCACACCTCGGTCACACTAGTGGGTGTTGGCCAATCCATAATAGCTCAAATCTTGGAAGGATCAACTATGATACCTTCCCCAAAAATGATGTGGCCCAAATATTGCACCTCTATCTAAAAGAATGCACACTTCTCCAAGTTCCCATAAAGTTGTTACTCACGAAGACACTAAAGAACCTAGCGAAAGGTGCTCCTCATGCTCCTCACGTGTACATGAGTATATCAGAATTTCATCAAGGAAAATGAGCATGAAGTGATCCAAAAATGTCCTAAATACCCCATTCATCAAGCTCATGAACACTACGGGGGCATTTGTATCGACCAAAAGGCACTACTGTGAACTCATAGTGGCATATCTCATATGGAAGGTGGTCTTATGAATATCTACCTCCGTGATCCTCAACTGATGATACCCTGACTTAAGATCTATCTTGAGAATATTATGGCCCCCTTCATCTGATCAAATAAATCATCAATGCGTGGAAGGGGGTAATGATTCTTGATCATTACTTTGTTCAACTAGTGGTAATCAATACACAACCACAGAGATCCATCCTTCTTCTTTACAAAATCACTCAGTGCACCCTAAGGGGATACACTAGGATGGATTAGGCCTTTCTCCAGAAGGCCCTCAAGCTGCAACTTGAGCTCATAGAGCTCGGGGTAGTCATCCGATAAGGTGCTCATGAGATAGGCTCTGCACCTGAAACCAAATCTATGTGAAAATCTATCTCACGTGGGGGTGGTAACCCCGTAGCTCCCCTAGAAAAAACATCAAAAAACTCTCTCAAGATGTGATGGTCATCAAGGGATGGTCCACTAGACTCATCCTCAGATCTATCACTAACCATAACAACATACATCTGAAAACCCATCACACACACCGCTTAAGCTACATAATGGAGATGGTGGTGAATGGAAACGGGCCTCCTAACTCCTTATCACCAACTCAACTCCTAGATCATCTATACATGAAATAGTCTTATGGTAACAATCCACTCTAGCTCTATGTGTGCAAAACAACCAGTCCATGCCCAAGATGACTCCATACAAACCCAAGGGAAGGATTCAAAGATCCGAGGTAGTGGTGAAGGGTCCCAAATCCACTACACACTCCTTAACTAAGGAGTCTACAAAAATTTTGGCTCTAGAAGCCATTTCAACATCCCAACTAAGACCCTACCTAACTACCACCAGCCTACAATGCTCTACTAAAGATGGTGTAATAAAAGAATCAGATGAACTAGAATCAAACAATATAGAGGTGGGAATACCACCAATGCTACTGTAGTCTCTATCACGGTACTCTAGTGCTCATCCTGGTGGTTCTCGACCACTACATAGATCCAATGGCTACGTCCCATGTCACCAACAGTAGGCTCTAAATCTACATCTTACCCTTGTTACTAGGGTTCTGTGGGCACTCTCTCCAATGATGTCCAACAATGCCACAACCATAACAACTTCCTGGTCCTCTCTAGTGAGATGCAGCTCCAACCGGTACTCTAGAGGTCTGTGTGTGGATCCTGATGATCCAGCTATGGACTATGAGGTCTCTACTGATGAGCTCCTACTAACTGAGCTCTCTGGTATATGTTTGTCCTAATGGGACCCCTAGGAGGAGGCCCCATACTCCATCCCTCTCTATGTGTCAAATCTCTGAAGGTCTATAAGGTGGGGGGTCTGTCTACGCTACTACTTGAGGTGGCTGGCTTGTGGTGGCCTCGAATGAAGACTCGAATCAACCCTATCCACCATGAGGAGGAGGAGATGACCCCCTCGACCTATATCCTACATCTATCTACTGGATGCGCTCAAACTCTGTCCCTATCTGCTCTATGCTCTTCCCCTATGTCTCCTCTGCAATATAGGCCTTCTCCATGGCCTCTACTAAGGTCTGTGGGTAGTGAATGCATGCACCACACCACCCAAATCCAAATTCAGGCCCCTGATGAACCTATGAATCCATACCTTCTCATCCTACATATAGTCAACATACTGGAGTAGGTCCAAAATCAACTCTCATACTCAGCTACAATCATAGATGCCTGATGAAGAGGTCATGGAACTCATCTATCCACTACTTGAATAAACCTCTTGGATAAATACTTGTTCCTAAACCACTCCTCAAAGAGCTCCCAGTAACTGTCTCTAGAGTCAACATGGAGCTTCTTCTCCTCGGTCCTCCACCAAACACCTGCTCCATCCCTCAAAAGATGGATCACAACACGAGATTTTGTGTTGCTAGTACAAGGGCAGAGCTTGAAGCATCCGCTCAAGCTCACCAACCAGGCCTCTACCTAAAACCACCTATATCTCTAGAATAGTGAGATGGTCATAGCTTTCAGGATCTCCCTGATATGGTCTACGGCAGTGATGACTGATGACAACCCTAGGTCTCTCTACATGCTCCTCCCTCTGCCTAGGGCTCCGAGATCTGTCCCTATGTCCTAAATCCTTGTCTCCATGTCCTCTCTGTGGTGACTCTTCCCTAGCCAACTCCACGTGGGAGTTCTCTCCCTATGCTCCTCACTATGTCGAGGAGATGCATGAGCCTCCACCGATGGCTCCATATCATGTCTAGCAAGTCATCCTCCTAAGGACCCTCCACGTATAAATGGCATTGACGTCTTGAAGCATCTATAAAATCTGAGGTAGAATGGCCACTACCACCTGATCTGGAGGTGGAAAATCTAGATCTATGTGAAAGGACCCTCATCTAGTCCATGCCTCCTACACATACCAAGGTGAGAGTTAGTTCATCATTCTAGGTTTTATTTCAGTTTTCTATGTTTTCTATATTATACAATTATCGATAAAGTGTGGTTTTCTAGGTCTACAAAAAAATATATATTTACTGCTAGGTTAAAATGTTCATGTCTTGTGTTTTCTAGGTGTGCCCAAGGGTCCAAGATTTGAACCCATGGCTCTGATACCAAGTGTAACACCCACAAAAATGACATTCTAGGAACACATTAAAACCCTAAACACTTAACCCAAAAGTTGCGGCAATTTTTTTTTTTTTTTTTAGTTAAAGGTTACAAGGGTGTCAACCCCTTAGTGTGCATTAAATTAATTTTCACCAATAATCTTTACTTTACAAGGATGGACCAAGTCTAAGTTAAATGATTAAATATTCTTAATTTATCTCTAAGGTCAATTAATTAACATTCAACTAGGAAGGTGCCATAATTTAATTTACTTGGTTTAATGTTTTTTCTCCTCCTTAACTAACATTCAAACCCAAATAATTTACCTTATACTTAGTTATTTTAGTTTCATTATCCTAATAACTTAAATGTCCATTTCATTAATTTTCTAAAACATACTAGGAACTAGATTAGTGACTTTGCACACCAAGGTATTTAAATGGCCCCATTCACCCATCTACACATACCTTTAAATTTATTTAAAACATCTATAAAATATATTCCTACCTAAAAAAAATGTAGGGTTGATCCTCAACCCTTGGATCAATTCAATTGTGGCCACTAGATCCTAGGGTTCCAAACTAACCCTAAAATCCTTATGAATTTTTATTTAATCCCTTTCTTTACCCAAGTCTCCTCATTTGGTCACTTTTCCTTTTTTAAATTTGGGTTGGAGAGAAGGAAGCCATGGGAGCAAGAAAGGAAGAACTATGGAGGAGTCTACAAAAAAATCAAGCTTAGATTAGTTTAGATTGTAGATTTATCATTGTAATTTCTTTCATTCAAGGATTGAAGGGATTTCCTTTTCAAATCTGGTTTTATTACAAAACTATTTGTATTTGGAGTTCTCCATTTGGGGAAAACCCTACCTCTATTAATATATATGAGTTTGAGTACTTTGAATTTACCATTTGAAGATTTAATTTCTTAAAACAATGAGATTTAGCCATTATTTGTTTGTTGAGGTTTCCTCTAAATTTTTACAAGCTTAAAATTTAGTTTTTACCAAGTTAAAATTTTCACAGGTGCATTTATGGATTTACATTTTTTTTCACACTAAGTGACAGAAACCACCACCCAGAGAGCCGGACAGCGGTCCTGGGACCACCACCCCACCTGGGTGATGATTCACAAACCGCCACCTTGGAGTGGTGGTTCTAAGACCACCACCTTCGAGTGGTGGTTACATAGACCACCACTCTCTCACATGGTGGTGGTCCTATTTTTAGAAACAAAACCTTAAAATCCAAGATTTTTCAAAAAACAAAAGTCACTAGGTGTTCTAAAATTCATTCTTGAACTTAATTTTATGTGCCTAAAGTTTCCAATTGTAAGATTTAATTCCATTTATTCATTCCATAGTTAAAATTACTCATTTTAAAGCATTTTCTATTTCAATAGTAATAACAACAACTACAAGATCATTTTCATTTTGTTCAACAAATTTTCTTTCAAGTCCAAAAGTAAAAAGGAACTAAATCTACTTCTAATATTGTTATTTTTCCTTACTACAAAATGCAACATTTCAACATAACAATATACTTCAAATTTGTTGCCTCTTTCCATTTTCACTACAACTTATTTGTTCAAATAACTACTAACAACTTTATTCTACATTCAAGTTTTCTATGCATACATTATTAACATCTTACAACTTCTATATTTCTTCTTTCTCATTTACAATAATACAACTTCACAATGAAAGTAAACTTTTTTTTTCCCTTGAGCATAGCTCATTTCTTTTAAAACAAAGAACTTCTTTTCTCACAATACAAACTAAAACTAAACTTTTAAACATGATTTACATTTTGATTCTTTTCTTTCCATACTACAATTTAAAGAGAAGGAAATTTTACAACTCTTCAATGAACTTCTTCAAATAATATTACAACTTACAATACAACATTTCCTTTAAAAAAATACAATATTACAAGTCTTCCACCTTGAGTGGGAATAACAAGAAGGTTTTCTCACAAGGAAGGATTTCTTTTGAGGACACCAACAATGCTCCATGTTTCACATCACCAACAAGAGAGCTCCACCATGCTTCATTTGATCACAAAAAAAAAAGGGGGAGAGGCAACACTCTCCACCCAACCAAAATAATTCCAATGAGGAGAAGAAGCCATCCTCCTCATTGGCCCCCGAGCCCCAACCACATTGCAATGAAAATGGATCCAACTCATGGAAAAAAAAACAAGCTTCCACATCACAATACAAGATTTTACAACCATACCAAAACACAAACAACTCAACTACAATCACAAGAAGAACAAACAACAAAATATACAAGGCTTCAAAATGCAAAAGCCAAAGGAGCAAGATCTATGGGAGGTCACTTATGCCTCCCAATGGGAAATGGGTGCCCACCTTAAAACCCTCCAATACACATCTCAAAACCCCTACACACTCTTATGCCTCCCTCAAGAACCTCTTATGCCTCCCACATTCTCTTATGCCTCCCTACAATCTCTTATGGCTCCCTCAAAAAATAACCAAGTAAGAAATGCAAGCATTTTCTTGTCCAAGGTGGGGCACCCAACCCAACTCCCTCCAAAACATGAAATAAACTCTTATGCCTCCCTACATGTAAGATCCCCATAGTCCCCTCCTACACCACACTTAGGAATCTACCCAAGCACCCAACAAGCATACCAAAACACTCAAAAACATGCACATATACACAATATAAAAGAAAAAATTTAACAAGAGTGTAGCTCCTACCTTTCCATGGTAGAGCTTGATCCAAGAGTCACACACAAGCTTCTTCAAGCCCAAAAATCACCAACAAGCTCCAAAAATCCACAAGCACTCCAAAATCCTCTAACTCCAAAAATGCAAGAGCACAAAAAAATGAAGTAACCCCAAAACAAGCAAAAGAACTTGAATAAATAGAAAAGGGAGAGAGGAGGGTGAGGTGGCTCCATGTAGGATGCCACATCACTCATCCTCAACTCCACCTCACAAGTCAAACCTCAACCCCAATGCACCATAAATTGGTGGGTGAGAGGAATGACAAATTACTTACACACACAAATCCAAGCCCACACCCCCTAAGGACAAACTTTAATTACATGAAAGAAAGTGCAATAAATTTTACCTTTTTGTCTTCCCAAAACACATAATGGGGTCTATTTTTGACCCCCAACCCATAGGTAGGGTTGGTATAGCAAATTTAAGAGGTGTGGGACAAGTTTGACTTGTCCCACAAGCCTCCAAAATTGGCCCTTAAGGCCAAATTCCGAATTTCCATGAAGGGTAGAGTGTACAACACTCAAGATCACAAGCACTCAACTTACAACACATAATCCAAGAGCCATCTAATCTAATAAATGAAATCTTTTGACCCATCCATAATTAATTTAGTAAAAATATTAATTTACTAATCTAGACACAAATCAAGTAATTAATAAAAGGAGAATACATCACTATAAATCACATACTAAAATCAAATAAAGGAAACTAATAAAAGAGATAACACACAACCCCTTGGTCACAATTGAGGTGATCCCCCATGGGACCCCCTAACAACAATTCAAACACACACACACACACAAAAAAATACATGTTTGCCATGGTGACCCTTGTTGAATTCATCTAGCATTCCAATGTGGTTGGTCTCCAATCCCCCGTTGTTTGTTGTGACATGTTTACCTACAAAACACATAATACCTCCTTCAGCCTCATGGCCACATCAAAACATCTAAGATAAAATATACAATATAAATCCACAATCATCTATATATGAATCAAAACATCATCTAGGAAAGTAACGATATCATTTACAATTTCTAACAACATCTCGATTCTACATTTCATCAATATCAATATGATCACAAGATTAGTTCAATTGTTAAGGTCTACTCAATATGACAAAAATATCACATGTCGAAATATATATAACCATGTCAACAACATATCATCATCAATATAAAATGTCTCTAATAATCCACACACATCATACTATGAATTGGTTGGGGTGAGATTTGGATATGTCATGGCTTCCAAACTCAATAAAAATCCTCATATAGCCGACTAGAAATCCATTTGACTTATGTTCGAGGTGTGGGATAAAGAGGTGCCCAAAAATAACAAATGAAAAATGGTAGAATACCTAAGAGAACAAGAGGAGGTTGATAAAAAAGCTGAAAGAAATAGAACTAGAATAATTCCCTTGCAAAGAAGGTCTTCATCATGACCATCCGCACCTAGACCTACTTCTCATCCTTTCATTCAAACTCAAATTCAATCACGCGATTCCCCTTTTATGAAGAGACCGAGAGTCCAAAGACCTCACAAAAAAAAGGCCAAAAGGAGCATTGGAGAAAGCATTTAATATTGAAAAGGGAGATTTCTTATGAGGTTGTTGCTTGATGCATTTATGCATGCGGGCTTCCCTTTAATGTATTGATATCTCCATATTGGCATCAGATGGTGAAGGGTATCAATGAAGCTCCACAAGGGTACAAATCCTAGGTTATGAAAAAGTTTGAACCACACTCTTGGGAAAGGAAGTGGAACACATTCACAATACTTTGCACCAATCATAGACTCATTGAAGGAACAGGGTTTCATCATTTCAGATGGATGATAAGATGATAGAAATATACTCCTCATAAATGTTGTTGCAGTATGCCCTAAAGGGGAAATGTTCCTTAAAGCCATTGACTATGAAGGGGAAGTCAATGATGCACAATTTATTGACGACATTTTAATAGATTCAATTGAGTCGATGGGCTCGCATAATGTTGTCCAAGTAATCATGAAAAATGATAAGAATTGTAAAGCAGAGGAATGATCATGAGGGTAGATATTGAACATATATTTTGGACCCCTTGTGGTGTCCACTCCCTTAATTTGATGCTCTTAAATATTGGGAAAATCTCATGGATTGAGCAAATTTATACTAAGGAAAATGAAATTAAAATGTTTCTCACAAACCATCATATGTCACAAGCCATTTTCAGCAAATTCTCAAGGTTAGAGTTGTCAAGGTCAAGAAACTAGATTTTCCATTCACATGCTCGTTTTGAGACAATTTGTGAAGGTGAGAGAGGATTTAAGTAGTATGGTGATCAACAATGTTTGGCAAGTGTGGATTCACCAAATACAGAGAAAGCTACAAAGGTAAAATCATGGGTCATTGATGAGCATTGAGGGCCAAGGTTGAGTACTTGTTGAGTTTTATAGATCCCATTCTCTCCATGATTCGATATGTAGATACTGATGAAGCATGCTTGGGAGATATATATGATGGCATAGATTCTATGCTTGAGCGTATCAAAGATGTAATACAAAAAAAGATCAAGATCCAGAAGAGACCTTCTACAGTGAGGTCAAGAGTGTGGTCATGAAAAGGTGGAATAAAATGACTACCCCATTACATCTCCTTACTTATGCACTGACCCTAAAGTAATATAAATCTGATGTACTTGGGATACCAAACAGGCAAGCACCATTATCTGACTCCGAAGTTGGAATTGGAATAAGGGAAACATTTAGAAGGATTTTTCCCGATCTATCTATAGCTAGTGTGGTCAGAAGTGAAATGGGCATGTTTACTGGTTCAGAAAGCCACATGGGATCGATTGAGGCTCTTTTCGACAAGAGCAACTTTACTCCAACCACATGGTGGTGTGTACATGGCCATGATGCCAAGTACTTACATCCTATTTCGTAAAAGTTATTTCACGCTGTGTATAACATTTATAAAGTTTAAAATTTATAATCATTTTGAATATTTTAAATTTTATTTAGGATTATTTAAATTTTAATTTATTTTTCACACATTCTTAGTATGTTACTAATTTGTCTTTGAATTTCAATTTTGTAACTTTGTTGTAATAGGTGGCTATTAATTCTTCTCAGAGAGCGGAATTGAAGTACTTATAGCTTTATCCACTCAACTAAAAGAAATAAGTTGGCATCTAAAAAGATGAGGATCTCGTATATGTGCACTCCAATTTGCGCCTCTTGTCACACAAGTCTAAGGACTATGCTAAAGGGACTCAAAACTTTGGGATCTTATTCCGGAGACCGAAGACTTGAAAGCCTCTATAGCCACACTTTCCCAACTTTCATTATTTGATGGCGAAGATGACATTCAAGGGTGTTCGCAAGGAGCGGAGAGTGGAGTTAATGAGAGTGGAGCTAGTGCAAGTGGCACACAAGAATTTGATTTTGAGGAAAATCTAGATGATATATTCTAGATTTGTTTGTATTCCTATATCATATGTATGGCAGCCACATGAACAATGAAATGTAAAATCTTAAGTATATTACTATATTGTATGTTTTGAAAATTTGAACATGGATCCTAGTATATTTTTCAAATTTCTAGTTTTCTTCATATTCATGTTGACATGATATTCATATATCATATGTATGGCAGCCACATGATCAATAAAAATGCAAAGTGTTAAGTATATTAAATGTTTTGAACATTGATTCAAGTTGGGTATTACTATTTCAGTTTTTATGGACTAAAAAATGAGTAAAATGAGTTGATGTATACACACAGAAATATATATATATATATATATATATATATATATATACGGACATATCATACCCAAGGGTTTTTAAAATTTACATATCTGAGTATCTTACCCATAGCCGTACCGGTACTCGTACCCATATCCTGGCAACGTAGCTTACTGGTTTGGAAATCAATCATGACTCTCCAATCTATCTTTTGGCAGGTGTAGACATGATGTCTATTGTGTTTAATGTTGTAGAAAATGGGCTGGTCCAAGTGTTCTTTGTTTATTCTTTATACAGATATAGATCATTAGCTATGAATTAAATACTTTTCTGCTACTTGATTCTACTTGTGACCCTTTAAGCTCTGAAATGCTCACAATATACATCAGTTTTTAATCAGTAGACATACTACGTTGCTTCTATACCTTGAATCTAAAAACAAACTCATAAAAGGTAATGTTTCCTTCCTGATTTCTGTCTTAAAACATGTTTTGAGTGAGAAAAATTGACACTTGAATGTGTTACTTAAGTTATTGAAATTTTATTGGAATGGCCTCCTATCCGTCTAGCGCCGATTTTAACAATCTTGTCCCTTCGCAATCTGATTTCTCCCATTCTCATGGCTTCCACGCATTGGGAGCTTCTTTTGTAGTGGCTAGAAACGGATGATGGTTTGGTGGAGCTATACTTTCATTGTCTTGCTTAGTATCTTTCCTTATCGAGTGTTTAAGAGAGGCCCTCTACATTCACCATTATTACTGGCTTGTGTGGTAGAGTCCCTTCTGGTAATCCCTACGTGTTTTGAAGAAGTATATTTAGATTTTGTTTTGGTCACCTGTTCATAACTCTTTGATTATTGTATTTGTGAAATTCTGTTTTGACTCATTTGGTCCAGCTCGGAGGTCAGCAAAGGATGTCAACAACTACAGTTATTGTCAAGTGCTTGCATGATCTGGCTTCTGCAGGTATCAATGATATCTTTCACGTTAGATACACAACATTTTAGGTGCCAAATTAGAGATATAATATTTAAGTGTTAATTAGACTATGTACTTTAGATCATAGTAAAGAGTGTACGCTTTTTTCTTTAGGATTTATATGGAAGTGGTTTTGAATGTGGCTGATGGGAGCTGCTAATGGTTGATATATTCTCACAGCGAGTCAGAAATGATCACAAGTGGATGTTCTACTAAAGGATGATGTAGATTTTCTTAGCTACGAAGCGAAACTTAAAAAAATTTACTTGTACATTGGCAAGCAGCTGGTCGACGACAGATCGAGATACATTTTTAATCCGGGGAAAAAGCTATCTGAAAGATCGTAAAAAGGTATTACTATTGTGAGCCCATTTTTGAGATGTTGAGTAATAGTTCTTATTATTTAGAAGTGCAGGATTTTTGTCTACAATCTATTCAAAATCAATGGAGTATGGATTTATATGCATATTATATGAGAAATGTTCATTTTTTACTGTTTATCATAGAGTTGCAGACTTATATCTGTTGTATTAGTCACCATTCAAACTCCAAGTTTGTTCCCTGGAATATCCTTCTAATTTAGAGAGTTAATTATATTTCCGCTCTTCAGATTAAGGCAAAAGGTACGTTGATGCCTATGGTTGCAGCAGACTGGCTCAGATCTAACAAGCGAGAAGATAATCTTGTTGGTCGCCCTGGAAGCTTTATTCAGGTACACGTCACTTGTGGCTTAAGATGGTCTTTTACATCAACAGCTACCTTAGGTTTTTAAGATGCAAAGTATTGTTATTATGAACGGACTAGATTAACACTGGTACTTGGCATATGAGACTCCTTTGTGGGGACAAACAAATTATTTAATTTACGTTATCTTAATATATATATATGTAATTTTCTACCTTAACTTTTGATCATATGATGGCTGTTTTTGTTTAGATGTGTGAAGTTTTAAGTTTCAACATCATAATTCCTTCGCAACATATCACATGCACTTAGAAAAAGTTGACATTGTAATGTTCCAACTGAAGGATCTGTATAGTAGCAGTCATTGATGAAGGTTCCACTGTTCATGTCAGATAATGCCAGGCAGACACTTTTCGTTTGTTACATATTTATCCCTGTTTTGTGGGTTAGCTTGATAATTTGTTGGGAATTGCTTTAAGATGCATTTCTATGGAAATAGAAACCATTTTCAAATCAAATTTTGAGTCTCACAAGGTCTATGAAGTATATTTTGATGAGTAATAGATTCTAGAGATGTGATATTTTGAGTTTTATATATTACAAGGAGAATATGTTATATAACAGTTGCTTACTCCTTTGCTAGTTGGCATTCGGGTAAATTTATGAAGATCATTTTTCTTTAATTTTCTCTTCCTGTGATCTTGCTGCAAGATAGAAGGGTTCTTCTTTGCAAGTTGTCTCCTGTAGTCGTGGCAAATGGTCCAAATTATTTTATACGAAGGTTGTACTTGTATTAAATTATTCTGATTTTAGTACTCATATATGATGGCTAACAAAAGCTGTTTCTTGTGCTAACAAAGGAAAGCAGCTGAGGGTAGCAACAATATTTTTGTTGTAAATATTCAGGTGAGCATATCAAACATACTATAGTCACATGGTAAATGTGTTTGTGTCGGGAAACTTATGATCTCTACCATCTATGGTCTGTGATTACTAGGTTCCTGGTGCGACAACATATAATCTTTCCTTATACTATATGATGGATTGCCCCATTGAAACTGTTCCTTCGCTAAAAAGGTTTTTCAAAGTAGATGATGCTTATCGCAATTCACGATTCAAGCTCATTCCCTATATTGCTAAAGTAGACAAATCAAGGGTGTTAGGAACCTTTTGTTTGAACTATATTTGTAAAAAGTTTTCTATTCGGTGAATTAGTCCAACACCCACAATTAATTTTTTGTTCTGCAGGGCTCCTAGATTGTGAAACAAAGTGTATAAAAGAGTGCATGCTTGGTGTGTCAAGCGCTAGAGATAAATTATTTTGGGGAAGAAATTATCTTGAGGTAGGTATTCAAAATTATACCTAAGGTAGGAACTGTGGGAGAAATCCAAATAGGATGCTGAAATGCATTTTAAAGCTGCAGTTTTAGCAGAACTCACCCATTAAGTGGTCCCCCTTAGCACCTATAGTTTAGTGGTTACTAAAAATACACACAAGATAGATAGATCGATCATAAAATTTTGTAAGCATTCTTTTAGTGTATTGAATAGTTTTCACTTTTTGTACTTGACCCCTCATCTTATTTGAACATTTTCATCTCACTTGTTACAGCTTGGCATCAACGTCGGTTCCTCTTCTGTAGCCAAGGGTATTGTTAAGCCAGTTTTAGGTTAGTTAGTAAGTTGGTCATAGAATTGGATTTTTTGATACAGGTACATATTTTCATATTGAAATGTTATTTGGAAATAAACTTGTAGTTTTCATTAAGAGAAGTCATGAACTCGTAATAAAAGAATTGACTTATTATGTAATACTTTTGGCGGGGGAACACAAAAATGAGATTCCAAAGTTCCTTCTAGGGACCACGGCTAGGCCTATCTCTCACACAAGTTCGCACAAAGGCAAAAAGTATTTTCCGTCATGTCGCCGTTAGTTTTGTCGCGTCACCGTTAGTTTTGACGGAATAGGTAACCTATTCCGTCAAATTTCCATTTGCAATTTTATAAAAGGAACCGGCGCCGTAGTCTTTCATACATGCGTGACGCATGATGGTGGGGCACGAGAAATAGGGCACAGGGTCATGGGTTTGAGGCCGGTGGGTGCAAGGATAGACCGCACCAGTCAAATTTTGCACATGTTCGTGTTGATTGCGAACCTATGTAATGGATAGGCTGATTGGGGATGATATTACTTGATGTTGTGCCCTTGGGAATCCTCGTTGGGCATGCTATTATACTTCCTTCAACTTTCTAATGTTGTACTTGATCTCACTCGTCAATTATTCATGCTACTCAAACTCAGTTCCACTCTAAATTGTTTTCTATCCCTAAATCTGCTTTTCTGATTCGATATTTTGCTTCATGAGCCACTTGGATGTGTTTTCCACATGGAGCTTGTTGTGTGAAGGTATTTAGAATCGAAGTTTGTTTTGTAGCAACCAGATCGCTTTCATTTCAACCTATTCTCACAAATTTCCATTTATAGTTTTATAAAAGGAAATGGCACCGTAGTCTTTCATACGTGATCGCGTGGCTGATGATGGTGGGGCATGAGAAATAGGGCATGGGGGCTCATAGGTTTGAGGCCATCCGGGTGCAAGGGTAGAACACACTAGTCAAATTTTACATGTGTTCGTGTTGATCGCGAACCCGCATGATGAATAGATTGATCGTGGACGATGTTACTTGATGTTGTGCCCTTGGGAATCCCCATTGGGCATGTTATTCTATTTCGTTAAACTTTCTAACATCAGACCCGAGCTCACTCATCAATGATTCATGCTACTTGAACTCAGTTCCACTCTAAATTGTTTTCCGTCCCTAAATTTGTTTTACAATTCACTATTTTTCTTCATGAGCCACTTGGATGTGTTTTCTGCTTGGAGCTTGTCGTGTGAAGGTATTTATGATCAAAGTTTGTTTTGTAGCAACCAAATCGCTTTCATTTCAGAAGGAATTTCCTTCTTCGCAGACAGGGAAGCATACAAATCAGCGACATTAGTTACCCTGTTGCCTTATGCATGAGGCCGACCAAATTTCATGACACTAAGAGGAACATATACTTTATTTGATTTTCTTTTCACTAGTTCTAACTTCTCTAGCTTTTCCAATGCATAATTTCTAACTATGCAGGCCATTTCATCACACTAGCAATAGCTAAAGAATAAACAAATGTCCAGAAATGCATCCTGTACCAATACTGAGTGACTCAAGAACTTTTCCTCCCAGTTAATATACTCATTTAGTTATTTGAAATTAGGCTCCTTCATCTTAATCCATTCTCCTGTTACAATTTCAGTAATATCTTTGATCGTAAACTAGGCACTATGTATTATCTATTCTAAGCCTTGTGTGTATTTTTCTATTTCAGAGCTTTTAATTATGACTTGAAGCCAACTGTTAGTTTTCAAATCATTGTCTAATTCTGAGCATACTTCATTAGTAAGTGTTTCCTTGCATCATTGCATGTGTTGTTTATCCCTCAGTTCTCTTGTATTACTCAGCCATGTATAATGACTAGCTCTGTATTTTGAGTTGTTTCTTGTATATTTGAAATTGACTTGGCTGAACAACTCTTTGCATTAAACCTTGTGGTATTTGCCCCTATTTCAAACCTAGATCTTTTACAAAAGTATGACTAAGAGATAAAGTTCATATCTGCAACTTTTGTAACTATTTTTTAAACATTCTGTGCAATTCTCACATTTTAGAAATTTCCTTAAAGCTTGAAAATCTGCAACCTTTGTAAGAAGTTTGAGATATTTAAATTTTTTGAACTTTCCTTGGCTGAACCTGTACTTTCGGTGAAATGATTGCCATTTCTAGAGCTAAGCATTTTATTCTCTTGATGACAACTCTTGCAAATCTAGATTATTGAAAGATGGATGCTATCTTTATTCTTGCACTTCAGAACTACATTTTTGGAAGTTTACCCTCTGCTTGAAATGTTTAAATATTTTGCAAAATTAATCTCTCTAGAGAACTATATGGCAGCCTCTCCTGGATGTAGAAATCTGTACGACATTACTGTGCTTTAGAATCTGATGAATTTTACAAATCTTCATTCCTTTTGAGCTCTTTCCACTGAGTTGATTTAACATATTTGTACTTCATATAGTTCATGTACGTTCAAAGATGAGAATATAATGATGTTGGGACCCTGTTTTACTTTCATGCATTTAGTATTGAAGATATTTGTTGCATCTGGTACTTTGTCTTCACTTCTCTTGTGCTGAATGCTTCGTAGTGCACATCCGTTTCTTTCTTTCTTTATGACTCCTAAAAAGAATCTTGTATTCTAGCTTCTTGAAATCTGCATTGTAGCACCTACATGACTGAAGCTTCTTTTTCTTAGATATACTCTTTTGTGTAACTAACGATAAAGAAGTGTAGTACCCAAAGACATTGAGTAATGTAAATTAAATTGCAAGGAGGTAGGTGAGTTTGTAGAGGCATGTGGCAGGTGGCTCTCTGACATAGCACATGGGCGCCCTCTACGGCCATTCAGACAAGTCTTTATCCTTGGTAATAATACAAGCACTTTATCTCTGATCCAAGTGCCTCAACCACGTAGAAACCCAAGTTAGCATTAAATTTAGCAGTATTGAATAGTTTCAGTGATGGCCGATATTCCTGCAAATGTGGAAGCATGAACTTTTCCTGTAAACTGTTTCACCCAAAATGCCTAAAAGAAACGTGGCTCGTGGACTGCAATGATAACAAGGTTATGCATAAATCGGGTTTGGCTAAAAATGGTTTTGAAACTTTCAAGTAAATGCATTCGCAAGTGTAGAGCCTCCTGCCCTTGCTGCATTCTCCCATCATGTGTCAAATGCTACCTCCAGAACAAGGTATAGACGTCCAAGTAAGCATTTGATGGAGGAATCTTAACAGATTTTTGTTGCTAATGCTCTGTGCCATCACTTTTGTTGCCTCAAAGCTCATTTTTCTGATACTGATTGGCCATGACTCTATTGTTAGTACTCAGATCTAAATTAATTTCTATTGGTTTTTTGAAAAACTCAACCACTTTGGCTTTGTCTTTTCTCCATGACTAACTTCTCAGCCTAGCTCATTCAGTAATGAAATGGATTTTGTGCTAGCTTACCATGGGGTGTTCTATGCATAGAAGACATGGGTTTTTCCTCTTAAGACAACCACACAGTTTCACATATGCAACATATAGGCCTCCAACCTGATCAGTTCACCCTTTGCCACATACTCCTAGCCTGCACCCAAATTGGGATTTTTGTCGATTTTGTAGTTGTAAGTGCCCTGCAGATCTTCCTGCAACATGTGGAAGCATATGAAAGGCATGTAAACTATTAGCCAAAAATTCCTGAGAGAAATGTGGGCTCGTGGACTGCAACTACTGCAGGTTATACACAAAATGGGTTTGTTGAAAAGGCTTTAGAAACTTCGAGAAACTATAACTAGCAGATCTAAAGCCAAATTCCATAACCTTTGCTAGCGTCTCCCATCCTGTGCCAGATGCGAGTTGTGGAACAGAGTATGGACATCCTTCAAAGTATAAAGAGTAGAGGAATGGTTTTAGATGTGTAGTTGCAAATGTTATGATAGACGTGTATGTAAAATGGTGGAGTTGTGATTCTCGATGAACCTGTTTGATGAAATGCCCAAGTGAGATACCGAACCGAATCCCATGGGTTTGACCGGATTTGTTCCTCCAGGCATGGTTCATCTCTCCTTATCTTTCATAATTCTCGTACTTCAGTTTTATTTTACAACGAAATATAATTTTAAGATCTTAGGATTATCATATATTTAATTGTTTTATAATTATTTATGCAAGAAAATAAAATGTTGTATTGTAACTCACACAATCAAAATAACCATTTTGTAGTCAACCATGAACTTCAACCCTCATTTTGAGGTGATTTAGAAAACTACCTGACCAAACTAGATCACTACAATATTATTTTATCGAAAAGTTGAGGTTGACTTCCCCGTAAATATGTTGACCATCTCGTAGTTTAATTAGATAAAATGTAATTTTTGGGGACTCGTAAAGTAACCTTCGTAACTCCAAAAAAGGGAGGTTAAGCTTCCTTCGTGTACCTTGTTATGTGAGGTGTCATTTCAATCCTTTGATCAACCCCGAATGGACATTTGTGACCTTTATGATACCCTTATAGAGCCCTGTTACACTATTTTGCAACGGTAGGAAAGTTCTTAAATCAAAAGTTGGCTTTTGTTTTGAACAACCATTTGAAACCTAGATAGAAAAATTATTATCCACCTTCGCAAAATTCTAGTACTTTTACTAGAAAATTACCTCAAACATTTGGTTTGAAAAAATAACATTTCAAGTTAGTTTAGGAAAGGCATTTTGTAGGCCTCCGGTCGTAGTTTGACAATGTCAAACCGGACCATTTATGACTTGTTGCTCCAAAAAAATGTCACTTGTTTGAAAAATATTTTCTAGTTCTCAGTCCTATCGACTTTGATGAATTCTCAATATATAGGGAAACTTGTAGGAATTTTGTCGTTGCACGTTCATCCATCGAACGTCAGTTTTGGACGTGGTTTTATGAGCACTCGAGCTCATTTTTGATCATTAACAACTAGCTCATTTATGACCGATGGCCCCAGAAAATTAGCCACTAATCGTAAAGTGTTTGCCAGTTCTGAATTCTATCAGTTCCTATGAAATCTTGGTATATAAGTGGACACGTAGAAATTTAACCGTGGTGTGTTTGCTCATTAGAAGACAACTTTTGAAATTGGTTTCTTAGCCTCCGAGCCTGATTTGAACGTTTTTGTAGCTAGCAGGAAAATGTAAAAAGAGAGTGGTAGGACCCATGTCGGGTTGCCAAACCACCATGGAAACTTTTGACACATGTAAATAACTATTTCAAACTCTATAGTGTAACTTGTTGTGTGAAACAAAACTTTTGGCAAAATGGTGTTTCTCTCTCTTCCTTTTATCTCTCTTTAGTTACGAAATGAAGTGAAATGAAATGAAATGAATACACATTTTCTAAAAAATTTCTTGTGAATACAAATTATGATTATTATTATATGTAAATGGGAAACTAAAGACACTAATTATGCTAGATTAGGGTGGATTGCATCTTTAGCGATTTATCACGATTTCATGCTCATATGGTTTTGCGGGATGCAAAAATGATGGCGAAAAGGTGATATTTAATTCATTATTTATTATTGTAAATTTTATAGGTCATTGTAAAATGAATATATGTATAATGTAGTCTCATGCTATAGAAATGTTATATTTGAAATTTGCTAATATGTATGGGATGCTAGTTTTAGGGACATCTAGGAAATGTGCATTTAATCATAGGTTCAATTTGATTCATAGTTATGTATGGTAAAAAGGTTTGATATATATATGGTAAATGAATTTGGAGTTAATATCTTGTAGTGCATTTTCAGTGTTCAATAAGTGATTAATTAATTAGTGTGTTGTATTCTTACCTTGTAAATGTAATAAAGAGATTTAATCGAAACACTCAACCCTTGTATAAGATTTGTGCATAACATGTCTTCATGTGTGATCCTTCTTACCATAGAAGAGATTGAAACCATAGAATGAACTTAAATTTTGCACTCGATGGAACCTCCTAGTTTAGGTAAATAAAACCCCTAGTTTGAGTTTACCATCATAGTCGTTATGTTTAGCGACATTGTCGTGAACCCATCTTTTAGGAATGACATGGTTTAACTTTATTCGAGTATATGGTTTCCTTTTAGGTTTGGTAACCGCAAGGAGAATTTCTTCTCTTCAGGTCCGACACTGTGTTGAGTGGTGAAGACCACCTTGGAAGTCACTTTAAGAGTCCTTGTTTGAAGCAATGACTATGTGGTGTAACCAAACCATTTATGGAGTAAGTAGAACTATTAATCCCTTGGTATCCTAGTGGACTAATAAGCCTTACAAATTTAGATCTAGGATTTTCTTGTCATCGAATAAATTCCTTGTGAGACCCTAGACGATGCAAATGGAGAGAGTGAAATAGTTGTTCTATGACTTAAACTCTTGTTAATGAACTCTTTAGTTCCTCTCAACTTAATGTGTTAGCTTGGTTTCTATCAACATAACACCTTGGAATTTTCTTGAAGGTGGTTTAGCATAAATATGTCCTCTCACCTTAACCTCATATATAGTTGAGGCGTAGATCCTTAGGTGCATTTGAAATTAATCTAAACCTCAGTTGATTAGGAGGTTAACTTGGGGTTCATATGTAGTCACTTTGTTGGTGTAGGTTATTTTCCATGTATTTATTTTAAATACATGGAATACCTCCACATAGGTGATTCACCATGCTTAGGTGTCCTAGGGTGTCATTATGGCTCTTACACACGTCATAAAGCGTCATTGGAGTTACATTTGATCGGCTATTCCGGGAATGTAACTCCCACTTCTCGATGGCTACATTTTTGGGGGAGTTACACACCCCACTACTATTTGTACACCCTTTCATCTTGAGCAACACATGGGAATGAAATAGAGTTTGGTTTTTTAAGATTTTTTTCCTCAATGCATGCACATTGTTCCATGAATGATTTCTAGTCCCGTAAGGGGCACTCCCAAAAATGAGATGATGAACTCCTTTGAAACACCTCGTAGATGGATGAGGGACCTATAGAGCATCACAATTAGGCTCTCAGAAAAGACGACTAAGGTCGGATAAATACTGGTCCCAATGAGGGGGCTTAAGAAACAGAGAGCGATGTCAAATAGGTATGATTCATCGAATGAAGGTAGAGGAGTGAAAGGGGCTTCACACACTGGAAGTGGAAAGAAGGTGGGTGTGATGACTGTGTGAGACTAAGTAGGACTGCTTTCGATATCTCGATGAGATGTGGGGGTGACAAAAATTTTGGAATAGTGAGAGAAAGAGGAGAAGATTCCTCTATAAGTAATCTCGACATCATAATAGGGTGCACAATCCTCATCATCAGAAGTAGAATCAAGCGAGTCTATGTCAGTGGAATGGCCATCACATGAATAAATGGAGGAGACAACTAAATCAGCAGTAGCAACAATGGTGGCAGTATGTGAAGGGTCTCCATAGAGGGACTGAAGAATGCTCTAGACATGGTGGGGTGGATTTGAGTCCGCCACATGAAACCGAGAGAAACAAGAGACATACATCATCATGTGACCAAAGACATGGTCACAAGTGTCAAGGAAGTTCTCTAAATGATGATGATCGGTGGATACGGAACTGGCCCAAGTAAGAAGGGTAAAATACCCTCGTGGGCGAAGTAACGTTCCATGGAAGCACGCTAGGCTAGATAGTTCCCTCTCCTAGTAAGAAGTGGCAGAGGTTGTAAGGTGATCCTGAATGCTGATGTATTGAAAGATCACTCTCCATGATGTGGAATAAAAATTGTAAGGTGCACAAAAGCAAGACGTCAGACTCGGCCGATAATGTGTCTCGCGTGTGAAGCCCAAGAGTACAAATCAACCCCTAGAATGTGGCACTTTATAAAGTAGTGCGTTTTACAAAAATAATAATTTCATCACGTAGTGTGTGAGAAATCATGCAACTTTGACTAAATAAGTGCTCAAAAATGAGCAACGAGTCAAAAGTTATGTCATTAAAACGATTCCTGCAGAATCGATGGAAAATGCCACTAAATGCTGCAAACGCATTTAAAAAGTGCTCAAAATGAGTGCAAAGGGTATCGTGTGACTGCTCATTGGAAACAACATCAAATTTTAGGCATAATTTTTTTGATCACGAGGGGGATTAGCCTCACGCCAACCACGACCTCGCCTCCGTCTTCAACAAGCGTAGGAAGGGAGAGCAATACAAGCAAAAAAACAAATTACAATGCCAATACTGAATGGATTTTTTTTTTTAATCTTAAAACATTAAAAAAATATGAGGAGTGTGTGGGGGCCCACGTTTAGAGAGTGAGCGAGTTAATGGGCTGCTTGGAGCCCACGTGGAGGTGTTGTTATCCAAGGAGATGCCACGGCCAACAAAAAAGCGTTGAACAGGTCTGAAAATCCCCATTGGTCTCCATGGAAATGAAACGGTCGACGCAACAGACCAGTGAGCCCACTACAAGGTCCACGTGCTAGAAGAAATAGGTAACAAAGCATGGGGCAAGGAGTAGAACCAATCGAGAAGAGTAGGTGAAATGTCCATGTGGTGCAAGAAATCAATGCCCAATCTAGTTGGGAGAGTAGACCTCGTGTCCCAGGGTAGACGTGTCCATGCTGGCTAGAAAAATGGCCGAGGGATATGCATGCAGGATTCCCATGGACACTACACACAGCGAACCAAGCGCTAGGTGGAGACTACACACAACGAACCAATGGAACCACCACGGATAGGAGCAAGCATACTACCCCAAACACGTAGCAGGAAGACCAGAGGCTGAGATAAGTAGTCACGAGCATGAGCAAGAGCATCGCAGTGCAGGATGTAATGCAGTGCAGGCCTGATGCCAATCGATCACACCTGAACAATGCAAATGTGGAAAAATCCGTAGATCCAATGCGAGCCTACCAAGAAAAACGTCCACAAGGGAGAACTAAGCCAAAGTACCCACATTGAGACAAAGAAAATGGTCGTGAGTAAACATAGAGGCACGAGAAAACTACAGATTGGGTGAGCACATAACCACAGAAGCCAATGGTGAATCTAAGCATGTGGGAACACGTAATGAGTTGAGCCCACAGACGTGTGAAACTAGCACCAAGAGTGCTAAAACAAGCACAGAGATTCGATGCGAGAGGTAACGCATGCAAAAGTAATGCAGAAAACCAAAAAAGAGCCTTTGAATCCAAAAATGTGCCCGAGTAGCGAGTTCACCAATGCAAACGAGTCAAATAGGCATAAAAACCAAGCACAAGTAACCTCGAGCCAACCCACGAACAACCCAAAAACCAAACAGAGGTATAAAACACCCGAATCAATGCACTGAAGCACATAACACAATATCCATTATGACACACGCAACGAATCAGTATATCACGCCGGAAGCCGAAAATGCACAAGCAATGCCAAGGAGTGCATGGATCCACAAGATTCTCTATGATACCATGAAATAGGGTTTAAAATCCACAAACGAGGATCACGAGGGAAGACTTGCACATCAACGGACGTGCGAATGACAAAGCAGTGTGAAGAGATCTCGGGAGGAGCGAGCATCAACCGAATGTGCATGCAAAGATTTGAAACATAGGCAGAACCTAGTTAAGCCATAAAACTCTCCTCTATCTCATAGATCAAATGGGGTTTACATATAGGAGGTGCCGAGTAACCTCCAAAGGCTGCAATCATGACAACTCAGTAGAGAGGGGAGTTACATTCCCGAGAATAGAAGTGTAACTCCCAATGACGCGCATATGACACACTCGACGCATAAGAGAATCTCATAATGACCCCCCAATGACACATGGACCTATGATCTCACCTAAGTGAGATGACTCACCTAATGATATGGAAAATAACACACACCAACAGGGTTCGTGTCTTATAGAAATATGATTTTTAGCAACGGAAGTGATGTTTTAGTAAGGTCAAAGGACCAAGAATTGATGGTTCCAACAAGGTGGGTTTACAAGGCCAAGAAGTTGAGCGATAGGGGAATTAAAGGGTTTGTGTCCTTCTAAGGTATGGTCTACATTTTTTCAATTTTTCTATAGAGATGTTCATCCTTTGAGGGATTGGTCTATGAATTTGACTCAGGTAATTTGTACTTAGAGGGATCAATCTACTTTAATTTTTGACAATATGATATTTGAATAGTTTTCCTTCAAGATATTAGTCTATTGCTTTTGAACTTGATAGGAAGCTTCCATAGATATTTTTGATTTTATTTTGAGCTGAGGAAAGACCCTAATAATCCATTTCAAGGTGGGGAGAATAAATGTGTACACGCACTACACATGTGTTCCCCATGACATTTCTTTGGTTGGTAGATAAGGTGGATGGATGTAATGATTGCGAGGTTCTTAATAAAGAGGAAGTTGTCTATGTGAAACATGAGATGAACAAATCGATGGTGGTAATCTTTAAGTTGTATTTTGATGCTAATGGAAAACCACATTCTTTCAAATCATTATTATGATAAAATGGCTAATTGATAATGGGATAAGATCTTTGATGTGACTACTATCATGATTGTTGATGTGTTAACAGAAAAAATGTTGCAAGTGCAAGACATTTAAATCTTTCCCCATGCTATATGGAAAAAACCGTTAAAGGATAACATTTCACATTTAATCCAAAGCAATGCTATTTTTATTAGATTGACATGATATGTTGGTAAGGGCATATAAAAGGGAAGACATGTAAAGTAAGGCTTTTAAATTATTAATAAATAGGAACTTTAATGACATGGTACGTAGATAGAAATGACATGTGTTAAAAGGAATGATTTCCTTAGGATGATATAATTTTTGGTCTTGATTAAGTGAGTGTATGGTAAATAAAGGATCCCTTGACAAAGGATCTATATAAAATTTGGATAGGGCATGCGAGGAAAATTGATAAAGAGGGGTAAATGATGAATCTTTGTTTTTTCATTTTTGTGTATGATAATTTTAGGTGTGTATAGGTGGGTGAATTTTATTGTTTTGAGATGAGGTACCTTCACTAGAAGGTGCTGTGAAGACTAATGAGAAAGTTTTGTTGGGACCTGATTTAGGGTGATCCCTTGGTTCTTTACATTTAAGTGAAGACATTGTAAGTGGCTTGGGCATAGATTTTAATGACGTTGAGAGACCTTCAAGGGAAGGTGTGGACATTGATAAGATTGAGAAAAACACAACCGAAGGTGTAGATAAGCTTAAGGGAACTTCATTAGAATTTATGAATAAGATTGGTGGACCTTCATAGGAAGGTGCTAATGAGATTGATGGACCTTCAAAGGAAGGTGCTAATGAGGATAATGGTCCTTCAAAGGAAGGTGCTGATGAGATTGATGGACCTTCAAAGGAAGGTGCTAATGAGGATAATGGCCCTTCAAAGGAAGTGTTGATGATATTGATGGAATTTCAAAGGACCATGCTAATGAGGACAAAGGAATTTCAATAGAATTTGTTGAATAGATAGAGAGAACTTCGAGAGGAAGGTGTTGAGGAAATTGATGGACCTTTAAAGGATGGTTCTAATGAGGATAATGTTCCTTCAAAGGAAGGTGCTGATAAGAGTGATAGACCTTCAATGAAAGGTGTTAACTAGATATCTAACGAAGGCTTGTTAACGATAGAATAAGGATGTCTTATTTTTCCTACATATGTCAGTGAGGACATTGAAAATCCTAATGATAGCGATGATTGATTAGGATGGTCCTATTTTGGAGGAAGTTCATCGATAAGGAAGATTTGTTACATTATGGATTTATGTGTTTTAAAAATTTCCATGTTATGCCCTCGAACATCTATGGTAGGCATATGGTTTTTATTGATCGTATCGGTAGGTTTTCGAGTATGGGGATGGGGTGTTTTGATTAGTGGTAATGTGATAAGAGAGGCTTACATGATTCTATCAAGGATATCAACATAAGTCCCTTTTGGGGATTTGGATTAACAAATTTTGACCTTGGTTTACGAGAGTGCTTAGGAGGACACGTCTTATTTTTGGATGGGGTGGATTTGTGGATCTTCTGTGGTGTTGGAAGATCATAGGGATGTTGTGAGGTTGATAAAATTTAGAATATGATTGAGTAAAGGGATAGCATGTGTGATTGATAAGATTTGATGATGGATAAGGTCCCAAAATAGAGGAGGAGGGATGGTTGATGGATGAGATAGGGTTTGATTGTGTGCCATGATATTGAGCTAAGGAATTGATTCACAAGATTGATGGTAAAGGTGGAACAATATATTTGATAGAGATAGATCGTGATAAAGGAGGAGGCCCTGAAATGGATGGTGTAGTTGATACCATAGATGACCCGTGTTCGATTTTGTAGTATTAATTTTAGGTAAAGGAGGGTGTTTTATGACAGATGATGAGGATGATACAACGAATGTGATAATTTTTTTATTTTTTAACGTTTGTGTTAGATAGAGAAGAGGGAATTGTGTCAAATGAAAAAGGAGATTTCATGAGTATGATGGTATATGACTTTGTATTGTTTGATTTTGGGTAATGTTTTATCTTTGGAAGATAAGTGAGTATTTGAGAAAATTATTAGATCTTATTTGAGTGAGGTAGGTGTCACTTCGGACATGATTGAGGTGGATTACATGAGTTTTCTAGTTCGTTGATTAATTTAGTAAGTGATTGGATAACAAGTTATTGAATTACAAAGGATTCATTAGTAAAAATTCCAAATTAGGATCTAAGGGTTGTGCAGAGGTAATGTATGAATGGAAAGTGGACATTGGTGATATTGATGTGTGAGAATCATTGAAAAGAGGATCAAGTGATTCTATTTTTTAGGAGAAAGCATCGATGATGAATGGGTCTTCTTATAGGGAAGATCACATGTAATATTGTTGATGACATAACTTGAGGGATGTGTAACATTTATAGGGACTGAATCTATCGAAGGTGTTGGGTTAGGAAGACAAGTAATGTCATCATGTGTGGTAGTTTTGTTTGAATCATAGAAATTTATAGAGGAATCAGATAAAACGTATGTAGTCTTGAATTATAGGAAGACTTGGGGGAATCCGATAAAACATTTGTAGCCTCATCCGAATCGTAGGAAGACCAAGGGGAATCGATAAAATGTGTGTACCCTAATCAATCATAGGAAGACCTAGGGGAATTAGATGAGACATGTGGAGATTGAGGATCGAGATGGCCTTCTTCGAGGGCTTGGATTTCTAACTTCCTAGCCATGGCAAAAGCTTCATCGAAGGTGCAGAATGTATGGATTTTAAGGGTGGATGATATGTGATGGGAACATGATATCATCTAGTGAAAAAGTCTCCAAGGGATTCATTTTTGGATTGTTTAATGGTAGAAAGGTCAGAAATGGTGATTTTGCGAGTGACATTTATAGTGAATTGATTGAGAGACAACACATCTAACTATGTGAAAGAGACCAAAGAATGGTGAGGGAAGGAATTGCAACAATCCAAACAAAATAGTATTAGTGACTTAGGTAAATTTCTAAGAAGGATATCTTGATAGTGGATGATGAGGTAACAAGAATTTCTAAGGGACATGTGATGCTACTAAGGATCCTCCTGCCATGGAACATGATAAATTCAAGAAATTCCCAATGCGAGGATAGGGCTTATATGGTACTGATGGATGGATGGGTTCATTACAAACCTGATCATAAGTGAGGAATTGTTTGGATCCTTTGGTAGTAGTTTCTAAATTATCTAATATGTTTGAAATATCTTGTATGGGATCATTTGTAAGATTAAATGTGAAGGAATTGATGAGAGGATGCGATTGATTTGACTGATCAAAATTTGAAGTAGTATAGTTTTGTAAAAGGTGGGATTGATAATCGAGATTGATGATGAGTATTTTGAGAGGATATTGTTTGTGAAGTGCGTTGTGATAAAAGGATGTTGGGATATGTGGGAAAATGTTGAGTTCATTATTTTCATTGGATGAGATGTTGATTGGGCCTGAGTAGGGATATGTGTATGGATTTGGGATATCTAAGGTACTGAAAATGAGATTGAAGAAGAGATGGATTGATTAGATGAAGGATGGGGATATTGAGATTATGATGATATTGTGATGAAGAAGGGGATGTTAGAAAGACCACTTGATGAGATACATTGGACATAGACTGAGAAGCAATAGTTTGGAAATAGTTTGGTTGTGAAGAATAGTCATAGGTTTGTTAGATGGGATTATTATAGGATTGTTGAATTGGATAAGAGGTAGAAGTTCCATAGGGAACATAAGATGGCTTAGATGACTCTAGAAAATTTTTAGAGTTAAATAAAGTTGGCTAAGATGTGATAGGTTAATAAAATGGGTTATAATGTTGTACTGGTGTAGATAATGATGCATATATATTTTCTGAGGTTTAATCATGAAACCGGTATCCAACACACAATTTTCTAATAAATAAATAAAAAATAAATGGATGGATTTACAAATATCCGATAAGAAATCAATGAATTTTAACATTTCTTGATTTAATTAAGAAAAGTGAAATGTGAAAAATGGATGATGGGTCCTAGGAAATGGCAAGCTATGGCTGGTTTCAAGTATGTTTATGGGTGGTGTCCTCGATATAACGAAATTTACATGAGGCATAACTTTGTAATGATGTCGATACATGAGTGGTATTGATACTACCCCCTCACTTAACGTTATTGCTACAATAAGGGAGTTGGGTGATGAGCCGATATATTAACAAACAAGATATTATACTTGGCCGAACACGAGTCAGTTCCATGTTAGGTGATGAAATCCCAATCGCCACCTAGGTGGGAGTTTTTTTAATGTGTTGTTTTATTTTGAAGTGATTTAGTTGTGTGTGTGGAAGAATACGTCGATGCAATGAATTTACCTTCCTATTTTAAAGATAGATGATAAAAAGTATGAAATGGTTCATTTTAAGACCTAAAATGATGTTTATTTTTATGAAGACGATAAAAAAATGCAAAATCAGAAATAAAATGAAATGTTTTAGGACTTATCATGAGAGCTCTTCCTATTTTATTTATTTTGGATTGTAGTAAAAAAAGTAAGCAATGCTGATGATGTGGTAAGCAAGCTCTCTTAGAAATAGTGACCTACAAATAGTTAGAAGAAACAAAAAATAAAAGAATAGAAGTAGAAATCAAACTCGTGAAGCAATATAAAATGAAATTAATGCATAGTCCAATCACTTGCGATTGAGCGAATCATAGGAGATTAGCCTAATTGTAGATGATTACAACACAGGAATTGAAAAAAACAAAATATATTTTATTAATGAAACAAAAAAATAAACAAGCGATGGGATGTCCAACCAAGTGTGTCAATATTTTCAGATAAGTCTTATCGGTCTTCAACATGTGTTTGCAAGGAAGCCGATAAGTCTTTCCATAACCTCAATATAGCGGGGTTTCCATGATACCCAGTGAGATGCGGATGGTTATTTGTGCACCGTGAAGAATGTGAACAAGGCTTATTTTCCCTACAAATCAAAAACACTCACACAAGATGGAGTTAGTAAAATATATGGCAGATTTCCTAGAAAAGGCTAGTCCCTAGAATTCAATGGACTTCCTCGAAAGGATGTCAATCCACATTCAAGAAATTAATCGGTGATGATAAAATAAATGATAACAAAATAAAAATAAATTATTTAAGCTATTAGGAAAATGGTGTGAATGAAATGAAGTTACCTAATTCTAAAAAATAATAAGACCGAAAATAAGATATTACCAGATTTGAGAAGTTTGAGGATGATGGTTTTGTTGATGGTGAAGCTCTAGATCTGATAAAAAAACCACCCTCTAATGTTCTCGACTATAACTTGAGAGCCATAGCTCTATTTTTTAAACCAACAGATGCATCGAAAGTGTACTTGAAGAACTTTTAAGTAGTTTAGAGAATATTTATCGATTGTATGTGAATCGATAGAGATTGAACCAATATTTTCTGATTTTGGAAAATCACCAACAATTGCTATAATAATGTACAAGCCAAAAATGGATGATTCCATGTCTTAAAAAATGTTAGAAATGTGGATTTAAGATTATAAATGATGAAAATTGATTTAAGTAATCAAGGAAAATTTCTTACCTTGCATAATTTGAGAAAAGAAGAAAAAAGATGATATTACCCGAGAGAGAAATATTATTGATACATGAAGACTACTATTGTGATTCGGAAAATATGAATGATGTTCAAAAAGATTTGGATGTTTCTAGATGATCTATGGCTTTATGATAGGTCTATGGTGAAAATAGAATACAATTTGAAGTCCTAGAAGTCACACCCACCTACCATCCAATATCAAATAGAATCTGAAGCCCATATTTATAGATTTTTTTGTAGAGAATCATTGGTGATTGCGTCCCGCCTCAAGTTTGGTTAAGGTATAGATGATAATATTTCTTACATTGGTTGAATATTTAGGGAATCATATCTAAACTAGTTAGAGAGGTTGAGTGGGAGGTTTAGAGGTGGTTAGAGGTGGTTAGGATAGGTCATGATGGGATTTTTTTAGTAGTGGTTAAGATTTAATATTTGTGGAAGGTTAATAAATTAGTTAGTTGGTTAGGGTTTAATATATGTGCATGGTTAGTGACATAATTAGTTGGTTAGTGAGGTGTCTAAGTTATCATGGTGAGGTGTGAGGGTATAATTAATTTAATTTTATTTATTTATTTTTGGGAGAGGAATGTGGTGACATAGTTATTACATTAATGAATTAAAGGGTAGGGGTTGGTGATATAGGTCATGGAGTTTTGTTTAATAAATAATTGGAGGTTTTTGGTTTAATTAATCCATGAGACAAAAACAAGATGTGACTTATAAATGTTGCATAATTACATGATGAGGTACTCCTATGAAACTAGGGATTGATGGAAAAGGTAATCAATCACGAGCTTGAATGAGATAGATGGGTAGATGCAAGGATAGAGTGATGATAAAGGGATTCCCTAGGATGAGGTAAAAGAAAGATGGGTGTCATCATAAAATCATGTGATAGGGGAACCAAATGGTTTGTGTCTTATAGACATTTGATTTTTAATGACAGACAAGATGTTTTAACAAGGTAAAGGAACCAAGAATTGATGTTTCCAAAAAGGTGGGTTTCCAAGGTCAAGAATTCAAGTGATAGGGGAACCAAAGGGTTCATGTCCTATAGAGTTATGACTTAACAGTGAAAAAGATGATATGACAATTTGATGAGGTCAAACAACCAGAATTTGATGTTTCCACAAAGGTGGGATTATGAGACTAGGAAGTCAAGACATATGGAAACCAAAGGATTCTTGTTCTATAAACATATGACTTTTAACTAAGGACATGATGTTTGGATGAGATAAAAGGACCGAAAATTGATGTTTCCACAAAGGTGGGCTTACAATGCCAGAATTCAAGTGATAGGGGAACCAAAGGGTTCATTTCCTATAGACATATGACTTAACAATGAAAAGGATGATATGAAAATTTGATGAGGTAAAAGGACCAGATTTTTAGGATGCTACAAGGGTAGGATTTTGAGGAATAAATGTGTTTCTGATAGTAATGAGGGGCATAATACTTGAGGAGACATCTTATTGAAAAGTTTCAAATTTATTGAGTAAATGTGATGTTTTAGAAATAACAATATAATGTTGAGATATGCTCAAGATTGTGTTGATGTGATTAATAGATTTTGGTAGGTATTTTGATAAATGTTGATGTGGAAGTGTTGAAAATTATTAAATTTATGTTTTAGGTATGATTTGTATTTGATATTGATGTTAATGTGATTTAATGTATAGTAAAAACTATTTTTAAGAATGCAACATATGTTGATTTCTCTCGTATTAGGTTTGATACATATATGATGGGAAACAACAAAGTGAAGGTGCTTACACTTTTTTCCTTTACAATGAATGTTAACAGATGACTAACAATGGGTAGTCACATTTAGGATCTTGGATATAAATTGAAGTGACAGAGTTTACCTTCTTAGGACATGAGAAGGGTTGACATATGTAGGTTGCATGGGAAAGGAGGGTTCTCCTTTTAAGAGTTTGATAGGAAATGCCCTACTTCATATTTTTATTTTGATGCAAACTGATTGATGCAGGAAGTTTTATATAATGGGAAAGATGATAGATGTGGGAATATTTCCTAGGATTCTTTGAATTTTGGTTTTTTTTGAAGTTTGATTAATGCGGGAAGCCGTTTACATAGGTATCCATCCTTTGAGGGTATGGTCTACATTTTTTTTTTAATTTTTACAAAGACGACCATCCTTCAAGAGATTGGTCTATGAATTTTACGTGTAGATATTTATGAAGGGATCGGTCTACTTTTATTTTTGATAATATGACGTTTGAATACCTTTCTTTCAAGGGATTAGTCTATTTCTTTTGACTTTGATAGAAACATCCATTGATATTTTTGAATTTATTTTGAGCTGAGGGAAAGACCCTAATAAGCCCTTTTAATGAGGGGAGAATAAATGTGTACACGCACTACACATGTGGGCACAATCAGATGTCTTTCATTGGTAGACAAGGTGGATGGATGTAATCATTATGGGGTTCCCGATAACCAGGAACATTTCCATGTGAAATATGTGATAAACAGAGCCATGGTACTCATCTTGAATGTGTATTTAAGATGCTTGACGAAAACCACATGCTTTCAAATCATTATGATGATAAAATGGTTGATTGATAATATGATAAAATCTTTAATGTGACTATTATCATGACATTCGATGTGTTAACATTAGAAATACTCCAAGTAAAGACATTTAAAGGTTCCTCCATGTTACATGAACATATCCATTAAAGTATAACATTCCACATTTACTCCGAAGTAATAAAATTTTGATTAAATTGATAGGATATGTTAGTGAGGACGTGTAAAAGGGAAGGTATGTAAAGTAAGGCTTTTGAATTGTCAATAGATAGGATCCTTACCAACATGCTACGTGGATAGAAATGACATGTGTTAAAAGGAATGATGTCTTGAGGATGATAAAATTTTTGGTCTTGATTAAGCAAGTATATGGTAAATAAAGGATCCCTTGACAAAGGAGTTGTGGGAAATTTGGATGGGGTATGAGAGGACAATTGATAAAGAGGGGTAGATGACAAAGATTGTTTTGTTCATTTTCTTTGTGTATATTGATTTTTGGTTCGTATAGGTGGGTGAATTTTACTAATTTTAGATGAGGGACCTTCATTGGAAGGTTTTGAGAAGACGGATGAGAAAGGTTTTTCAAGACCTGATTGAGGGTGACCCCTTAGTTATGTACTTTTTGGTGAATACATTGTTAGTGGCACTGGGCATAGATATTGATGAGGTTGACAAAACTTCAAGGGAATGTCTAGACATTGATGAGGTTGAGAGACCTTCAATAGAAATCTTGATAAGCTTGAGAGACTTATAATAGAAGGCACCGATAAGCTTGAGAGACCTGTAATACAAGGTATTGATAATCTTGAGGGAACTTCATTGGAATGTGTTAAGAAGATTGATGGACCTTCAAAGGAAGGTGCTAATGATATTGATGAAAATTCAAAGGAAGGTGTTAACAAGGATGATTTCCATTCAAAGGAAGGTGCTAACAAGATTGATGGAAATTCAAAGGAAGGTGCTAATGAGGATAAGGGAATTTCAATAGAAAGTGTCAAAGAGACAGAGGGAACATTAGTGGAAGGTGTTGATAAGATTGATGGACCTTCAAAGGAAGGTACTAACGAGAATAATGTTTATTAAAAGGAAGGTGTTGACAAGATTTATTGACCTTTAAGGGAAGGTGCTAAAAATATATCCGATAAAGGCTTGTTTATGATAGAATAAGGATGTCTTCCTTTTCCTACAGATGTTGGTGAGAAAATTGAGAAATTTGATGATATTGATGATGGATTAGGATGGTCCACTTTTATGGGATTATCATCGATAAGGAAGGCATATGTTTTTCCCTAAACATCTATGGTAGGCATAGGTTTTGTCTTTATCGTACTGTGGAAGGTTTTTGAGTATGGAGATGGGTTGTTTTAATTGGTGGTAATGTGATAAGATAGACTTACATGATTCTATCGAAAATATAAATGTAAGTCACTTCTGGGGGATTTAGATTAACAGATTTTGACCTTGGCTTACGTGATATCTTAGAAGGAAATGTCTTATTTGTGGATGGGGGTGGAATTGTGGATGTTGTATGGTGTTGGAATATCATAGGGACATTTTTAGGTTGATAAGATGGAGAATAAGATGTAATAAAGGAATACCATGTGTGATTGATAGGATTGGGACGATGGATGAGTTCCCAAAATAGAGGAGGAGGGATTGTTGATGGATGGGATAGGGTTGTATTGTGTGCCATGATATTAATCAAAGGGATGGGGTCCAAAATTGATGGTAAGGGTGGACCCATAGATTTGATAGACTTAGATCATGATAAAGGGTGAGGTCCTAAAATGGATGGTATAAATTTGAGACCACAAATGACTGTGCTTAGAATTTGTAGTTTTGATTTTAGGTAAAGGATTGTTTTTCATTATGGATGATGAGGATGAGGTATTGAATGTGATCGATTTGGATTTTGTAAATTTTGTGTTAGCTAAATAAGAAGGACTCATATCAAATGAAAAAAGGTAAGGCCATGAGTGTGATGGTATTTGACTGTGTATTTTTTTATTCAGGGTAATGTTCTAGGATGGAAGATAAGTGAGTATCTAAGAAAATGATTGGATCCAATTTGGTTGAGGGAGGTGTCATTTATCGACATGATTGATGTGGATTACGCTAGTTTTCTAGTTTGTTGATTAATTTAATAAGTGATTGGATATAAATATCTTCAATTTCAAAGTTTTCTTTACTAATGAATTCCACAAAGGAATATAAGGGTTGTGACGAGGTAATGGATGAATGGACAATGGAAACAAGTGATATCGATGTGTAAGAATCATTGAAAAGATGATTGAGTTATTCTAGTTTTTTCAGGAGAAAGCATCGATGATGAATGGGTCTTTTTATAGGGAAGATCACATGTAATATTGTCAAAGAAATAGGTCAAGGGATGTGTAGAATTTATAAGGACCGAATCTATAGAAGGTGTTGGGTCAGAATAAAATTAATGTCATCATGTGTGGTAGTTTTGTCTCAATCGTAGAAAGGTCTATGGGAATTAGATAAAATTGTGTAGTCTCATCTAAATCATAGGAAGACCTAAGGGAATCAAATACAATGTGTGTAGCCTCATCTGAATCATAGGAAGACTTTAGTGCCCACTTTCTGTTAGCATATTTTAATAGTTTGATTTAGTATGGTGTTAGATGTCGATCCTTGATTATTGTTGAATCTGATTATATATAATGCATGGTGATTATTAGAGACACTCATGTGTGGATGATGATATACTATTGGCATGGATGTTTAATGGAAGTTATTCGGACGTGTGATTTTGGAGATTATGAATAAACCTAGAAAAGGAAAAAATTATTTGATGATGACATAGTTGTCGATATAAATTGTAAATGATTTCGTTTGATTGCCTTGATGACTATTGTGATTCATATGTATAGATGATTTCGTGATTATATTATATATTCATTTTGGATGTTCTGATATGGCCATGAGGCCAAGGAGGTATTTGTGTTTTGAGGTTTAAAAATATCACAACAAAACATCGGGGATCGAGACCAACCAAAATGGAATTCTGGTGAATTCAACACGGTCACCATGGCAACTTGTTTGTGTGTGTGTTGTATTTTGTTAGGATTCCCATGGGGGATTACCTTTACATGTGACCGTGGGTTTGTGTATTTTATTAATGTGTTTCCTTTTATTATTGTTGTATGTATTTTATTAAGTAATGTGTTCCTTTCCTTTAAATTAATTAAAATTGTGATGGATTAATGTGGGAATCATATAGTTAAACTTTAAATAAATCAAATTGGGATATGGGAAGTAATTATAAGAGTTGATGGCTGTTGTATTTAATTTTGTAAGAGCTTGTGTAAGTCATATTTGGAGTATGAAATACTCCACCTCCATGGAAATTCGAATTTGACCTTGGGGGCTGTTTTTGGAGACTTGTGGGACAAGTAAAACTTGTCCCATGCCTCTAAATTTATTATACCAACCATACTTATGGATGGAGATGTGATTTGTGACTTTTAAATGCATTTTATTCATCATGTTTCTTGTTTTGGATTGCACTCTCTTACATTTTATTAAATAGTTGTCCCTTGTGGTGTGGGCTCTTTTGGAGTGTGTAAGTTAATTTCTCATTTCATTTATTGTGCTTGGGAGAATGGAATTTTGTCTTTTGTGTTTGAATTGGAGGATGTGTGATGTGGCATCCTACATGGATCCACATCATCCTCTTCTCTCCCTCTTCTATTTAATTCAAACTCTCTTCTTGTTTTGGGTTGTTAAACCTTTTTGCATTCTTCCTTGGGGCGCATTTTCTGTGGGAGCTCTAGTTTTTGAAGGAAGTTTTGAAGATAGATTTGCATGCTTGGGAGCTTTCTATTTTGTACTATGTTTTACATGCATCCTTGGGCACATTTTTCTATGATTAGAGATCTTGTTGATTTGGAGGAAATTGGAGAGCATTTGATACTTTGGCACTACTGTTTTGGGACTATGTTTTTGACATTCAAAGCTTGTTGTGTGGAGAAAATCCTTCCATGGAGAGGTAGGAGTTTATTTCTTCCTTATTGCTATTATTTTCTTATTGTGTTGTGTGTATGGTGCATGCATTGTTTTATTTGTTGGCTAGTTGGGTAGACTGCCTTAGGAATGGTGTAGGAGAAGGCTATGGGGAATTCTTGTGGGGGGCATAAGGGAAATGCCATGGGCATCAGAATTTTTGGAGGGGATTTTTGGGTTTGGGATCCACCATGGAAAAGAAATAGCTTGCATTTCTTACTTGTGGGGGGGCATAAGGGAAAATTTGGGGGGCATAAGGAGGGGTTAAGAGATATAAGGTTTATGGGGTATGATATGTTATATTGGCGGTATGATTTTTTTGTGGATGCCCAATTCCCAATTGGGAGGCATAAGTAGCTTCCCCATAGTCCTTGCTCCTTTGGCTTGCATGATCAAGCCTAGGTTGTGATTGAATGTTTTTATATGCAATTGTGAACTTTTGTTTTTTTTTGGTGTTGCTTTGTGTTTTAAAAAGGAAAATGTGTATGTGAAAGAATGTTGTGTGTGGAATACGTTGTTTCCATGGTTGAATTGCACCTTTTATATCATCTTGGTTGGGGCTCGGGGCCAATGATGAAGGAAGGCTTCTCCTTTCATTGGATGTCTTGGTTGGGTGGAGAGCATTGCCTTTCCCCTCTTTGTTGTGATAAATTTGGAGAAAAAAAAAAATGGAGCATGTTGCTATTTTGAGCAAGAGGAAAATATAGTTTGATAGTCCCTTCTTGTGAGCAAGTTTATTGTATCCTTCCCACTTTGAAGTGGATGAATTGTATAATTATTTGCAATGATAAAATACTTGTATTGATGAAGAAAGATTGAAATGGAAATGTGAAATTTAAAGAGTTATATTCCATTCTCTGTTTTGAAAAGGAATGTGAAGAATTGTTATATGTATTGTATATTGTATTTTAGAAATCAAATGTAAAAGAGAAAATTGTAAAGAGTTATTGGAAAACAATAAAGGATTGCATTCTTTTCTCAAAATTGTATGATATTGGATTTGAATGGCTTTGGTGAATTAAAATCTCTTGGAAAGAAGAATGCGAAGGAAGGAAGTATATTTTTTTGCATCCTTGGAATTACATTAAATTTGGAATCAGAACTTGTAATTTAACTTGGAAAGGATTTTTTAGAAACAAAACTATATGCATTGGATTAATTTAGAAACTATATGCCACACTTAAATGATAAAATTGACAAATAGATCCTTTAAAAATTTGATCACTGGCATTGTGACTTTTAAAACTAGTAATTCTAAATAAAATGCATAGTTTGAACCAGCACTTAACAATCTACCTAGAAACCTTAAAATCCAACATGATATACTAGTAATGAACTCAAATCGATAAGAAGATTTAAGAGAATAATTTGAACCATTTCAAATTCGAGCTTAATCTCCTTCTCAACCATTTCCTGTCATTTGTTGGAAAAATCCCAAATTGGAATCAATTGTACAAAATTGACTTTCCTAAAACACTCTAAACTCTCCCTAGACCAATCCTCCATGTCTGTTTGACATGTTGAGTGAAGGAGGAGATATAATTTAATCAAAATTGAAAGTTGGAAACTTGCCAGTTGGCTAATTAAAATCCTGCAGATCCTTTTTTCAAAATTGACCCCTTAAACTTCATCAAAAGTAAAATTTGTGTTTCTTGTGCAAAGAGGGCATCAAGAGATTTTCGAAAAGTCCTCATTTTCCCAAAACTAAGATTTCTAGCTCAAGTTATGGCACTTTGAAGTTTTTGTGCCTTGGGGGAAAATTTGGGAAAATTTTCCTCAGGGGCCCGCAACCCAAAAATTTCCCGTCAAAATTGCCCTTAGAAAATTTTTTGAAAAAATTTTGGCTCATGAAAATTTTCATCTTTTTCTCCACCAGCCCACAGCCAATCAGAGGCTGCCATGTGTCCTCACGGGGCAGCGCGGAGGCATGACAACTTTTTGCCCTTTGATTTTTTTGAAAATTTTGAAAATTTTTCCATTTCTCCCCACCGGCCCGCAACCAATCAGAGGGTGCCATGTGGCACCTTGGGGGGGCGCGGAGGTTCGGGAGAAATTTTGATTTTGCGCCGCATGGGGAAAATTTCAAAAAAATTCCCCGTGACCCGCCAACCCGCCAAAGGAGATTTCCCCTCCTCTTGACATGTGTCCCCTTGGGGAAAATTTGATCCCAAAACTCCGCCGAACCATATCTTGAGTTCCCGAAGGAGTTAGGAGGACTTATTTATATCACCGGAAAGGTGAGAAAATTTCCTATCCATTGAAATGGTTTAGGAAAATTTTGGAAGTATTAGGTATGAGAAAATCAAGTTGAAACTCTAAGCCTATTAGAGAGTGGGTATGGGAGTAAAATTGCTCCTTGAACCTAACTGAAACTTATAGCCCTAAGTTTTGGACCTTGTGACCTCTGAGAGTTGTTTTTAAGGGAGAATTTTGTCCTAGTGAAATTGAATTACTCTAGAACCTATCAGTGGAAACTGTTGCTTTGCAACTTGGTGGTAGACACTCTAAATCAAGTTCTGGGAGTGGGTAAGTGAGACCTTACTCTATTGATTTTAAGTATGTATTCCTTTCTCACTACAATTAAACCCTGCTCTAGTCTTGACCTTGTGGAATTAAATACCTAGGGTATTTAATTGTTTTGGGTCCCTTAACCCTAAAATTTTTAATCAAGGAATATTTAGCTAAATGTCAATGTGATCAGTAAACAAAGTAATCCCTAGAGAGATTTGAGCTAGGTGTGGACTTATTGCACTTGTTGCTCTATAATGTGAAATCAGTAATCATTATAATGGGAAAGGTTATCAGTTGAATTTAATTATCTTTGAGACTTTGGTTGTCAACTCCTAACTCCTAAAAGTAAAAAAAAAAAATTATTCCATAATTTTCTAACTAAACCTAGGTGGTTCATGGTTCTCAAGTGGGTTGTTTTAACCTTTTACACTTGTTATCGAGAGTGTGGTTAAAAGCTTGGGCCATTGGGCACACTAGAAAACTTGAGACATGAACTAAAACCTAGCACACTTTTGAATCTAAGAAAACAAACTTGTTGAAAATTGAAGAAGAAATAAGTATGAAGAAATATTACATTACTCTATTCATTTGAACTACTAAATTAAAATGATAATAAAATAATAATAAGTTGTTTGAGTTGATGTGCTTTACTTAGTGACATTTTTCTAAACCTGGGTAACCAAGTATGTCGATTAAATGGAAATTGTGAACTTCTAGTATAATGGAAACTTGGTTCCCTTTTGAAAATGTGTTGTTTTACAAGCCCTAAAACTTGATGTAATTGTATGATGTATTAAGCCCTTTGTTGAGACCCTTCCCTATTGGAGTGGTTGAATGATGAGTTGTAAGATGTGACCCTTGGGTGGATAGTAGTGGTTGTGATCTGGGTTGGGAAGAGCTAATTAGAAGTTGTTTAGAGCTTCCTTCCTTGAGTGGTTAGGAAAGAGGGTCTGGTTGTCAGTTTCCCATGTTGTTACCCATTTGAGAGGGTGGACACTAAGTCTGGGTGTCATCTAGGACCCAATCCTATGTATGTGTTCTTGAACTAACCTCGAGGCAGAGTACCCTATTAGTAGCCATGAAAGGTCATGGAGTGAATGTGGTGTTAACTTTTTGTTTTACATTCGTAATCTTGTGTATTTTATCAAGGACCAAACATCTTATTTTATGATTGGATTGAGAAGCTCTAAGAATATTTTATTTATTTATAATTCTTGCAAGAATTTTCAAACATTGTAATGTGGCTACTTAGCCACTTTTATTGATTTCCGATATATTTCTCGACTTTATTTGATTGATGACTCGAGAGCTCATGATGTTGTTGGCTACTTGGCTAAATGTTACGTGGTTTCCTTCTTCCATGTTGTTGAGCTGGTTCTATGCTTCATGTATGGTGACAATTGTCATATGGGGTACACCTGGGTGTCTTGAAGGTCATTTTAGGTGCATAAAGTCTTGCCTTGGTTATGGATGCACGGAACCTTAAGTGTGTCTAAGATCTTAGAGCGACCCTTTTTGTTGCTTGACCTTGCTAGAAAGAAAGTTTGTTGTGTAGTGTGGTCTAGAGGGTAGTCCTGATAATGGTAGTGGTGGTGATTCTATTTCAATCTGGTAAGAGCTTAACCCTCGTCGGAGTAGAAGTGTTTAATTATGGACTTTTAGATTTTGTTAGGATTGGATTGCCTTTGGTTGATAAAAATGTTACCTGAATAAAGTGTTTGTTTTGATAGTGACTTTTCATCGATGGCATGTTAAATTATATCTTGGGTTCTTTGGTTACATCATAGAAAGTTTTGACTCATGGAATGTATGCATCTTGGTAATTATGGATAGATTTAAGCCTTTCAGGAAGTGTGTTTATTTAAGTGTACTTGTTTTACCCTCTTGACTTATAAATAAGTTTACACATACCTTAAAATTCCTTTACTATGAATAACATTCTATGACCTATTAATCTTTGGGTTACTTGGAAACATTTATGGATGCTTTGGGTCTTTTGAGCTTTCTCTTAGAGATGTTAGTTGGGTAGATCTTAATAGTTAATCTCGATGGTGCTTATATGGTACTTCCTCTTTTAAAAAAAAAAAATTGTAACTCTTGGTTGTTTAGTTCATGTTTTGGTAAATTATTTGGTTGCCCCATTGCATTGGATGCCTTTTTGTGTGGATGTGGTTCCTTGGAGTATAGTTGCATTTTCATCTAGTTGCTTGGTTGGTGATATCTTGTGAGGACATGAGAATTGATTGTTAAACCCAAATAGATTTGTAAAAGTAAGATTTTACCTCTTTAATGAGCTTTCCTTGAAAATTTATTTGTGAGACTTGCGGAGACCCACAAAGAATGCTTAATGATGCTTGAAATTATTCGGTGAATTTTTGAAATCTTGGTGCAATTCATGTTGGTTCATTGTTTCCTAGTCCTTACAGAAAATTAATAGTGTGTTTTCTATGTTGAATGTCTCTTGTTCCTTTAGAATCAAAATGTGGTGTGTTGATTTGTATCTCATTCCCATAAAAGTAATGTTGTGATGTGTTTGAACCTTCCTTCTCATCAAAATTTGATTGATAAGATGACTCAACCAAAACACCATAAAACTATAATTAAGGAGGTTTGACCTTGAACTTAACAAATAAACTAGAGCATAGAAAAGGGAAGTGACCCTTGTTATACCTTTGGTAGATTAATAGAAGAAATAAAAACCATGTAGAAGAATAGAAAGGAAACCTTTTTCCACCCACCTTCCTTGTAAGTAAACTAAATGCTCTCTGCCTATACAGAATGGTGAGGCATCATGCCCACCTTAGTGGTGCTCTTTATAACGTAAATGATGATGTCATAAAGGAAAGAAATTTGTAACTAAGGGAGCATGAAAGGAATGTTCTTATCAAGAAAAGCTATAACTTTTGACTTAATAAGTTGATTTATAAAATGGGTAAAATTTATGTGTTTGAGTGCAATATATAGTCGAACTCGTAGTTTTGTCACCTACCTAAAATTGTGAAACACCCGGTGGATAGTAATGTGTTCTAGTTTCTTATTACTTCTTGTCCATGGATGTATGTGCCTTCTTGTGGGAGTTTTGGGTCATCACACCCTTATCATCCCGTAGCTCGATGGATGTGAGTTGTGGTCCTTTTTGGATTGAGACTTATCTTTGTTTGAGAAGCAACCTCCTTGCGTGTTTATCTTGTCCTTGGAGACCTAAGTATTGTAATTTTAAGGCAACATATGTTAAGGATATAAAATAACTTTGGGAAGTCTTCTTTTCTTCATATTTTCTTGGGTCACCTTGTTGTTGAAGCCCTTCTTCCCATTAGGATGGAAAGTGCAAGATGATGTTATTCACCTTTGGATTGATTGGACCCCTTATTACTTGCTCTTCTCCCTAGAAACCTTGAATGGTCCTTGGTGTTCCTTGTGCTCTCTTTATGGTTATTCCGAGCTTGAGTAGGAAATAAGATAAATAATCCCCATTGTGATATAAGGTATGGTACTTGTATTGTTATGTTAGTTGCTAGGGGAGATATAAATATATATAGATATATATTTTTTTGATATATAGTTGACTTCTTTAGATTTGGTTGTTTGGTGTGCTCGATTCTTAAAACAAAGTGTAAAAAAATCAGACTATAGGAAAACCTTGTGGTCTTGACTTCGCTTGCATTACCATGAAAAGTTAATTGTGCCCTCTCAAGTTATAGAAAGTGCTTTCCTTGAATAGTTCCTTGATTGTAAATGTTTGTTGATTTAGGTGTCCTTGTTGATTAACCTCATCTTGTGTGATCTCGATTTGTGGGACCTTGTGTAGACTTGTTTCTCATGCAAAATTGGTCATAGTTGATTTTCTAGCCTTGTATGGACAAAAACCTTGAAATCATGGCTTAAACATGTAGAAACCTTAACTTTTATTAGTGTGGTATGTGTATCGTGGGAAACTGTGTGGTCATCTCAAGTTTATGGAAATTTTCCCTATAATTCCCTTACTTGGTGGTTACTCTTGATGATCTTTTGAGAACTCTTCTTGTTATATTGTTATGTGTGGTATCTTGTTGATAGCGTAAAGTTACTCCTTAGATTCTTATGTTCATAGCCTTGCATGCTGAAAGTTTAGAACTCATCCCTTGCAATCTCCCTATTTTTTCTGAATTATATTGGACCAAACTTGAGTTCTGTAGACCCACACTCGTTGAAGCAAAGCAATTCCAAAAAAAAGGGCATGATCCTTTTTTTATTGCATTGCTCCCACATTGGTTCTTGTGACTTCCAGAGGCAATTCGAGTCTAAGGGGAGGGGGATGTAGTGCCCACTTTCCTTTGGCACCTTTTATTACCGATCATGATATTGTAGACTATGACAAATATTTTAATAGTTTGATTTAGTATGGTGTTAGATGTCGATCCTGATTATTGTTGAATCTTGATTATATATAATGCATGGTGATTATTAGAGACACTCATGTGTGGATGATGATATACTATTGGCATGGATGTTTAATGGAAGTTATTCGATGTGTGATTTTGGAGATTATGAATAAACCTAGAAAAGGAAAAAAATTATTTGATGATGACATAGTTGTTGATATAAATTGTAAATGATTTCATTGATTGCCTTGATGATTTTTGATTCATATGTATAGATGATTTTATGATTATATTATATATTCATTTTGACGTTTTGATATGGCCATGAGGCCAAAGGAGGTATTTGTGTTTTGTAGGTTTAAAAATATCACAACAAAACATCGGGGATCAGAGACCAACCAAAATGGAATTCTGGGTGAATTCAACACGGTCACCATGGCAACTTGTTTTGTGTGTGTGTTGTATTTTGTTAGGGATTCCCATGGGGGGGATTACCTTTACATGTGACCATGGGTTTGTGTATTTTATTAATGTGTTTCCTTTTATTATTGTTGTATGTATTTTATTAAGTAATGTGTTCCTTTCCTTTAAATTAATTAAAATTGTGATGGATTAATGTGGGAATCATATAGTTAAACTTTAAATAAATCAAATTGGGATATGGGAAGTAATTATAAGAGTTGATGGCTGTTGTATTTAATTTTGTAAGAGCTTGTGTAAGTCAGATTTGGAGTATGAAATACTCCACCTCCATGGAAATTCGAATTTGACCTTGGGGGCTGTTTTTGAGACTTGTGGGACAAGTAAAACTTGTCCCATGCCTCTAAATTTATTATACCAACCATACTTATGGATGGAGATGTGATTTGTGACTTTTAAATGCATTTTATTCATCATGTTGCTTGTTTTGGATTGCACTCTCTTACATTTTATTAAATAGTTGTCCCTTGTGGTGTGGGCTCTTTTGGAGTGTGTAAGTTAATTTGTCATTTCATTTATTGTGCTTGGGAGAATGGAATTTTGTCTTTTGTGTTTGAATTGTGAGGATGTGTGATGTGGCATCCTACATGGATCCACATCATCCTCTTCTCTCCCTCTTCTATTTAATTCAAACTCTCTTCTTGTTTTGGGTTGTTAAACCTTTTTGCATTCTTCCTTGGGGCACATTTTCTTGTGGGAGCTCTTGTTTTTGAAGGAAGTTTTGAAGATAGCTTTTCATGCTTGGGAGCTTTCTATTTTGTACTATGTTTTGCATGCATCCTTGGGCACATTTTTCTGTGATTAGAGCTCTTGTTGATTTGGAGGAAATTGAGAGCATTTGATACTTTGGCACTTTTTTTTTTTTTGGGACTGTGTTTTTGACATTCAAAGCTTGTTGTGTGGAGAAAATCCTTCCATGGAGAGGTAGGAGTTTATTTCTTCCTTATTGTTGTTATTTTCTTATTGTGTTGTGTGTATGGTGCATGCATTGTTTTATTTGTTGGTTGGTTGGGTAGACTACCTTAGGAATGGTGTAGGAGAAGGCTATGGGGAATTCTTGTGGGGGGGCATAAGGGAAATGCCATGGGCATCATAATTTTGTGGAGGGAGTTTTGGGTTTGGGATCCACCATGGAAAATAAATAGCTTGCATTTCTTACTTGTGGGGGGGCATAAGGAAAATTTGTGGGGGGCATAAGGAGGGGTTGGGAGATATAAGGTTTATGGGTTATGATATGTTATATTGGTGGTATGATTTTTTGGTGGATGCCCAATTCCCAATTGGGAGGCATAAGTAGCTTCCCCATAGTCCTTGCTCCTTTGGCTTGCATGATCAAGCCTGAGTTGTGATTGAATGTTTTTATATGCAATTGTGAACTACTGTTTGCTTTTGGTGTTGCTTTGTGTTTTAAAAAGGAAAATGTGTATGTGAAAGAATGTTGTGTGTGGAAGCCAGTTGTTGCCATGGTTGAATTACACCTTTTATTGCATCTTGGTTGGGGCTCGGGGCCAATGATGAAGGAAGGCTTCTCCTTTCATTGGATGTCTTGGTTGGGTGGAGAGCATTGCCTTTCCCCCTCTTTGTTGTGATAAATTTGGAGAAAAAAAAAAAATGGAGCATGTTGTTGTTTTGAGCAAGAGGAAAATACAGTTTGATAGTCCCTTCTTGTGAGAAAGTTTATTGTATCCCTTCCCACTTTGATGTGGATGAATTGTATAATTAATTGCAATAAGAAAATACTTGTATTGATGAAGAAAGATTGAAATGGAAATGTGAAATGTAAGGAGTTATATTCCATTCTCTATTTTGAAAAGGAATGTGAAGAATTGTTATATGTATTGTATATTGTATTTTAGAAATCAAATGTAAAAGAGAAAATTGTAAAGATTATTGAAAACAATAAAGGATTGCATTCTTTTCTCAAAATTGTACTAGGATATTGGATTTGAATGGCTTTGGTGAATTAAAATCTCTATTGGAAAGAAGAATGCGAAGGAAGGAAGTATATTGTTTTTGCATCCTTGGAATTACATTAAATTTGGAATCAGAACTTGTAATTTAACTTGGAAAGGATTTGTTTAGAAACAACTATATGCATTGGATTAATTTAGAAACTATATGCCACACTTAAATGATAAAATTGACAAATAGATCCTTTAAAAATTTGATCACTGGCATTGTGACTTTTAAAACTGGTAATTCTAAATAAAATGCACAGTTTGAACCAACACTTAACAATCTACCTAGAAACCTTAAAATCCAACATGATATACTAGTAATGAACTCAAATCGACAAGAAGATTTAAGAGAATAACTTGAACCATTGCAAATTCGAGCTTAATCTCCTTCTCAACCATTTCCTATCATTTGTTGGACAAAATCCCAAATTGGAATCAATTGTACAAAATTGACTTTCCTAAAACACTCTAAACTCTCCCTAGACCAATCCTCCATGTCTGTTTGACATGTTGAGTGAAGGAGGAGATATAATTTAATCAAAATTGAAAGTTGGAAACTTGCCAGTTGGCTAATTAAAATCCTGCAGATCCTTTTTGCAAAATTGACCCCTTAAAATTCATCAAAAAGTAAAATTTGTGTTTCTATGCAAATAGGGCATCAAGAGATTTTTCTGAAAAGTCCTCATTTTCCCAAAACCAAGCTTTCTAGCTCAAGTTATGGCACTTTGAAGTTTTTGTGCCTTGGCGGGAAAATTTGGGAAAATTTTCCTGGTGGGCCCGCAACCCAAAAATTTCCCTCAAAATTGCCCTTAGAAAATTTTCAAAAATTTTGACTTCGGGAAAATTTTCATCTTTTTCTCTGCACCAACCCAACCAATCGAGGCTTCCACATGTCCTCACGGGGTAGTGGCGGAGGCGCGACAACTTTTTTCCCTTTGATTTTTTTGAAAATTTTGGAAAAATTTTCCATTTCTCCCGCCGGCCCGCAACCAATCAGAGGGTGCCACGTGGCACTTGGGGGTGGCAGGTGGAGGTTCGGGAGAAATTTTTCTTTTGCACCGCATGGGGAAAATTTTCAAAAAATGCCCCGCGACCCGCCAACCCACCAAAGGAGATTTCCCCTCCTCTTGACACGTGTCCCCTTGGGGAAAATTTGATCCCAAAACTCCACGGACCATATCTTGAGTTCCCAAAGGAGTTAGGAGGACTTATTTATATCACCGAAAAGGTGAGAAAATTTCCTATCCATTGGAAATGGTTTAGGGAAATTTTGGAAGCATTAGGTATGAGAAAAATCAAGTTGAAACTCTGAGCCTATTAGAGAGTGGGTATGGGAGTAAAATTGCTCCCTGAACCTAATTGAAACTTATAGCCCTAAGTTTTGGACCTTGTGACCTCTGAGAGTTGTTTTTAAGGGAGAATTTTGTCCCAGTGAAATTGAATTGCTTTGAACCTATCAGTGGCAACTATTGCTTTGCAACTTGGTGGTAGACACTCTAAATCAAGTTCTGGGAGTGGGTAAGTGAGACCTTACTCTGTTGATTTTAAGTATGTATTCCTTTCTCACTGCAATTAAACCCTGCTCTAGTCTTGACCTTGTGGAATTAAATACCTAGGGTATTTAATTGTTTTGGGTCCCTTAACCCTAAAATTTTTAATCAAGGAATATTTAGCTAAATGTCAATGTAATCAATAAACAAAGTAATCCCTAGAGAGATTTGAGCTAGGTGTGGACTTATTGCACTTGTTGCTCTATAATGTGAAATCAATAATCATTATAATGGGAAAGGTTATCGTTGAATTTAATTGTCTTTGAGACTTTGGTTGTCAACTCCTAGCCCCTTTTTAAAAAAAATTATTTCATAATTTTCTAACTAAACCTAGGTGACTGATAAAAATGTGAAGTAGTATAGAACTTTGTAATAGGTGGGATTGATGCGGATATTGATGAGGAGTAGCTTGAGAGGATATTTTTATGAAGTGGGTTATGATAAAGGGATGTTGGGAGATGTGGGAATATTTGGATTTTGTTGTTTTGTTAGATAAGAGGTGTTGATTGGGCACGAGTAGGGATATGTATATGGATTTGGGATATCCGAGGTACTTGAAAATGGGATTGAGGAAGAGATGGATTGATTAGATGAAGTATGGGCCGGATATTGAAATTCGATGATATTGTGATGACAAAGGGATTTTGGAATGACCACTTTATGAGATACATGGGACATAGACGAGAAGAAATAGTTTGGAAATATTTTGGTTGTGAATAATAGTTGACGTTTGTTACATGGGATTATTGTAGGGATTGATTTGGATGAGAGGTAGAAGTTCCATAGGGAACATAAGATGGCTTAAGATGAGTCTGAAACATGTCGAGTGAAATAAAGTTAGCTAAGATGTGAAAGATTGATAACATGGGTTATATTGTTGTCTTTGCATGCATATTTTCTAAGGTTTAATCACAAAATTTCTATCAAACACATAATTTCCTTATCTATAAAAAACAACAAAATGGATGGATTTACTGAGACAAGAAATAAGCAAGTAGAATCAATTTTAAATTTTCTTGATTTAATTAAGAAAAGTGAAATGTGAAAAATGGATGATTGGTCCTAGGGAATGACAACCTATAGCCGCTTATTAGGTATGTTTATGGGTGACATCCTTGATATACGAAGGTAAGTACTTCACAACTCTATACTACTACCCATAAAGGCGCGGTATTGTGGCTCACCCGCTAACTTCATGGTCCCGCTGCGATAGGGAAGTTAAGTGTTGAGCCAATATTTCCTTGTTCGATGATAAAATCCCGACCAGTTTCTCTTTTGTGGGAATTTTTTTAATGTGTTTTTTATTTTTATGTGATTTGGTTGTGTTTGGGAAGAATAATTGGATGTAACAAATTCACCTTCCTATTTTAAAGCTAGATGATAAAAAGTATGGAATGGTTTGTTTTAAGAACCAAAACTAAATGTTTATTTTTGATGAAGACAACCAAACAAGAATGAAAAACTAGAAATAAAATGAAAGGTTTAAGGACTTATTTATTTAGAGTGCTCATTTTTTCGGATTTTAGCAAAAAAATAAGAAATCTTGATGATACGGTAAGAAATATCTCTTAGAAATAGTGATCTGCAAACATGTTAGTAGAAACAAAAAATAAAAAAGAAAGAAGCAAAAACAAGACTATGAAGCAATATACAACAAAAATAATACACAGTCCAATCACTAGAAATTAGCCTAATCTTATACGATTACCACAAAGGAATAAAAAACAACAAAATCTATTGTATTAATGAAATGAAGAAAAGAAACAAGGGATGGGGTGTCCCACCAGGTGTGCCAAAATAATTGGGATAAATCATAATAGTCTTCACTTGTGTTTACAAGAAGGTTGATAAAACCTTCCAAAACCTCAATATGGTAGGGTTTATGTGATACCCGCAGATATGAATGATGTTTTGTGCTCCGTGAAGAATGTGAACAAGGATTTATTTCCCTACAAGTAATCCTGTAAATAAAAACTCACACAAGATTAGTGAAATATATGGTGGATTTCTCAACAAAGGCTAGTCCTCTGAAGTCAATGGACTTCCTCGAAAGGTTGTCAATACTAGTTCAAGAAATTAATCTTGTGACGATAAAATAAATGATTTAAGTTATCAAGACGATGGTGGGAATGAAAGGTAGTTACCTTATTCCAAATAATTAATAAGGCTGAAAATATGATATTACTAGATTTGAGAAGACAGTGGATGATGGTTTTGGTGATGGTGAAGGTCTCCTAGGATCTCGATAATAAACCACCCTTTGATGTTTTCACCATAACTTGAGAACCGTAGCTCTAGCTTGAAAACCAAAAGATGAGAAATAAATATGACTTAAAGACCTTTTTCAAAGCAATATCAACAATTTCCAAGTTATTGTATATGAATTGCTTGAGATTGAGACAATATTTGGCAATTTTAGACAATCACTCAAGTGATTCTTGTAAAATGTACGAGTTAAAGAAAGGAAAATCCCAGGCTTGAAAAAATGTTAGAAATTTGGATTTAAGATTATAAATAATGAAAAATTATGTAACAAAGCAAGGGAAACCACTTAACTTCTATAATTTTAGAAAATAAGAACAAAATATGATATTACCTAAGAGAGAAAGATCGTTGATACAACAAGACTATTGTTGTGATTCAAGAAATATAAATAATATTAGAAGAAGCTTTGGATTTTGGTAGAAAATATCTAGCTCGTGAGAGGTATATGGTGCAAGAAGAGTATGATATGAATTTGTAGAGTCGAGGGCACCCACCATTCAATATCAATTACAATCCACGAGCCCGTATTTATAGAGTTTTTAGACGAGAATCGTCGGCGATTGGGGAATTTCTGGTGATTGTCACGAGTTTGAGTTTGGTTAAGAGATAGAGGATAAAATTGATTTGTTTTGTTGAATAGTTAGGGTAATCATATCTAGATTATTTAGATAGGTTGAGTGGGAGGTTTAGAGGTGGTTAAATGTGGTTACGATAAGGCATCATGGGAATTTTTAGAAGTGGTTAATATTTAATATTTGAGGAAGGCTAGTAAATTAGTTATTTGGCTAGGATTTAATATTTGTGGAAGGTTATTAAATTAGTCATCTGGTTAGGATTTAATATTTGTGGAAGTTTATTAAATTAGTTAGTTGGTTGGTGAGGTTTTACGAGTTAGCATGGTGAAGAATTAGGGTGAGGTGTGAGGGTTTAATTAATTTAATTTAATTCATTTATTTTAGGGATAGGGATGTGGCAACATAATTATTACATTAATTAATTAAAGGGTAAAATTTGGTGCTCGGGTCATGGTGTGATGTTTAATCAATAAATTGAGGGTTACTCGTTTAGTTAACGATGGATGTGGACTTATGCAAGTATGGTGAAAATGTTAATGTTAATATTCGATAAATATGAGGGTGTAATGTGATGATAAAGAGTAAATATCGAATGCCAACATAGGAATTACCGGTGCTAATTTTAGGTGTCTACATTTATAAAATGTTCGAGATAAATATTACTAGTCTTCAAATTGTGTTTACAAGAAAGTTGATAAGACCTTCCAAAACCTCAATATGGCGGTGTTTCGTAATACCCTTGGATATGGATGGTGTTTTACACTCGTGAAGAATGTGAATAAGGCTTCCTTTCCATAAAATAAAGCATGCAAATCACAAAAACTCACACAATATGGAGTTATTGAAATATATGGTGGATTTCCTTGAAAAGGCCAGTCCCCAGAAGTCAATGGACTTCCTCGAAAGGATGTCAATCCGTGTTCAAGAAATTAATCTGGTAATGATAAAATAAATGATTTAAGATATTAAGATAATGGTGTGAATGAAATGAAGTTACCTGATTCCAACTAACTAATAAGACTGAAAATATGATATTACCAGATTTGAGAAGGTTGTGGATGATGGTTTTGGTCCCGTGAAGCGCTGGATCTGATAAAAACCACACTCTGATGTTTTGACCATAACTTGAGAACCATAGCTCTGTTTTATAAAAAGAAGATGTGTCGGAAAGATGATTTAAAGAACTTTTCAATGGTGCAAAGAATTTATCGTGATTTTATGTCCATCACCTATGGTTAAGCCAATCGTTTGAGATTTTGGGAAATCATCAGTGATTGATGTAAGAATGTCTTGGACAAAAATGGAGAAATTTGGGGCTTAAAAAATCCTAGAAATGTGGATTTAAGATTATAAATGATGAAAAATGATGTAATAAATCAAGGGAAATCACTTACCTTGCATAATTTGAGAAAAGAAGAACAAAAGATGATATTACCCGAGAGAGAAATATTGTTGATACAAGAAGACGTATGTTGTGATTCTAGAAATATGAATGACATTTGAAGAATATTTGGATGTTTCTTGATGATCTCTAGCTCTATGAGAGGTCTATGGTGCAAGAAGAATATGATATTAAGTTCTAGAGTCACAACGACCCACTGTCATTCAATCTCAAATGGAAACCTCAAGCATGTATTTATCAAGTTTTGGATAGAATTAACGCATAATTGGGTTAATGATTGTATCAATTTTTAGTTTGATTAAGACATGGAGGATAAAATTTATTTATTTGGTTTAAGATTTAGGGAATAATATCTAGATTAGTTAGAGAGGTTGATTGGGAGGTTTATATGTGGTTAGATATGGTTAGGATAAGTTATCATTAGATTTTTTAGAAGTGGTTAAGATTTAATATTTGTGGAAGGTTAGTAAATTAGTTACTTGGTTAGGATTTAATATTTTGGAAGGTTAGTAAATTAGTTAATTGGTTAGGATTAATATTTATGGAAGGTTAGTAAATTAGTTAGGTGGTTAGTGAGGTGTCCGAGTTAGCATGGTGAGGTGTGAGGGTGAGGTGTGAGGGTATAGTTAATTTAATTTTATTTATTTATTTTAGGGATAGGGATGTGGTGACATAATTATTAAATTAATTAATTAAAGGGTAGAAGTGGGTGATCTAGGTCATGGAGTGTTGTTTAATTAATAAATGGAGGGTTCAATTTAATTAATGATGGATGTGGAATTATGCAAGTATGGTGACGATGTTAATGTTAATATTTAATAAATATGAGGGGTGTAATGTGATGATGAAGGGTACTTGGTGGACGCCGTGACACTAGAATTAGCGGTGCTAATTTTATGTGTCTACATTTTCCCCTTTTTTGAGTGGTTTTAAGACAAGCCATGAGACACAAAAGAAATGTGATATATAAATGTTACATAATTACATAATGAGGTGATCCCATTCAAACTAGGGATTGACGAAAAGGGAGTTGTGATGATAAAGTGACACCCTAAGAAGAGGTTAAAATAAGATGGGTGTCGTCATAAAATTAACTCGATATGGAAACTAAATGGTTCGTGTCCTATAAACATATGATTTTTAACAAAGAATTGGATGTTTTAAAGAAGGTTAAAAGACCAAAAATTGATGTTTACCAAATAGGTAGGTTTACGAGGCCAAGAATTGAAGTGATAGGGGAACCAAAGGGTTCGTGTCTTACAAACATATGACTTAATGACAAAAAAATAATATATGATGATTGATGAGTTCAAAGGACTATAATTTTATGTTGCCATAAAGGTGGGTCTATAAGACCAAGAAGTCAAGTGATGAGGGAACCAAAGGGTTCTTATCCTATAAACATATGAATTTTAACAACAAACATGATGTTTGGATGAGGTCAAAGGACTAAGAATTGATGTTGCCACAAAGTGGGTTTACAAGGAAGGTAAGTAAAGTTATAGGGAACCAAAGGGTTCGTGTCCTATAGACATATGAATTAATGGTGAAAAATATGATATGATAATTTGATGAGGTGAAAGGAGAAGAATTTGATGATGCTACAATGGTAGGATTTCGAAGACTAGATGGGGGTCCTGACAGGTAATAAGGGCATAATCTTTGGAGGATATGTCTTATTTACAAGTGTTGACTTTAATGAGTAAATGCAATGTTTTAGAAAGAACAATATAATGTTGAGATATGCTCAATATTATGTTAATGTGATTAATAGATTTTGGTAGGTATTTTCATAAATGTTTATGTGGAGTGTGTACAAATGTTAAAGTTATGCTTTATTAATGATGTGTATTTTATATTGATGTTAAAGTGATTTAATTTTTTGGAAAAATATAGTGAAGAATGAAAGGTGGATTGATTTCTCTGTATTAGGTTTGATACATATATGATGGGAAACAACAAAGTGAAGGCACTTGCACTTTTGGCCTTTACATAAAATGTTAACAGATGACTAACAATAGGTAGTCACATTGAAGATCTTGGATATAAATTGAAGTGACAGAGTGTACCTTCTTAGGACATGAGAAGGGTTGACATATGTAGGTTGTGTGGGAAAATAGGGTTCTCCTTTCAACAGTTTCATAGGGAAATGCCCCAGCTTTATATTTTTTATTTTGATGCAAATTGATTGATGCGGGGAGTTTGCTTTAGAATGGGAAAGCTTCTTGATGTGGGAAGATTTCCTAGGATTCTTTGAGTTTAATTGTTTTTAAATGTTGATCCATTTGGAAGCCTTTTACATGAGTAGCCATCCTTCGAGGGTATATTCTATATTTTTATTATTTTTTCTATTTTTAGTTTTACAAAGACTGTCATCCTTCAAGGATCAATTTATGAATTTTAATTGCAGTTGTCCTTTGAGGGATCAATCTACTTTTATTTTTGACAATATGACATTTGAATAGTTTTCCTTTGAGGGATCAATCTATTTCTTTTGAATTTGATAGGAAACATCCATAGATATTTTATATTTTATTTTGAGCAGATGGAAACAACCTAATAAGTCATTTCCAGGAGGGGAGAAGAAAGGTGTACATGCACTAAACATATGTGAACCATGACATGTATTTAGTTGGTAGATAAGGTGGATGGATGTAATGATTGTGGGGTTCTGATAAAGAGTAAATTCTCCATGTGAAAGATATAATTAATTGTGTCATGCTACTCATATTTAAGGTGTATTTAGGATGCTTGTGAGAAACCACATGATTTCAAATCATTACGATGATAAAAAAATTTATTGATAGTGGATAATATCTTTTATGTGACTACTATCATGAAGGTCGATGTGTTAATAATAGAAATTCTAAAAGTGAAATAAATTTGAAGGTTTCCCCATGAACATATATGGACATATCCAGTTTTAAGGATAAAATTCCACATTTACTCTAAAGTAATGAATTTTGATAAGATTGATAGGATATGTTTGTGAGGACTGTAAAAGGGAATTCATATAAAGTAAGGATTTCCAACTCTCATTAGATAAGAGTCTTACCAACATGGTACTATGGATAGAAATGACATGTGTTAAAAGGAATGATGTCTTGAGGATGATAGAATTTTTGGTCTTGATTAATTGAGTGTATGGTAAATAAAGGAGCCCTTGACAAAGGAGCTGTGGGAAATTTGGATGGGGCATGAGAGGACAATTGATAAAGAGGGGTAGATGATGAAGCTTTAGTTTTTCATTTTCTTTGTGTATGTTGATTTTGGGTTCATATAGGTGGGTGAATTATACTGGTTTGAGATGAGGGACCTTCACTAGAAGGTGGTGAGAAGAGATGAGATGAAATTTTTTTTTGAGACCTTATTAAGGGTGACCCCTTGGTTCTTTACGTTTTAGTGAAGATATTATCAGTTGCTGGGAATATATGTTGATGAGGTTGACTAACCTTCAAGGAAGGTGTGAAAATTGATGAAGTTGAGAGACCTGCAATAAAAAGGTGTTGATAATATTGAGGACCTTAATTGAAATGTGTAACATGATTGATGGTCCTTCAAAGGAAGGTGTTGATGAGATTGATTGACCTTCAAAGTAAGTTTATGAATATGTAGAACTTTTTGAAATTTATAGCCAATGGGACAAAGGATTGTGCCTATTGTGTCATACTTTATTATGAGATTTTGTATTGTGTTTTATTTTGTTGAGGTACAAACTATGGTATAGAATTCCATGGTTATGAAAGTTACAATATGTATTATGAGATAGCGTGGGTACTACCAACAATACTAGTATTAACTAATGGTGTCATTGTGGGGATGGACATGGTGATGATCTAGATAGGAGTTGGTAACCTTTGGGAAGGAATAACTATAAAAGGATGATGACACCTTAAGGAGATTTTTGTCTTGGTGAGGAGACTGGAGGAGTTGATGAGGAAGCAATAGTTCTACTTAGAGGAGGCATCGATCCTATAGAAGGAATCAAAGAAGATGTGGATTGCTTTGAGAAGATGTTTTTTATGATGAGATCATGTGAAGATCATAGATGGGAGCTGAGGAGACATTGAGTGTTTCAAAGTGACTAGTGAATAATTGTTCATTTTATGTTTCAAAAGGGTTAGTAGAGCTATTAGAAATCTAGGGTTGACTATTGTTTAGCATTTCAAGTTGATTTGAAGTATAGGGATATAATTGTTGGACAACGGGGGTCTTGATTTTAATCAACGAGTTATATCATGAAATACGAATGGTTTTGAATGAGTAGGGAAGATTGGGGTTTGAATGGTTATATATGGACATTTCTTGCTGCCAAATAAGCATTAACAATGATGGGATTAAAATCTAACATTTATTCAAATATAGAGTCTCCCTATTGTAAAATGGAGGTTCATATGTCATGTGGTGAAAATTAGTGTTCTTATTCTATGTATAAATAATTTATCCATGCTATCCATCTAGGAATGAAACGATTGATGTCATACTTAAGGTTATAAAGGGTCCCTATTAAGTTCAATTTCATGTGTAAGAAAAATGGATTGGTTGTGTATGTTTTATAGAGAAATTATCGTGGTTACATCGGTGAGGAAAAGGGTGTAGGAAGTGGTCTAATATGAATTGGGAATTGTTGAAATGATAATGGTGAGGTATTCATGTCCTCGTAAGTTTTATTACGAGGTTTATTGTCTTGTAAGTACCATGATAGGAAAACACACACAAAATACCTATAAATTAGAAAACAACTAGATGAGATCATTTACAAATGACATGAAAAACAAACAAAGCATTGTTTTGTATTTATCTTGATTAATTATGAAAAGTGAAATGTGTAAGATGGCTAACGAGGGTTCTAGGAAATGGTCATCTACGGCTAGATTAATATATGATTAAGGGTGGAGTCGTCGATATACCTAAATGTTCGTGAGGAGTGACTCTGTTACTACTATTGGTATGGGTGTGGTAATCTGGGGCCTACCCCATCACTTCAACGGACCACCGCAATAAGGGAGTCGAGTGTTGAGCAAAATATACCGAAACAAGTAGATGTTTATACGTGGCCATAACATCAATTCGGTTTCCCTGTTGGGTGATGAAATCCCAATTAGTTTCACCTAGCTGGGAAATGTTTGAATGTGTTTTAGATTAATGAGTGGTTTGGTTGTGTGTGAGGGAAGATAAGTGAATGCGACGAATTAAGTCCCCTATTTAATACTAGATGATCAACAAGTATGTAATGGTTCATTTTAAAGTCCCAAAATGAAATGTTTGATTTTGATGAGGAAAAGTGAATAAAGATACAAAGAAGAAAGTAAAAGATAGTTATCAAAAACTCACCATAGGGGGAGTCCTTATTTTATTTAGTTTTCCAAATTTTAGCAATTTTTAGAGCATGTGATTAGCAAATCCAAAATGTATAATTCCAAAGGAAAACAACTATAATCAGATTAGAAATAATAACAAATAAAAAGGAAAGAACTAAAAATTGATTATTAACTGATTTAAATAGTACAATGGAATCACGAGTGATTGGGAAAATCGTGGGTGATTGAGTCAATCACCGACAATTGGAAGTCAGTGAAAACAATGATCAAATTAATGATAAAATGGATCAATTAAAAGGGATATGGTCACATTGGGCATGCCAAAATGTCGAGCATGGTTTTACCTTAGGTTTCCTTAATTTTTTCAAGAGGGTAACCACCTAACTCAACCTCAATATGGTGGGGTTTCTAAGATACCCACAATGTGGACTATGTGATATTATGCACCGTGTAGACAAAAAAACAAGGCTCATTCTCCTACAAGTAAGCCTACAAGTCAAAGCATTTAAACAAAATAATAATAGTAAATAAAGGCATGTTATTTGGAAAATATTCAGTCCCTAGAAATCCCAATGACTTTCCTTGGTGGTTATTAACCTACTCAGAAATAATTAAGCTTTTATTGATATTAAGATTGTGATACAATGTGATGAAATGAAAACATGACAAGCTAACATCACTTATTTAGATGGATATATATAGATACTAATGACATGACTTAGATCCACAAATCAAACTCTTGGTCAAGTATATAGGTTCTCAAACACATTAGATTCTACTGTCAGTCAACAAGGCCTTCTTCTTGGTGAAGTCATATTTTGGTAGAGAAATGAAGTCTTGAAACAAAAATTAGACACTTTCTCCAGTGTTGTAAAGATAGGATAATGTAGTGTCAATTTCTGGGATGCTTAGTGTGGTGATAGTATCAAAATTAGAAAAATCTTGGTATTGTTCTTCTAGGAGGTCTAGGACAGCCTTGTAGTTGTGCTCGTATTGTATTATATCTTCATAGAGCCTTATAACTTTGTCATATGCGTTCCAGAATGCTTTAGTAGCCTCACGGATGTGTTGGGTTGTTGTGAAGATATATTAAAGATGGTTTAAGGGTGTGTGTAAGATTGCATAGAGATGGGATTTAAAACCATGGAGAAATAATCAGCAATGGGGAAGTTATTACCTCTAGTGCCATCTCGAAATCACCATAATGGAAAAAATATTAATAGACAACAAGAAAAAGAAATAAATATTAAGTATTTTAGATAGAATATGTAAAAGAAAGCAATATTATATAAGGATCACTAGTGATTAGGGTAAATCATGGGTGATCAAGAAATCATTGGAAATTGTTGTTAATTCTAAAATTTTATTAAAACAAAGAAGAAAAATATGATTAAGTTATAATTTAAGATCAATTCAAAGCATTAGCTATCGTAATAAATAAATAAGATGCACATTACTTGTGAACTATTATTAAAACCAAAAAAATGGGTGATTACCTTGAATAATGAAATTATTTGATTGACAGGTGAAGGAAGATAACTCAAAAATGAAAATTAGTGAGCATCGTCACGTTCAATATGCGATAGAGAATGTATTTATGTCTACTATTTTGAAAATGAAGAAAAATTTACCTACAACACGTCTGCGGGTATCACGGAAACCCCACCATATTGAGGTTTTGGAAGGTCTTATTAGCTTACTTGCAAACATAGGTTGAATACTGGTAAGATTTATCCTTAACATTCGCACACCCAGTGGGTCATATCCCTTCTAATTGCTTCATTTTATCATTAATTTGATCTCTTTTTTCACTGAATTCCAATCACTAATGATTGGATCAATCACCCACGATTCCCTTGTACTTTTTTATCATTTCATAATCTTTTTTCAGTTGTTTCCTTTATATCTGTTGTTTTTCTAATATGATTATAGTTTGTTTTCATCTTGAATTATACATTCGGATTTATTAAGCACACAATCTGGAAATTTCTAAAATTTTGAAAATATAAATTAAATAAGGACTCCCCTACAGCGAGCTTTTGAAAAATATCTTTTCTTTCCACTTTGCATCTTTGTTCACTTGTCCTCATTGAAATCAAAAATTTCATTTTGGGACTTTAAAATGAACCATTACATACTTGTTTATCATAGAGATTTAAATAGGGAATTTAATTGGTCACACCTATCTTCCATCATACAAATCCAAACCAAGCATTAATCTAAAATGAATTCAAACATTTCCCACCTAGGTGAAATTGATTGAGATTTCATCACCCAACAGGGAAACCGACTTGGTGTTTTGACCGAGTATAAAAATCTTCATTTTGGTATATTTGTTCTCGATACCCAACTCCTTTATCGCAGCCAAATGATGAAGTGTGGGGGTACGCCCCAATACCATGAATGTATCGACATGATAGTATAGATCCGAGCCTTACATACCTTTCGGTATATTGAGGACTCGCTTTAAGCATACTTTATACCATCCATAGATGACCATTTCCTATAACCATCGTTATCCATCTTACACATTTCACTTTTCATAATTAATCAAGATAAATACAAAACAACACTTTTCTTGTTCCTATCATTTGTAAATCAACTCATCTAGTTGTTTTCAATTTTCTAGGTATTTTGTGTGTGTTTGTTTATCATGGTACTTACAAGACAACAAACACATAATCAACATTACGATGACATGAATACCTCACCATTTTCATTTCAACAAGTCCCACTTCATACTACAATCGTTAGGAAATTAAATATTAATGTTTACATTATTTATGTATTCATTAAATACAAATGTTAGTAATTATATTATTGTTATATTAACAATAATATATTGGTTGGAGTTGTTTTAACAACTCATATGATTTGAGTTGTGTATTGTTACGGGAGTAACAATCACAACTAAATAGGAGATATTATAGGATTGAGTGGTTCCATAATAATAGGAATCCTCTCCTATATATGTGTAATGGTGTTCGATTGAATACACAGAGGAAGAAATATATCGAGTGTGTGAAATTAATTATTCTCATAATTATTTTGTGTGTGCAAGTTTGGTTCAAAGCCTATATTTGGTATCAGAGCGGTGTCTAATCCTGCAGAATGGATATCTAATGGATGTGTGAGGGACAGTCTTCAAGTCGTCCCTGTGAATGGAAGTTTTCTGTGTGATATGACAATATTGTGTAGTTCATATTGTCTTATTATCTTTTAGAAATTCATTTAAATTCTATGAAGGTTGAACCACTGAAATCTATCGGAAGGATATGTTCCTTCTACATCTGTTCTTTTTAATAGTCAGACATTGTGCATCTGCATGCCCACATATTCGTTATCCTCAGTCATTTTCCAACAGAGTTGTGTGAAGAAAATGCTCTACAAATATGAGCATTGTTGATGTCATGTATTGATGTCATCACTGTCAGAGCTCGTGCTTCCTATCTTGAAGCTTTACGCCAGCCATCAGAACCAACCTGCGCGCAGTATAAAGATAGATTGGATCATAAAAAAATTGCATTGAGTTTCGAATATATTCTAACTTAGCGGCGAAGCGATCTGATGGTTGCCATTCGGTTACGCATTGTGACATATGTAGACACTACTCCAACTGCTTTAGTTAGATTATTTTCAATCAACTGCTACAAAACTCTTGAAAAGCAGGAGTTTATGATTGTGCTCTCTGCTTGTGTTTGTTGTCGACATCTCATGGCATTCTCAAAAGACACGTCCCTTGGGGACCCTTTCATCCACGAAGCTTCATGTGCATTTGATCAGATCCAACAAGGAGTGATTTCCAGGTTTGACTAGCATCTCTTAATTAGCATCGATTTTTTCCATCTACATTTGGAAGATCCTGGGCGGTGATTGTGCAAGAGATCAGTTTCAGTGATTTAGCAGTGTTGACCGATCCAATTTCTCCTGACACACCTAGCATTGACAAAGATTCGAATGTGGATCTGCTACGCATGTTCTGATCTGGGAAATAGGATGCAAACTATACAAAGCAACCTGGTTTGGTACGAGCCGCATGGGGTATTTACAAAATTAGTGTATGTGCCACTAGTCATATTATTAATAGTTGTTTAAATTTAGTCAATGCATTAATAAGTCGATTAGATTTTGGGTCGAGTCATTTAGAATAATAATTTCATTTTATTTGTTTAGTTTTTAATGTCTCTCATTTTTTTAATATTTAGTCTCTTTTTTAGGTTTGGTGTCCAATCCATAAGCATATCATTAAAGTCTCGTCCAAAGGAAATGATAAAAAGAGTCGTGGTAATAAGGTCAAATTTTATTATTATCCATTTGTTACATTAGAATTTTTTATTTGAGTTGTCTTTTATATCATCTTGTTTATTTGTAGTCAAGTCCGTATATTAGTGATGTGTAATACATCATCCATCAAATTCTTTATATTTTGTATGTCTTTAGTTATTAATTCATTTTAAAAGTAATCCCATTTTATTACTTTTTAGTCAAGTCGAGTATTCTTGTCAAAGTCAAGAGTTAGAGTCGTCTAACTTGTAAAAATCTGAAAATTAAAAAAAAATTCCTTACGGACGCATTTTCGGTGTTACCCGATGTCTGGAAAAATAAAGTGTTTCACATTGCGGGAGGGAAGAAAAGAATAAGGTCAATGTGGAAACAAATGAGCTTCATATCCAAACTCTTTCGGGCAAGTGAGCTTAGCAGATGTTACTTTGAGGAAGGAGGCATCGGAGGGTTTGGAGGTGGACAACGACCTCTCGTCGATCCACCAAAGAAGGGCCGCACGAATGATTTCGTGGGCACAGGTGTGCAGTGTGAGTACTTGTTTTTTGAGTTTTGCAGTGTTCCGGATTCAGTTGTGTGGTGTGAATTTCAGCTTGGTGTGATTCTTTTTCAGTTCCTATTGTGTGTTGAATAAGTGAAATGTTCACATTGAGGGGGGAACATGATCAGCATGATCCAATGTTCCATTTTTCAGTTTTTCAATTTTTCAGTTGAGTATGTGGCTTTTCCTATTTCCCCAAATGAAAAAAACATAGTACAGAACAAATAACACAGTGAAATGCAGCATCATGAGGCTTGATGAGGTAGAACAGTCAGATGTGTTCCTGTTCATACCTAGGTTTGTGGTTAGCCTCTTGAAAACCATTGAAGGTTGTTCAGATGTGTTCCTGCTTGAGTTCCCACACTGCTAGGTCAGATGTGTTCCCTAGAGTGACTGGTTGATAAGCAGATGATTCCTGAGCGTGTTCCCATCCTCGTCGGTCAGATGTGTTCCCGATAGTGCATGGTCGATAAGAAGTTGATGTGTTCCTTATTCTACCTTCAGTTCGAGTGTGTGCCAAGATCATGAGCGCGCAGAGGCGGCAAGCTGCAAAGGAAGTGTGAAAGTTATTTTGTTACCATGTAAACATTAAGGGGGGGAATGTTAGGAAATTAAATATTAATGTTTACATTATTTATGTATTCATTAAATACAAATGTTAGTAATTATATTATTGTTATATTAACAATAATATATTGGTTGGAGTTGTTTTAACAACTCATATGATTTGAGTTGTGTATTGTTACGTGAGTAACAATCACAACTAAATAGGAGATATTATAGGATTGAGTGGTTCCATAATAATAGGGAATCCTCTCCTATATATGTGTAATGGTGTTCGATTGAATACACAGAGAGAAGAAATATATCAGTGTGTGTGAAATTAATTATTCTCATAATTATTTTGTGTGTGCAAGTTTGGTTCAAAGCCTATATACACCACTTCCTGCACCTTTTCCTCACCGATGCAACCACGAGCATTGCTCTATCAAATAGACACAACCAATCCATTTTATGACACAAAAACTTAAAATGAATCAAGGACCCTTTATAACCATAAAGTAGGAAAATAATCCTTTCATTCCCCACACCAATATCATGGAAAATTCAGTATACGATAGATCAAGACCACTCAATTTCACCCATGACATTTGAACCTCCTTTCTATAATAGGGGAGACCCTATCTTTGAAGAAATATTAGACTCAAATCCCATCACTCTTCATGCTTATTTGGCAACAGAAACATCCAAATGCAACCATTCACACCTCAATCCACACCATACACTAAAAACCCTTCATCTTCCACTACACAACTCATTAATAAAAATTAGGACCTTGTTGTCCAAAAATTATATCCCTACCCTTCAAATCAACTTGAAATGCTAAACAATAGACAATGCCAAATTTCTTCTAGCTTTATTAACCCCTTCAAACATCAAATGAATAATTATTCTCTAGTCACTCTAAAATAATGGATATCTCCTCGAGTCATGTCTATGATCTTCAAATTATCTCGTAGCAAAACACCCTCCATATCTGTAGGTATCACAAAAACCCTTGATATTGAGGGTTTTGAAGGTCTTATTAGCTTGCTTACAAAACATAGGTGTAAGAATTGAACAATTTATCCCAAAAAAATTCAATACTTAGGTAAGATTTATCCCATCTCCCTCTACTATCAATCCATCTCTCTCTGTAATAATCATGTCCTGAATCCCCATGAGATCATCATGCTCTCTCAAGCAACGTCCCTCTATACTTCCACTCACGGATTTCTCGGTCATCATTATTGCAACAAATTTTGTTATAAAATCATCAACCTCAACCCTCACCTCCTCATTCTCGGCTCCTATGATCCTCCCTCTACTCAAGAATGCACCCATCTAACCGCATGTGTATCCCTCTCTACTTCCGTCATCCTCTTAAAAACCCTCAATGAGTAGACCCACCATGCAAAAATGTGTGGTTACCCCCATATCATCAATTAGAACTATCTCGTGAATCGTCATTTGGACCCATCACACCAAGTGACTCAACAATGGTGGAGGCCCTATGTAACAACCTATGGGATCTCATTGTCCCCATCATTTCACTGTATTGAAAATACATCCTTGGGTATACCTTGAACTAGGCCAAATAGTCTCATGACCAAACAAAATGTATCAACTCATCCTCCCTAGATATGTGGACCCAAACCCATATGTCCTACTATAGATATAATAAATCCTTAGAAAACTTAGGCCAATCATGGCCGACATACGACTGCCAAATCACATCCAACAAATGTAACCATGATATCAAATGTCTTTAATAGATAGGCCCACTTGGCCTTCTGGCCTAACCTAAACTCTTTCTCCACCTCATAAAACTTGGATGCCTCACCTCAATAACACTAGGAACTCCCAATGGATGAGAAATGGAAATTTTTCATGTGCCCAACACTGCAAGTAATAGTCAACATCAATTTCGTAATGATTGTGGGTTGTCAAGCCAAAACTCTCTATATGTTTATGCCAACAAAGTACGATCCCATTTAAAAGCGTGTGGTTCTCCATCATCTCTACAACTACCCCTATCATCATCCATGGGAACCACCCACCTCCTGAATCTAGAAGTGTAAAACATGAAATACCCAACATCATCATGGTCATCTTCGACATGACCATATCTCTTGGAATCATATAAATCATTGTAATAAAAAGCTCCAAGTGAGTATCTAACACCTAGGTAATCCTCTCCATATAGCCACAACATCGTATCTACCCTCTCTCCCTCCTAAATACAAAAATAGGCTCCCCCTTACCGATTAGCCTAGTAATCTAATGAACATCCTCAAGAGTGATGGTCATATCTCCTGTGGGTAGCAGAAAGTATTGGTGTAAGGGTTCCACCTCTCTATCAAAGCCACTAAAAAACTACAAAATCAATGGAATCTCCTATAAAATCTCATCCCACCAAATCTCACATTCTCCAAGTGCTCCCAATCATCATCAGATAAGTCCTCTCTAACCTCGTCTAGCATCAAGGGGATGCAGTCTTGAATGGTCAACTGAGCATCCACCTATAAAATACACACAAGAAAGTAAACATTAATATCACTGTAAAAGTTTTGAAAAATAAACATTTGAAATCAAAAAATACCCTCATAGCATGAGCCTAACATTCAAACATGTATAATATAACTCTAAACATTCCACAAAGTCAAAAACATTTATCAAAAAGCATAAATTTTTACTTAAAAAAATAAAATGTTTTGTTGCAAGTGAATCATTGGCAATTCACCTCAATCACTAGCGATTGAAGGAATTGCCAATGATTCTTATAAATCTGACCTAGGGCATCCCCATGCCCCATTATGGCTTTGAATCCTCAAAAATTGTAAAAAAATACAAAAATAAAACAAAACAAGTTAAAATCCTACCTAAATGCAGAACAGCGTCCTTTGCTTATGGCTCGAAGGCCATCTAAATGCAGTCTTTCACTCTCAAACATGTTTTTGTCACCTTATGACAAGTTGTTTTCATATATAGTTCCAAAGAGACAAAAAAACTATACATTTGGGTATTTATACCCCCAATTTTCCATGTGATTTAATCGACAACAATTGAGGTGATTTCCAACAATTGAGGAAATGGCCAACAATTTTCCTAATCACCAACGATTCCCTATTTTTTATGATTTTATGCCTACATTGTCCAAAAACATGTCTTTTTTTACCCTTTTCACAATTGTGTAATGATTCTAAAAATTTCTTAGCCCTTAGGATATTTTTTCAAAACAACATAAACACAACATTAAGATTTTCCATACATCTATGGGAGATGAGCCCTTTGGCCCCCATCACTTGGTTTTCCCACTCAATAAATTTACGGTAAGGGTCATATGTCTACAAGTGTCGAGCCCTTTGGCCACCCTGTCAATTGATTCTCTAGCAATTTGATTTGCACCCCCATAGTTGGGGTAATCCTTTTGAAACAAAACATATTGGTCTTCACTGTATTTTGCTATAGTAGACTCACCCATGCCAACATAACCCTTCATCATTTTTGTCTAATGATTTTCCAAAAATTACCAAACCAAAACCTGCAAAATGTAGACACCAAAAATCTACATCCCCTGTCTTAAACTCACTTGTGACCAAAAGCGACACATTTACGACCCTTCATGGCATTAGAATCACCCTATCGATCATTTTAATATACTCACATACATCATACCCCTCATATCCCTAAAATTATAGATTAATTATTTAATTAAAATAAGTTAGTTATCCTCCTCACACCTCACCTTCTCACCTTTCCTTCTCTTCCTTTAATTATCTTCTTGTATGCCTCGCGCACTCTTTCTTTATCATCCTTTAATTCACACCTTAACTAGGCATTCATTAGTTCCTCCTACTTCATGTCCTTTTTTTCTCAAGGAGCTCTTCCTCCTTTTTCTCCATCCCCGCCTCTAGGAACTTCACCTGTCATTTCTTCCGAAGAGATTGACTTAAAACTCAACCGAGACTTCGTTGGACGCGTTGCATATTTTCTCATATGATAATTGTTGGGTTTTCACCAAGTGGTTTATTCCTTTTTTCCTCGCACCTTCAAAAAAATCGTTGGCTTATTTACAATTTGGGCTCATCAATGTGGGACACAAATTCCCATGATAACATTTTCCTTGTTTGAGGGTATGCACCTTCCTCATAAAATGAATCCATGGCTAATAATTGTTCTATTGGCATGTTTCTCTAGAAGCGTACACACACACACCTTATTCAGGTCACCAATGTAGTTCATTCCTTGACCTTTCATTTAATTTTTGCTCTTCCTCCCTATGCGTGCAGCCCTTGGAAATCTTATAGCCAAACCGGGATCTCATCCCACACTACCATATTCTTTTCCTATGATTTCTTCCTTAACTTCCTTCATCACCTTGTCTACACTCTGTTCTACCTCTTGTTAACTAGGTTCTTGAAGATTTTATCCACTTCTCTCTCTATGGTCTTTCTACATGTTCCTTTGTGAGGCTTGGAGTTGTTTGATCTTTTGTATTTACTTCCCTACCCACCCCCTTGCTTTTGTCCTCAACTTCTTCTTCGTCCTCCTTCTCCTTATTACTCATACTCATGTCTCTCATAGACTGGATTTTGTCACCTTCTTATAGCTCATCATCATCATCCTTATCACCAATGTAGGCATGTAGATTCTCCATCTCTTCCGAATCTGCCTCATCGGTCATTTTTTGCTTTTTCCTTCTTTGGAGATTCAAGTACAGTAGATTCTTCTTTTCTTTCTATTTTATAGGTGATGTCTTCCTTATAGATTCCTCATGGGTGATGGGTTCTTCGTGCTTGATTCCTCTTCATTTGGGGTATTTTCTTTGACTAGATATTTATTTCTTCTCATGTAAGTACTAGGCTTAACACTTACTTCCGGCGCGCTCACCGTTTGTGTGGTTTGAACACTTGGTTCTTCTACACCTCTTCTCTTTCTCTCTTTATAAGCATGGACTTATTCCTTCCTATAGGGTCTTCAGGATGGAGACATAATCCTCCAAGTAAGAACCCTTTTAAAATTTTGTCCTTATGCACAGATAAACCCTTTTTGTAGTCATTCCTGCTAATCGGAAGTGTTAAAGGCTTCATCATCTCTATCTTGTGGGAGACATATATCTCCAATTACGCACACTTCTTTGGGTAGGTGATCTTCTAGTGAAACTTGTGATGGTCTATATATACCTCACTAAGGTCGAATCTTAGTCTCTTGTCCTTCTTGAACCAATTAAATTTGGCTTGGAAGTATTGCATGGTTAAGGAAAAGGGTAGCTTGCACCATCGACTCATGTTCCCATCTATCAATGTAAATCTACCAATGTAGAAGTGTTGGTAAACTACAAATTCGTCCTCTCCATTCACGAGCATGGGAAACTTCTCTAGGATCCTCCACTTACCCCCAAATAGGTCATGCATTTGATTATACCACACTTCTCTAGGAACACTTTATGAGAGGCCGTCATGGTCTCACAAGTATATTTCGTAAACCTTTTTGTGGGTGAGAGATCCTCTTTTGGATATTCCCAAAAGAAATTTTCTGGCCCATCAGGCACTCCAATATCTAAATATACAATGGTGAGGAAGATGTTACCAAAGAGTATCTTCTCTCCCTCCTACGCGCTAATTATAATCTCATCCATGATGAAATCGGACAAGTTGTAGATGTTTCCTCTCGATATATTCCAGCATACATTTAACCATGCCTTGTTCACTTATGTCCACCATTCCTCGATAATTGAGCTTGGTCACCAAACACACAGCCCATCCTCATAAGCGGGTCTCGAATCTTAGTGATGTCAAAGTATTGTGACTCATTGTTGTATTCATATGTGGCTATAATATCCTTGATAGCCTCCTTATTGCTAAGATCATCATCTATGATATCTCCTTCACAATTGACTCTTGTGAACTTAGATATCAGTTGTGGTGTGATGCACATCTTGTGCCCCACAAAGTAAAAGTGATCCTCATACATGCGCAACATCAACCACTAATAAAGGTGCTGGGCTTTCCAAATTAGGGAAACTCATACAATTGCAATAATCCATCCTTTTCCAATTTGAATTTTACCTCGTCACCGTAAATAGGCATCCCATCTAGTTTCCAATTGTTAGTTGGTCGACCAACTCTATCGTCATTTCTTTCTCGATTGTGATCGTATTTGATGGTTATAATCACTTACTACCATCTTTTGTAAGTTTGAGTCCCACCCTTTTCCTAGTAATACCCCATCTAGGTACTACGTTTCCACCTACATTTCTTCATTGGTGCTCGCGAAGGAAGCAATTTTCTTTCCCTTGTCCTTGCCCTTTGTTTTCTTCGATGAAATGGTTGGTTTCTTGGGTGCCATATTTTCTAGTCGGACTGAACTTAAATACTCCTTCCTCTTTCTCTTCTATGCTACTCTACTCAATCCCAAATATCACTCCAAAGCTTCAACTCCTGAAATGAATCCTTCTTCTCTTTGCCCTAGCTACCAAACCCTAACCAAGAAATCCTTCCACAAGATGATGCTCTTCACACAACCTTCCTCACGCCCATGTACTACATCCTTCTAGTTCACGATCCTGTACTAGATGCACACTCAAATTTCTCATATTCTCCTTTCTTCACACAAATTTCTCTTTGGATGCTCTAGTTCACAAGAGCTTCTTTCACTTCATAATCACAAGGTAACAAATGACTTGTCTGACCTTGTATTTATAGTTTTTACTTCTTTCCAGCATTAAATGTTATACCACCTACCAATGTACTTTAACATGGAATGTGAATTTTTCCACTAATCGACTTTAAACACCCTTGCCCACATGCCACATCCTACATGGAAAACCATTTACCACCTTATGGTGCACAAAAATCCATCCCGACCAAAGAAACGTATGTCGTGGGTCCATCAGCCCAAAGGAACTTCTTCATCCTTTAACCTTTTTTTTCCCTCGCCTACCTCATGTTGTTCCTATGCTCTTCACCCTTTCTATATGTGGTTTCTACAAAGTGTATTTATCACCAACCATTCTCGTCCTCCTCTCTCTTTCGTGCTTATTAACCTTACATGATTTTTATCCTTTAACTGGGCCATTCACTGTAACTTCTCTACCCGGCTCAAACTTGTATTACATTCTATACTTCACATCACTCCACTCGACACTAAAATGATGAATGGTCCTCTTTGCATACACAACTTTGGGAAAAATAAAGTGGTTACTTGGCACACAAGACACAAAGAAAAAAAAAATAAGGGAACAAACATCGAGAAAGGAAATACAAGAAAATAAAAGCATAAAGGTAAATTCTAAGCTAACTAGAAATACTACCTTATTAAAAACACCAAGAAGAATTATTTATAGTAGGGCTTCAACCTACTCCCATTGAAATGACCTAGTAACCTCATCCCATCCAACACTTTTAATTGGAAAACTCTTGATTCAAGAATGTACGAGATGATGTAATGTCCTAACCAATGGAATTTCAACTTCCTGTGGTGGCACGAGATACTTGGAATCATACAATAATACCATCTTCCCAACCTCAAACTTCTTGTTTTTAATATGACGATCATGTCATGCCTTTTTTCTTGCTTTTTCGTCTTTCTAACTCCATCTAGTAAGTGATTGCCTTTCGTCTAACCGCATCAACTTACCGGATCTCTTCCAGATCTTTTCTCATCTGCTAACCCTCGACGCGCGCACTATATGCAACAATTGTAACATGAATTCCACTGGTAAAACATCCTCAAATGCAAAACACCAATTAAAATGGTGTGGCCTTAATCAACCTTTTGTAGGTCATCCTATATGCCCATAGAGCGGTTAATACTTTTTATCCCAATCCTATCTTCCAACGTCATAGATCTTAGTTAATGTGTGACTTAGTATCTTGATAAATTCCTCGGTAGTTCCATTTGCTTGAGGGTGATATGGGGTAGTCTTATGATGGGCAACCATAAATTCTACTAACGGTATCTTGATTGTTTCATTAAGAAAGTGTGTACCTATCACTTGTTAAACTTAAAGGACAACCATGACAATTTTAGCTATGGTGAAATCCTTTGTAGCCACTACCTATTTCCACCATGTCAAGTAATAAGTGCAACTGATTATATACCATGAACCGAGTCCTTCCACGGCAATCGTAGTTGGCCCTACAAAGTCGATTGCCCATTTTTCAAATGGTTCAGCGCTGACTATTGACCATAAAGACATTTCATCTCTCTTTCTAGGTTTTCCAAGGCACTGGAAATGGTCACATGCCTTACAAAACTCAATATAATCCTTGTAGATGGTTTCCCACCAAATCCCTACTAGTAAAATCTTCTTAGATAGTAGCATTTCCTACATAGTGTTTTCCTTCAATCCCACCATGTGCTTCCTCCATAATATCCACACACTCATGCTCTAATACGCATCTATGTAGAACCTCATCACAACCTAACTTATACAAGTCTAAAATAATCAACATGTAAGGTGTGGCACATATTTCTAACTCGATTTATCTCCGAGCCTTCATCCCTTCCAAAGCCACACCTATTTTTAAGTATGTTGCGATATCTTCCAAGTCTAAGGTACGTCTTATGAACATAAAAAGTTGCACATCTAGAATTTTATCCATAAATGCTCTGTGTGTCCTCCCTAAGTAAATCCTTGATAAGTGTTTAGGTCATGAATTACTTTTACCTGGTTTTACAACCATTGTGAACTCAAACTCTTGAAATAACGAGGACCCAATGGCATATATGCCCTTGCATGCGGATGGGCTTGTTGACTAAGTACTTTAATGCCATGTAATCATGTAGAATATAAATTTTTTACCAACAAATACTACCTAAACTTGTGCAACATGTAGATTATATAAAATTCTTTTCACACTCATGTAGTTGTGTAATTTTTCTCTTGGTGTCAACTTTCTACTTCCAAAGCATAAGTGATGATCAAAAATTCCTTCACCGGGTTTTGCTAGCATTGCTCACATAGTTTTCCCCGAGGCATCAACATGCACATGAAAAGTCTTATCCTAAGAAGGAAAACGTAGTATGGGTGTCCTAACAATCCTATCCTTCAAAGTGTCAAATGCCTTTTTGTTGCGCCTCTCCCCAATGAAAGGCACTCTTATGTTTCAACAATTCTTCCAAGGGAACGATATTCTTTGCATACCTCTTGATGAATTTTCTATAATACCATCTATGCCCAAGGAATCCACACACTCGCACTTTGATTAGTAGGCTCTCGCATAATCCTCTGACAATAAATGTAACTTTAGTGGGATCTACTAGTAAGCCTTATTTGCATATAATGTGTCCTAACAGGGTCCCAAATGGAGTATGAAAGACACATTTCTTAATGTTAAGGGATATCCTTAAGTGAAGACATCTCTCAAACATCAACCTTAAATTTTCAAAATGTTCTTTCACCAAGCCATACACAGTCCCAATCATCCGTAAAATTGGAGAAACTTATGGATGAATTCTGAAATGCTTGTACACCAAATACTGAGAACATAGTAGGTGCATTCTTTAATCCAAAAGGCATAACCATGTAGTAAAAATTCCCCATTCGGTGGTGAAAGTTTTCTTTCTCTCGGTATTCCTTTTCAATATGGACTTGGTGATACCACGAGAACGCATCCGTGAAAGAATAGAATTTTCACCTTTGCTACTCCCTCCAAAATTTCTTCAATAAAGGGGGTTGGAAAAGGATCAATGACACATGCCGCAATAAGATCCTGTATTTAATCTCGATGCTTATCCCACCATCCTCCTTGATATTTTTAACCATTGGGAAAATCTATTTTGATTCTTCCACTGCCTCAATGATACCAGATGATATCATCTTTTCTATTTCTTCCTTGACCCATACGCTTAAATTTGGATTCATCCGATAAGGCATCTTCTGAATCGACGTGTAAATTTCTTCAAATTGATCTTCATCTCTCTAAAGGAATGGTGAATTCGTTTTATTTCATGGTACCCATGAGAAAATAAATCTAGAACTCACACAATAGATCAATGACCTTTGAAACTTTTTTTTTTACCAATAGTCCCTAATGAGAGCTTCCTTAGGTTCTATCTCCATTCTAAAGTTAACCTTATTTATTTTCAAGGGGTCATGGTAGGTACCTTTTGTTGGGACAGCAATATTGTCACAAGAAAAATAATAATATTGATATTGTATTCGACCAATTTGAATTACATACACAGGCTATTAAATAGCCATATACATAGGAAAACTGACTTCCTATAAAATAGGAAAGTGTTACAACAAATAAACCTATTTAGTTGTGATTGTTACTCCCGTAACAATACACAACTCAACACCAATAATATATTATTGTTTATATAACAATAATATATTAATAACACATTAAACTAACCATATAAATAAACCATGTGAATACTAATTCCTAACATTCCCCCCCTTAGTGTTTACATGGTAGAAAAACATCCACACACTCCTCTGCAGTATGCTCACCCCTGTGGCATGTCCAACTCTGTGACTCATGACCTTGATCCAAAAGAAAGGCTCGCTCCTTCCATGGTTTTAAACAGGCTTACCACAAACCTTGATGTGAACAGGTCCCATCAACTGTCCACCTCGTGTGGTTTTCTGGATCCTCCCACAAACCCTTTCAAGATCCATGAACTGACTTACTCTGGTGCTACTGTTCATCACTATGCTTATACATCAGGGAATTATGTAGGAAACACAACTTGCATATCACAAAACTGCAGAATAGAAGATATATTGAAAAAATTTCACATTACTTCCTATAAGAATCGTAATGTTCTTAATTGTAGTCTCTGCCTTTTGATCATTGCCACTGATCTCAAACAAAGATAGAAAATCGCCATCGCCATCGAAGCTTTCCTTGACTAAGTCGTTTTGGGTGCAGAATGGGAATGGAACATTGGTATGTATTCCCCCCCACAATGTGAAATTCCACTCATATAGATACTGAGAAGCAAACTGCATCGAAGAACATACTCCTGAATGGATCTTGCTAGTTAGGTCTTGCTTTGCACATGGTCACTAATGCTAGTGAACGTATTCTCCTAGTGACCATCTTCCAACGGCAATGCGGCATTTAGAGGGACCAAGTCGGTCGGAGGATCACTCGATACCATCTGTGCTCCAACACAACTTTCTTTCCAACATCCATCAAATACCAAACAAAACAGAACTCAAAAGAATCACACAAGTCAAACCTGGAACACTGCAAAACTCAAAACAAGTACTCACACCGCACACCTCGTGCCACCAAATCATTCTGTGCGGCCCCGTCGTTGGTGACTGACGAGAGGTCACTGCTCGACCTCCTTCCTCCGATGCCTCCTTCCTCCATCATATGGGTGCTTAACTCAGCCGGATCTGAACATGAGACTACATGGTTTCCACATTGTATTTATTTAAGCTTCTCCCCTCAATGTGAAACCTTTTATTTCAGGACGTCGGGTACAACCGATAATGCGTCCACAAGATGGCCAAAATAGAGGGTGATTTTCAATTTTTTTTATTTTCTCCCAAAATTAGAACCACTAGGACGGGAATAAAAAAATATACACTTTTGGAAAAAACGGCGCTCAATTTTGAGTTACCGTGCAAAAGTTATTGAGGTTACAATTTCCCGTAAATTGGTCCAATTAAAATAAAATTGAATTGCCCTCAAAATTCAATTATTAAGCAAAAACTATAGAAATATATATATATTTTAAACTATAGTTTTGCTAAATAATTTAAAAAAATTGACCAATAAGAAAAAACCTGTGTGTTGGATTTCTTTTCCCGGATGTGCATTTCCAGCCACAAAAACGTCCGTTTGACAGCAATTTCGTCATATCTGCATTCTGAATCTGACCCTGATGTAAACTACAAAGTTGTGCGCCTTTTTCTCATCTTTTCAACCCAAAAAGAATCGCCTCAATCCGATATTTTATGAGGAAGATATGATCATTTTACTGAACACTACTTGCTGTATTTTTTTGGACGGATTTTTGAATATTCTCTTTGGCCTCTTAAATCTTCTTGGCTCTCATAGGAATAACCTGCTCTGGTACCAAATGTTGGGACAGCAATATTGTCACAAGAAAAATAATAATATTGATATTGTATTCGACCAATTTGAATTACATACACAGGCTATTAAATAGCCATATACATAGGAAAACTGACTTCCTATAAAATAGGAAAGTGTTACAACAAATAAACCTATTTAGTTGTGATTGTTACTCCCGTAACAATACACAACTCAACACCAATAATATATTATTGTTTATATAACAATAATATATTAATAACACATTAAACTAACCATATAAATAAACCATGTGAATACTAATTCCTAACACCTTTTTGCTCATCGGTGTTTTATATGACTTCACGCATACCTTATGAATCATTAACATCCAAAGTCTCCATCTATTCTCCGTTTATTAGATAGATCATTTTTCCTTTTTCTTTTTCCATGCACGTGCTATCAAGTTGTACTTCCTATGATTCCTCTTCATTCAAAGTGCGTGTCTAAGTAAGGATCACCTAGTAAATCTAATAGCGTATCTTATTCCATAGCACTATATCCCTTCGTAAGGTGCTTGATTACTTGAAACATATTATCTACGGATGGCTTCTACTCCTATACTCAAAGGGTTGATTGAGATCAGCCACCAACTCCTTCCAACTACCTGTTTGATGACGCATCTCCGAATGAACATACCATATGCACGCACACAACATTGTAAGGTGGAATATAACTTATGCACCCATAACAAATGTGGAAATTATTATGCGCTTCCCATCTAGGCCTTCTCGCATGCTTGGATATGAAATGAAGCGATCTTTTTACCAAGGTAGTCTTGTATGACCATGTGCGCGTTGCTCCTTGAGAACCTTACTGAGATTGTGATTTTTACCTCGCACCTCTCTAGGAGATTCTACCGATGTGTAGCCCACTAGTGTGATGCAGCTTCGAGTAAGGTTATAACCGAGCATTCCTCTTCTCTCGTCCTCATTTTTCCATTGAGCTTCCATATCTCTTAAGAAAATTTTAGGATATGCCCCTCTAGAGTAACTTGGAAACTTCTTTCCTCTTGGGCATTTTATTAAGCACGGCTTTGTAACCCTTGTTACAAATCCCATCAACTATCACCCAATCAACTCATAATTTCCATACACCCAGATTATTTCATACCGCACTAGTGGTATCGATTAAGGATTGAGCATCCTCAAACTGGATAACTCCTCCATGGGGTGAATCATCTCATGATCTCTAATGCAGCACATATAGATTTTGTCAAGGACTTCTTCTCGTAAGGGCTCGGTATAGGGTGCTAAATTCTCATATGTCAAATGATTGATCACCCTTTCTTCCCCTGTTTTCAAAAATGATATACCTTTTGTTAAACTCGTAGGTTGACATTGTTCTTTATAACACCATGGGTGCTCATGCAATGCTGGAAATTTGTCTACCTCGGTGAGTGCCAAGACTTCAAAGTCTCCAAGTGAACTTATTCCCTTGAATTTTGATAACTACATCCTTCAAGACTCCAATTTGCATTTCCTTAGTCTTCTTTTCCATATATAGCACATTCAAAGATGGCTGCCATGTGGTCCTTCCCCTCTCTTGTCAAGAATATAAGGTAAGAGCATTTACCTCTGCTCCCATGTTGATGAAAATATTTCTAATTCATTCATCAACAACCGCAATCAAAGTAGTCTCCTTATCATATTCAAGGTTGTGAGGAGGAAGATTTACATATAAGAACTATCTTTCACGCTCTGCTCTAACATGTGGTACCTTATCTCTCATCCATTCTCCTAGCAAGGGAATAATGTTCTATTACCTTGAAATTTTACATACTTCCTTGACCTCATCTTGGTCATCCTTTAGAACCTCGAATTCTTCCTTTTCTCCAACTACCTCGATTTCTCCATCGGACATTAGATCTCCCCTTATAAAATATGAATCACATCCATAGTCTCTTGGTACACATCCTTTTGATGAGAAGGGTCTAGATACTTTCCATGTACCACTTCCTCTCTTGAAACTAGTGTGATTTGTCTTGGCATCTCCTAACTCACGCACCACGCGTGGGCATCCATTGAGAATCATCCTTCTAGATGCTCACCATCCGAGTGTCATTTTCTTTTCGGTGTTGCTTATTCATATTATCATAAAGTTCTTAACACTCTTCATACTTGTGTTTCTTTCCATACCATGATCATTGTAATAAATCATGATACTCACGTTTGTAATACTCAGATCCACAATTATAACAGTTCCTCACGAGAACTCACTTCGTCCTCCTCTCATGCGGTTACTTGTGACCATTAAATCCTCCATAAAACTTCTTCCATGTGATCCTCCATCTACGCACCCTTCATAACGACAATCATCATCCTTTGAACTACTTGTAAGGCTAGTCTGGTACACACCCAAATAAATAGCATCATGGATTTGATCAATCGCCACAATCCTTGGTATCATGGGTCATACAGTACAAATCTTACAATAGCAAGAACCATTCTTGTGGATTGTGAGCTAGAGTAGAGGGCATCTACTTGCATCATGATCCCCATGGTAAATCTCATAGTCTATCGACATAACATGCACTGACTTCCAAGGAAAACTATCCTTTTCATGCCCCTCCACTTCACAGTGTGTACACAAAATCCCACTATGAACCTCATGTGCTGAGTTTACATAAAACTTTTCCAACCGCTTGGCCATTGAAGTAAATTTGAGCCTCCGGAAAAGGACTAACACCGGATCAATGCTCCAACAACTTCAGCATGCAGGCAGCTTCGAATGCCTCGCACGGGTCTGTGAAAGTCTTATGTGACAGAGCCCTTCTAAATGGTGTTATTAATCCTCCAAAAACCATTGAGCATGTTGAGAAGGATGAATGTCATAAGATATATTTGACAAGAGAGTCTTGAAATGCACACCATACTCCTCACACTCTTTGTCATTCCCTGTTGGATCTCCTTCAGAGCGTTGATGCTCTTTTGCTCAAACTTAGGGATGTGGAACTCTGCTAGAATGTGTTCTTCAATGCGGTGTAGTCTACCACTATTTGATGGGGGTCATACTTCCTATACTAACCGATGAGGCCATAAATTGGCCATAAATTACCATTATTTTTCCTTCCAAGTTAGCTTTGAAATTAGATTTAAATGTAATCTAGGAACTTATAGTTTGCTTAAGATAGAATATAGGATATATATCTTATTCATTCTTTAAAAATATTTTTTTATCTATTTTGTTGACTAATCCTATTTATTATTTGGGAAAAGATACAAAGTCTTGTGTATGCAGGACATAAAGGAAAGATAATTATAGTATTGGGAAAATTGGAATTGATCATGGATAGTATATCTAAACTCAAATGTGATTTCATATTCAGATTTCTCTCGAAAAATTATGCAAGTTCAAAAAGAATCATCTCAATCCGATATTGTATGCAAAAGTTATAGTTATTTTAAGTTAGCTATGGAACTCACGAGATTAGTTCCGAACTCACAGGATTAGTTTCGAACTCACAGAGTTAGTTCTGAACTCACAGATCTTAGTCCCGAACTCACGGAGTTAGTTCGAAACTCGCAGAGGAGCTTAGTTCTAGAACTCACAAAGTTAGTTCCAGAACTAAGTAGATTTTGACAGTTTTTGAGGAATTGTGAAATATCATAGAATCCAATGGAAAATATGAGAGAGGTTTTTGTTCATAGAAATGTGATTAAAAAAACCTCATTCAAATTTTCTATAGGTATTACCAATAAAGAGAGATATAACTTTTAGTGAGTTGTAGTCCGAGGAAAAGTGTATCAAACGAGCACTAAAAGTTCCATAATCGAAATAGAAAAGTCAAATGAAAAATCTAAGAGAGGTTTTTATTTACGAATTATGTTTAACAAAATCTCATTCATATTTTCTAGAGGTTTTACCAATGAAGATATATCCAACTTTTAGTGAGCTATATTCCAAGGAAAAGTGTATTAGATGAGCGCTAAAATTTCCATAAACAGAAACAAAAAGTCAAACATAAAATCTAAGAGAGGTTTTTGTTCATAGAAATTTGTTTAACAAAAAAATCATTCAGATTTGCAATAGGTTTTACCAATGAAGATAAATCTAACTTTTAGTGAACTGCAGTCGAGGAAAAAGCGTATCAGACAAGCATCAAAAGTTCCACAATCAAAAACAACAAAGTCAAATGGAAAATCTGAGAAGGTATTTGGTCAAAATAATATTTTGAAGAAATTCCTCCTTCCAATAATGTAGAATAATATAATCATTATGATTCTTGTTACCAAAAGAAAGGAGAAGATTTGGGAGAAAATCTTCCTAAAATAAGTGACATGAGACTTTGACTCCAATAAGATATCCCTCTCCATATTTTGTGGAGATGGAGATCTTAGTTGCTAGGATTAGAATAAATATAAGATCATGTTGTATCTCCCAAAATAAGGATTTGGTTGGAAGAATAAATTATAAATACAACCTTCCACACTTAGATATGTCATGCTTTTCTCCGAAGAAATAAAGATATGTTCTTTCCTCTCAAATATTCTATAGTTTTAAGATCTCAGAAGTATGATTTAAATCTCTCTTCCAAGGAATGAGTTGACCACTCATTTCAAGGAAGATGGATCTATGTATTTATGTTTATGTTTATTCATTTTTCTGTAATTCATTCTTTGTATTGGTTTTATCTTTGTAATGTTAAAATTCATTTTGTTGTGAACTCCAGGTATTTCATTCATTTATGTTTATTTTCAATTCAACAATTTCAATTTATGCAAGTGTGTTTAAATTATTGCAAGTGTGTTTAAATTCATGCAAGTGTGATTTATTTCATGAAAAATTTGTTTTTACAATTTTTCCTTTATTTCTACAAGTGTGCCTTTAAATTTATGCAAATGTGATTTATTTTATGCAAGTTTGGTTTGCGTTTAAAGGAGTTTCTTTCCAATATCTTTCTATCTTAATGCATACAACCTTCAGACACCAACTTGGATTGAAATTATTAATGACAAGGATTTAAGACCCTCATCACCAAATATGCGCGTGCCCTTGCAACATTGTTGTAAATTGACTCACCTTCTACTTTGAGGTAGTGATTCCTTTCGTGCGCAATAGTATTTCACACTTCGCAAATTATTTGCAGCATCTTCAATACCCCTATAGTCCGGAAAGTGTAAATACATCTCAAAAACACTTGGGAAGGTGGTTTTGGTCCTTATCCCTCGATCCAAGGCCTTGGTTTCCTATGGTGTTTCCTCCTCCACCAGACCCACTGGATCCACCAAGTCTTGTTCCTCTTGACCTACCAAATCCACCTGCTATAGTTGGAAAAGGACCAGAAGTGACTGTGCCTAGTGTTCCCAATGTCTCACCGAATTACACGCTCATGGATTGTGATATTATCCCACTTCCGAGCTTATATGTCCCGCACCACTCCCAAATGCGACACGCAAACCTTGCATACTTGCACCTTGTCTAAAGTTTCCTCCAAATACTTGAATGCCTTACACAAACATGGATGTTCCAAATGAGAAATTATATCTCCTAGTCACGAGATCACTTACTCCCACCGATACAACCTAGGTTAACAATACTTCTCCCTTGATCCGGAAAACCAAGTGCTAGGGATTGGTAGTTATGTGGATTTAGATGCACACCAATGGCTCTTCTTTATCCATGTGATGAAATCTCATTAGAAGCTGAAGGGGCCTCTCTCTTGTGCTTTCCAAGATGGGGTAGCATAGAATGCTTAGGTTCCACATCCTTTACATGAACCTCAACTCCTTCCCATAACATCTACCTCCATAGATCCATCACACTTCAGCAACCTCACATTGTCTAGTCATCTACCTCTCTCAAGCTTCGTTATACTTGATTTGTCTCTCCTCCCTTTCCTTATCATCCGCAATATCTTCCATCTTCCTTGACCCTAGATTCATCTCCAAAGACTCGAGAAGCTTATCCACAGCCATGGGAATTTATTCTAAATTCAAAGTAATGATAAAGAGCTTCATAGCCAAAGGAATAAAGACGTAAAATGATCCTCTAGGCTTGTTCGTAAAATCAAACTCAAAAATTTTTGGGAAAGAATACGTAGAAATGGCATATTCAAGTGTATAACTGGTTAGCACTCTCTCCCACCAGTGATCATCGACAACACATCCAAGTTAGATCTACATCCTGCAACCTTTGATAATCATCTTGGGTCCACACGCGTGATCTATAGTACCATCTCGATTTGGATGCATATGCTGAAATCCATTCATATAGTTCTACTGGGAAGAAGTAAAATAATGTCTCATACAACTCATGGTATAGGTTCTCTTCTACCCATCTATGTGCATCAAACTCAGTTCCAAATCTGAATATTTGAGAAAACTCATCCTCTATGCTCTTGAACCATGTTTCAACACTTTATAAGGTCAAACTCTGTCATCACGCATTATAGGGACAAATATGCATGTCATTTCTCACAACAACTTTGAAAAGAGGTCCCGAAATGGAACCAAGATGTAGTCATATTTTATACCCTTAGATAAATAGTATAATCCCATGCATGCCGACCTATCACCCCATGGGAACTAGGCACTCACTCGAGGCACACATGGGCATTGAGTCTATCCTTTATGTGAGTCTTATGAGAATACATCAGCTTCTAACATATATTCAAATGTAAATGAGAAGAAAAGAAACATGCCACATTCTAAGAGCCTATAATGAACGGTTATCTCATCGCATCCGAAAGAGAAATAATCAAGGAGCATATGGAAATGGTTCATACATAAAAGGAAATACATAATTAGTGTACTCCCAAACACATAGATGATCTATAATAGATCATTATATTCATATCAACTGATTCAATAACCACATTACAATCCTTGAGGTCATGTAAGACCCTTATATAATAATTCGTGAGTCAAGTCATCCATCAAAACTACAATATGCTCACCATATTGAAAAAATGAAAACCATCCCTCTAAATGTGCCATCACTTACAGAGATCTCCTAATCCCTAACCCTTAAAACTTCGTCATTTGTTTTTATAGGGATTCCTCTCTCTTTAATATGCTCAACTCTCTCCACACACTTTATCTATATATATCTTCTATCGGGCACTGTATATATAACCTTAGCACCCAATGTCATTCCTTTCAAAAGTTATAGATCAGTTGCCAAGTATTGAGGTGATCCTCCATGGAAACATGCCTTCTCGCATCCAAGTTCCCCACTCCTCGTAATGATGTCTTCAGAACCTTCAATCACATGCCTAGAATATTCCCTTTTTGATCCCATAGTCACCAAAGCTAGCACCTTATCCACAAGGGTCTTTCTTTTGTCATGTGCTAGCTAGAGATGCCAAATATGGCTAAGTAAAAACCTATTTTTCCTTATGTGTGTGCTCCGTGTGTTCTCCAAAACCTTGTTATAACCCTTCCCCGCACGCCTTCAACCCATGTGCCCTTATTCAACTAGGTCACACACACCCACGTGCCTTCTTGTACTTAATCGATATTTTGGGACCAACATCACCCCACAATATGCCTATTCTCCATCCTCGGAAACACTCTTCAATAAATATATAAAGAATGGAAAATCCTTACAAATAGTTTGAATGGAAGAATAAACGAATGAAGAAATGGAAAAAGAATGAAAGAATGGGGAAATTTTAAAATTTTGGAGGAGGAGAGGGAAATCCTTCCCTAAATCTTCTTCTAACTTTCCCCAAGTGTCGACCTCATTCTAAGCTTGCTAACAGAGGTCACCCACTAGGGCGCTCACTTCTTCAAAACTCAGCTCCTCTCCCTTAGTGCTCATTGTCTCTACGATCTCCTCCAGTTGTTTGCACAAATCCTTGAGTGTTTCCATCCTCTGAGTGATTTGGGGGTACAATTACTTCATCTGGTTCTTGATTGAGCCTGCAAGGTCTCAATGGCCTCTCGATTTCTTTTCTACTTTGGCTAGGATTTTGTCTCGCTTAGCCCTATTCCCTTGTTCTTTTCCTAGAACTCCTTGAGTTCTCGATTCATGGGTGGCAACCAAGATACTTTCCACTCTATACCTATCCATGTAATTATCATAGGCAGCCTCAATAATTTACACGATGGATTTTACATCGGTTAGGATCTTGTTGTGCTTTGAGCAACAATTTCCAAAACCTTCATCTTATTTTATTTTTCATGGCACGCCAACACCTCCTTTTTGGATTCTAAGGAAAGTGTTCACCTCTCTATAATGAGTATGGGGGTCAAGTCCTTTAGGCATTGTAAGATTGATCCATATTTTTACTCGGAAGTGTTATGTCTGGATGCTTCAAGAAAATGACATCCATGATCATCTTTATTTTCTTGTATGTCTCATGCACTCTTGCCTTAACATCCTTTAACTCATGCCTTAATTAAGAGTTGATTAGTTCCTCCCGCTTAAGTTCATTACTTTTCTCAATGAGCTCTTCCTCCTTTTTTATCTAGCTCTGCCTCTAGGAAATTCACCCTATCATTTCTTCCGAGAGTCTAGCTTCAACCTCAACTTAGAATTTTTAGAGCGTGTTGTAGATTTTCTCATATGATAATTGTTGGGAATTCACTAAGGGGTTTATTCCTTTTCTTTTTGACACCTTCAACAAGGCTCCTTGGATTATTTCAAAATTGGGCTCATCAAAGTGGGACTCAAATTCCCATGATAAAATTTTCCTTATCCAAGGGTATGCACCTTCCTCATCAAATAAATCCATGGCTAAGAGTTGTTACATTGGCATGGTGCTCAGAAGCGTGCATGTAATACCTTGTTCATGTCATTAATGTAGCTCATTCCTTGACATTGCACTACTTTTGTACTCTTCATCACTATCTTTATGGCCCTTGGAAAGCTTACCGCCACACTGGGATCTCCACCCATGCTACCATATTATTTTCCAATGCTTTCCTCCTCAAATTCCTTCATCACCTCATCCACGTTGCGTTCTACCTCTTGTTACACTAGGTCCTTGATGATTTTCACCACTTTTCTCTCTCGCTTCCTCGTCTACCTATTCCTTTTTGAGCCTTGGGGTCCTTTAATCTTTTTGTATTTTCTTCCCCACCTACCCTTTCCTTGGTCCTTAGTTTCTTCTTCATCCTCCTTCTCCTTATCCCCTTCGCTTACTCCTCATATCCTTCTTCCTTAGAATCATGTTTCTAATAGACTAGATGGTATTTGTAGTCATTTTTATGCCCGTATCAAAGAACAAGGAAATCCTATGCATGTCGGCCTATCACCCAAAGGGTGCTTTGGGTATTCACCCGAGGTACATGCAGTGCCGAGACCCTATTTTATGTGAGTTTTTGAGAATGCATTATTTATGATAGAAACTTAAGTGAACAGATTGGAAAAGAACCATACATTCATCTTAGATCTTAGAATGACTTCTAGAACAATGTTTTCATTCGTATAAGGAAATAATTACATAACATAGATCTGAATTATAATAGAAAGGAAATTCATAGGGGTTTACACTAAATCATATGAAATATATATATATATATATATAACTCGATCCATACAAATGTAAGTAGAACTGTAAGCACACATATATTCATATTAATCATGTGGATAACCATATTACATTAACTTAATAAATCACAGATTCAAATGATAATGCGTACCAATGTCATGCATCATAACCGGACTTATGCCATTCATATTACAAAGAAAATTTTCAAACCCAACCGCTTAGTACAATATACTCCTATATATCTTCTAAACCCAACCTATGGAGCTCTTAGAGTATTCATGCATGGCTTCACCTCTTTTTCCTTCTCTATCTTTTTTTCTCTATCGTGTGCTTCTATTCAAAGAAGCACCAACATGACTCTCTCAAGGTGTAGATCAAGTGTCAAGTGTCCAAGTTGTATTCCACGGAGAATTATTCTTCAAATGCGAGCTCTCCATCCTTTGCCATGATGATTTCTGGAATCTTCTATCGCAACGTATATTCCTTCTATGGAACCAAGCTACCAGCCGGCACCTTATCCACTCTACATGCATACAGTCAAGTCATGCTTTCCTCGTATTCTACCCAATATGCCAAATATGGATAAGTCCCCCGATCTTTTCTCTCGCTTTGCATTTGTGCCACTGGTTCTATTGAAACCATCCTAAAACCATGTCTTGCGCACTTTCTCCTTACACTCCCTTTTTCAAATAGGCCCCGCACACCCACGTACCTTATTATACTTAGCCAATATTTTAGGGGCCCAACATCACCCCACACTACATCTATTCTCCACCCTCGAACACCTTCTCAAAGAATTAATAATGATTTTCCTTGAATAGTTTGGAGAAATAATAAAAGGAACAAAGAATTTGGGAAAGAAACGAAAGAATGGGGAAACTATGATTATTTCTACAAGAGGATAGATAAATCGTTAGTCAAGTCTACCTCAAAATTATTTGAGGTATTGACCTCACTCTATGCCTGTTGACAAATTTCACCGACTAGGCACTCATCTCTTCAAAGCTTAGCCCTTCTCCTTATGTATTCACTATCTCCACGATACCCTCCAACTATTTGCCCAAATCCTCAAGTGCATCTATCCTTCGAGTGATCTCGGGATACAACTTGTTCATCCAGCTTCTTGATTGAGCCTTGTAAAGTCTCAATAGCCTCCGATTTATTCTCAACTTTGGCTAGTATTTTTCACGTTCCACTCTATTTCCCTTATTCTTCTCTCCCGGAACTCCTTGAGCTCCACCGCATGGGTAGCAACTAGAATGCTCACCACTTTATCCCTATCTCGTAGTTGTCATAAGTGGGCTCAGAGTGACTTAGGTAGAGGCTTTCAAATCTGCGAGGAATTTCTTGTATTGGTTCATAGTTTCCACAACCTTCTCGTTTGTCCTCATTTTATTTATGCGTTGATTCCTCCTCCAGCACTCCAAGGCCAAAGTGGTCTTCTTTCCATTGTGAGGATGTGGGTCAAGTCCTCTAGATATTCGGTGGAGGATGCATACTTTTGCATAGGTGGCATCGGATCTCGGATGCATCAATAAAATGGTATCTGTGATCATCTCTACTTTCTTGTAGACCTCACATACCCTTTCCTTCTCTTCTTTCATCTCACGCCTTAGTTACACGCTAATTATCTCCTCCCGCATTAAGTCCTTGGTTCTTTTCTCCATCTTTTCTTCCTTCTTCTCCGCCCGCCTCTAGGAACTTTGCCTTGTCATTTCTCCCGAATAGTTTGGATACTACTTCCACCAAAACCTTGTTCAACACATTACATATTTTCTTGTGTGGTAGCCAATGAGCATTAACCAAGGGGTTATCACCTTTTGAATCCAATACTTTCATTATTTCCCCTTGGCTTACTTCAAATTCTTGTTCGTCGATATGGGACTTAAATTCCCAAGAAAGCATTTTCCTCATCCAAGGGTATGCACCTTCCTCATCAAATGATGCCATAGCCAAAATTTTCTCTTTTGGTATGGTGCTTTGAAAGCGCATGTGCAATAGTTTGTTTGGATCATCAATATAGCCCATCCTCTCGAACCCGTGATGCCTCTAAACTATTTCTCCTCGTGTGCATGGCCTTAGGAAATCTCAAAACCAAACCGGGATCCTCCCATTCTTCCATATTCCTTTTCTACTCTTTCCTCCTCTGGTTCCTTCATCACCAAGTCTCGCGATTCATTCCATCTCTTTCTCTACTAGGTCTTTGATGATCTTTTCTACCTCTTTCTCTCGTGGCCTCATCTACCTGCTCCTTAGTGAGGCTTGGGGTCCTTTGTTCTTTTGTAACTTCTTTGCTTACCCCTTTGTCCTAAGTATCTACCTCTTCCTTATCATTCTTCCTCTTGACAAAGATGTACTCATTTTATTCTTCCTCTCCTTCCTCCTCCGAGTCATGTACTTCATAGATAGGATGGTCCTCACCTCCTGTTCATCTTCATCATCATCTCTCTTGCCTCTATAAGCCTCCAAGCTCTCTCGTATCCTCCAAGTAATTTTCTTTTGTCACCTTCTACTTCTTCTTGGCAGAGATTCTCATTCCTTTTCCTCCTCCTCTGGTGACTTCTCCTAGGTGATGGGTTCTTCGTGCTATAACGCTTCTTCCTATGGAGTATTTTCTTTCACTAGGAATTCTTTCTATGCGTGTAAGTACTTGGATTAGCGCTTGTCTCCTGCGTGCTTGCGATTGTGTAGATTGAACACTTGGTGCTTTCGGCACCTCTTCTCTTTCCCTCTTCTTTGGCATGGGATAATTTCTTCCTATGGGGTCCTCAGGGATGGATACATCATTTTCCAAGTATGTGCCCTTTTCAAATTTTGGCCTTATGCGAAGGTATATCCTTTTTGCATCCCTTCTACCGATTAGCAAGGTTACTAGCTTCATTATTTGTATCTCATGGGAGACATATCTCTCCATGTATGCATGCTTCTTGCAAAGTAAACTAACTTTCTATGAAGTTATCTATGGTCTTGATCCACCTCACTAACATAGAACCTTAGTCTCTTGGCCACTTTGAACCTGTTTCACCCCTTCCCGCACCAAGGGCCCATATTTTCATCTCACAACCTAAATCTACCATTTTAGAAGTGTTAATATATAGAGAAGTATGTCTCTCCTTTCACGAGCGTGGGTAACTACTCTGAATCCTCCATTCTACTTTGAATGCATACCTCATGTGCTTGTACCAATTTTCTAAATGCGCTTTGTGAGTGGCTATCATGGTCTCACAAGTATATTTTTTTAACCTCTTCGCGGGTGATGGATCCTCTTCTTAGTACTCCTAAACAAACCTTTCCACCCATCAAGCACTACGATCTCTCGAGAAGACAAATTTGAGGAGAAAATTACCAAATAGTATTTTCTTGCCTTCACAAGACTACTAATGATTTCATCCGTGATGAAAGTGGAAAATTTATAGATGGTCCCCTCAAATATCTTCCAAAGATATGTTTAACCATGCCTTGTTCACTTGAGTCCATATCTCTTGATCATTAAGCTTAGTTACCAAGCGTGTAACCATCTCATCATGGGGTCCTGGGGATCTCTGTGATTTCAAAGTAACGTGATCCTTTCTTATAGTCATATGCATATACTATTTCCTTCATGGCCTCCTTGTCGCTTAGGTCATCATTAATAATATCCCCCTCATAGATAAGGTCTGTGAACTTGGAAATTAACTAGGGAGTTATACGATCTTGCACTCTACGAAATCAAAATGGTCTTCATGAACGTGTACCATTGGCCACCGGTAGAGGTTCTTAGGTTTTTCAAAGTAAGGTAATTAGTAAAGTTACAATAACCCTACCTTGTTTGATTTAACCTTCACTTCGTCACTATAAATGGGCAAGCCCTCTCGGTGTCATTTTGTTTGTTAGGTGAACCAACTCCAAATCCATTTATTTTTCTAGTCATGCTGGTGTGGTGATTATAGTCACTCACAGTCATCTTCTGTAAATGATATTCCCATTCTTTTCCTAGCAATACCCCATCTAGGTATTAAATCTATGTGTACCACTATTCATTTCTTCTTGCGATGGAAGCCATTTACTTCCCATTGCCCTTTCCCTTCTACTTTTTAGGTGAGATGGTTTCTTTCTTTGGTGTCATTCTTCTGGTTAGGTTATCACTTCAAAATGTCTTCTCCTTTCTCTGTTCTACCACTCTATCCAACCCTAATACTTAATCTTGTGAAGAAACCCTCCTAACACCATGCCCTAGCCAAACCCTAACTGGAACAATACTTCCACAAAATGACGCTTCTCAACATTTTCCTTCTCAACAACTCCCTCTACGCCCGTGTACTCCTTTCCTACTGGTTTTTGGATCTAATCTAGGCACGTCCTCTTTAGATTTCTTCAATTTTTCTTTTCATTGATCACTTTTGGATGCCCTAGTTTGTAATAAATCTCTTTACTTCATAAACACAAGGTAAAATAATGATTTTCTCGACTTCTTATTTATAGGTTTTTATTCTTTTTAGCATTAAATACTATTTTATCTACGAAATGAAATATATGTGGACTATTCCACCCCGACTAAAACTAGTGTGGTCCTCTAATCTTATATCCTCAACAAATAATGGGATTACTGCGTCTAAGGCAAAAACAAAAATTAAACAAACAACGAAAGGGTTACATAATGGATAAACTAACGTGACCTTATTTACAAACACCAAGAGACTATATAATAGGTCTTCAACCTAATCCCAGGCTCCAATCAATGTCATGAGCATCTACCGAGATCTTCTATCTATCCCGAGGTGGCTGTTGGATACGTGTGAAAGTGACCTAGTAGGTGCCTTATGTATATTTCTAGAGTCAAGGTCATGGAAAATGGTAGTGAGAGGTGTAGTGGATTTATAAGAAACTATGGGTGGTTTTCTTCTCTAGTCTAGCCCAAAAATATTAGCTTTGATTGGCTTCTATGTTTAATGCAAAAATTGTGTTATGATATCCGTGGGAGTGGTGAGGATCTAAATACCAACATGCGTAAACTGTGTCAATATTTAACTAAAATTTAGGCCCATTGGGTCAGGGGACTCGGGGATCACAACCATGAGTTCATGGTTGTTGTGGACCTGTTATGGTCATGTGAAGAATCAATCTCTTCTTCCGACTATCCAAATAGTCATAAGCCTTTTCATCTTCTATGTTTAATATCAGAGTTGTGTGATCTTCTCATAATACCTTACGGTGTGTTCTGGCAAACTTGTATATGTAATCCTGTGTCTATGTCGATGAGAAGGTCTCCTGCATTTGGTTGTGGAACTAATGGATCACAACCAAATATTTGTTCTCTTTTGGGTTCTTGTATGGTCATGCAGATATCCTATCAAGGCAATCTATAGTTGGGTTGACTTGACCAAATGTGTATGCTTTGTCGTCTTCAATATTCAATTGTCTCAATTGTTCACTAACCGCTTGTGGGGTTTATTATCATTTGAAAGACCCAATCCTAAGCCCTTGATCTATATCCGTTAATGTTGTGAAGAGATTTGGATGAGGTATTACCAATTTGAATACGTAATCCCTGGCTCTCTGGGTCCCATAATTGTCATGCAAGAGATAATCAAACTTTAACTGAAATAAGTAAACTAACTATGAAAGATATATCTACACTATGCTTATATTCCTTTTTTTTTTGTATTTTCAATGATGTATATTTGAATGAAATTAAAAGAGAAGCTATTCTAATATATTCAGATAATGAACAATTAATCTAATAATAGAATTAAAACAAGAAAGTTAGCCTGATATAGCTATTTTCCTGTGCACTTGTGAATTTATCCTAAATATTTAAATAACTAACTAATTTAATCGAAAAGACCTTCAATCTTACCTCAGAAGTGAGGAATAAATCATAGCTTCTTAGAAGCTATCATTCCCACAGCTTCCCTGTAATACTGAAAGCAAGCTTTAACTGGAATAAAATGATTTGCTACTCTATTTGATATATCAGAACTACAACTTTGATAGTTCAAACCTCGAGTTTTATAGCATAATAATGGTAAATCCAGTTGTGTCATGACTTTCCCCTCGCAGTGATCTCTTTGTTCCTTCATGTTCTCGTGAATCTAGAAAAGTGTGAATGTGATAGCATCATAAAAGAAGATACTCAATAATGGTAGCTTTGGATATAAACCGAATAAAATGCAAGTAAGAGAGGGATAGTGCAAGTGAACAGAGCTTGACTATGTGATTCCTAGCAGGATTTATTACAGGGATACAACGCAAATATACCGAGAATTCTGGATCTATTTCTTGTGACAAAACAACAACCTACAACTCTAAGATTATCAAATGAACTCTAATCTAGAACTGAAACTATCTTATGCTAAGTGAATGTGTAGGATAAAGAATGGAGCAAAATGAAAGTGTGAAGATCAAATGATCTCTAAAAGTAAAAGGAGAGGCTGAGAATTCATGCAAAATCTAAACCTATTGAAACTTATGGAAGAACTTCAAAACACACTGAATAATAATTCATAGAGGGAGAGGGGCCATTTTCTTGTAAACAAGCTTGGTATTTATAGCATTTGGATTTACCAGAGGGTAAGTTTGAATTGAACTCTTTATCATAAACAAAGAGAAATCACTATTTACTATGTGGCTAAAACATAAATGCAAGCAAGAGTGGTTGAAGAATGTGAGTGCCACTTGAATTTTCACATTGACGAAAGCATCGAAAGTTCTGAAAATGCACAACAGACCGTAGGGTGGCACCCCGCCACAGGGCAGTGGTGGTTACAGACCACCACCCTATCCTCATGGCGATCATGGGACCGCCACCCAGGTAGGGTGGCGGTCCTAAAACTTAAAGACTAAAATGCAAGGAAAAAGGGGGTAGAGGTTAGAACAAAACATGCAAAATTTGAAAAGGATTTTAGGATGCAAATGTATACTTAAGCGAGATTTTTAGATTCCAACACCTTGCGAAGAGATCTGAATCATCATTGGGGTTTCTGTAACCTCTTTCCGATAGTACAATACCTACATTTTTGGGTACGTACATATTGCCCCTCGAGAAGCATTTTAGCCATGAAGAGGCATAAAATGGTGGGTCCGAGTATGGCGGTCCCGAAATGGGGAGTTAGAAGCTATACCTGACATACCCATGTGTGTGCAAAATGTCACCATCCAATTCCCGCTATCTACAAAATGAAAAAGGGACTCAAGTGTAGATAGATAAAATAAATCAAAAAATAAATACTAAATTAAAATGAAATGAGGACTTACCATTTGCATGAGGATAAGAACTTACCTCTGTTGGTGCTCCAACTCTGTGAAAAACACTCAAAACAAGATTAGAATATTATATATATATATATATATAAGCTCATTTTCCTATTCATTTATTTACGTATCGATTTGGTAATTTTGAGCTCTTAGGACCCACGGTAACTTTTTTCGATGAGGCTATAGTCAAAATGTTCATTATGAGATCGTGATCATGCCTCCGAGAGCAGGACATCGACCCACAAAGTCTCAAGTTAGTTTTTCTCAATTTATCATTTTTAAACCTAAAATATAGAAATGTTGAAATCTTTGTCTTGGGGGATTATTTTTGGAAATGTTAGTTTTAAATGAGTCTCTAGGGGGGCCCATAGGGTAGGTCTTTATTTTGTCAAAAATGATGTATTTTTGCTTTTTTTAAAGTGTTTTTAGGGCTTTGGGGGTGTTCACCAATTCGGGATAGACCGCCACCCTCCACACAGGTGGCGGTCATGGGACCGCCACCCATGCATGGTGGCAGTTATGGACCACCGCCTTATAAATGCGGTGATTTACGGAACCGCCACTCTCAGCATAGGTGCGTGGTGTTCAACAAAAAATGCAAAAAGATGTATTATTTAATTGTTTTTGCATTTTTGACATTTTTATATGTTTTTGATGATTTTTCTAGTTGGATTATGTTACTAACTTACTCTTTTTCTATTTTGGGTGGATGCAAAGAAGAGGAGTATATTAGATGGAGTAGAGAGAGGGAGTGTGATCGGCTCCCAAAGCAGTTGTTAGAGGCACTCGACCTGAGAGAGAGAGACACTTTAGAGGGCCATATTTTGAGGATCTCACAGTTCCTCATGTTGTCTCTACTAGTCACATATTGTGTGACTTGTTCTCATACTGGGATGCAGACCAAAATACCTTCCGATTTCCAGTGTTAGGGGTGAGTGGACTATCACCCTAGAGGATGTCTATCACATACTGGGGGTTTGATTCTTGGGAGGTGGTTGTCTCTTAAGACAGCAGGATCTAGGTCTCAGATGGTTCAATGGGCTACCTATATGGGAGATGTTGTTGTCTCCTTGGGCTCAAAGAAGGGGGTGAAGGTCCATCCATTGTTTCTCCTATCCCTATTATCCGCAAGGCTATTATGGGTATCTTGGCCTCACTGGTTGATTGGGGATAAGGGAGGGGATACTCTTATACTGTTGGGCTCCCATTATTACATAGATTGAGGCCCATGGCCATGTTTACGCTTGGGGAGCAGACATTCTTGGGACCACCTACCATGATTTATATAGGGTGGTCAGATTACAGGGGTAGTCATTGAGTCACCCTACTCTAGTTATGAGTTGGGTGTATGAGCGCATCATTCCCTATGGGAGAGGTGTACAGGCAGAGGATCCGGGGCTCATTAGGGTAGCTAGGTGGAGGGGATGACTCGTACTCAGATGCCACACCAGCCAGTGGCTTCTCTGACTATTACAGACATGGAGGCCACTCCTTATCAGGCCATGGTAGGGTTATGGGGAGAGGAGACACATACATTGATTACCTGTTATTCCACAGGTCAGCTAGTAGATAGATAGATAGGAGGTGAGACCACCCATTTGATAGAGTACCTCAAAGCAGTTGGCCTCCTACGTTGATATGCTTCCTCCAAAGGGGGCAAGTATACAAGACTATTCATGAGGCCTGGGAGGTCCTAGAGGCCGAGGTTGGACCACGGTTACTCCCGAGTTCCCATCAGTAGTTAGGTGGGTGGTGGTCATGCCGAGGGGCAGCTAGTGCTCCTCGAGCACCTTTACTTCATGATCGAGCCACTCCTACTTACTTTTAGTGGGGGAGGATGAGCCCATTGATGTGGACTCAGACTCTGAGGAGTTCACAGGAGGGAGACAGGAGGAGAGACGATGGAGGCGAGACCGGTGGGATGGCCGAGGAGGATGAGAGTGATTCTGAGTGGCATGACACTCAGGATATCTTGAGGGCCGAGAGGGTGGAGGAGAGTGCAGAGAAGGTGACCCTGATCTCAGAGGAGTTTCCTTCTCAGGACATTAGGGGAGATGATGAGTCCATGGCAGGACGTCATTTCTTTCCTGATTTGGGGGAGGTTCCATAGTCCATAGAAAGCATGTCAGTAGCAGGTGCATAGATCCTAGAGACCCTACCTGGATGCCTAGGAGATCCGAGTGAGTTACTACTCTTTTCTCAATTTTGTTTTAGCTAGAAATGTTTAGTTGATATTTCCTTTTGTTTTTTCATTTTTTTTTTGACTTTATTTTTGGTGATTTTCTAACTTGTTATTTCTCTTTTTTATTTGCAGTGACTACTGAGGGATGGCGAGACTTGATTCACCGAGTGTGTGTGAACACCCTGTTTCTCCCCTCAGAGAGTACTCGGTTGCCAGCTTACTTGAGGACGTTGAGAGCCTTCACATAGTTGGCCGACATATACTGATGTGTTTTCCCCTGTCTGGAAGGTGGAAAAGTTAGTGACCTCCTTCATGCTGAGGTAGCTGGATATAGGACTCGCTGAGCAGTCTCGATGAGGTGGAGTCATTCTCATAGTGAGACCACAGCCAGTGGCCGTGATCATGAGCACTCACTTCATTCAGAGCATCATCATAGGGAGTCCTAGGCACGATCATGCACCCTCTGAGGGATCCCACAGGGATTGAGAGGCCATTTGGTCTTTTTGTAGTGATTTTTGCTAGATGTTTATATGGGTTGTTTTTGTATTTTTCAGCTCATTGAGCATTTTGACCATGCCTAGTGCATGATGGCATTGATATGTAGAACATGATTCCTATATATATATATATATATATATATATATATATCTATATTTGATCTAGATCTTCTTTATCTAGAATTTTTTGTGATTCGTTTCCATGTGTGTACACTAGATGTTTTTAGAATCTTTGTTTTTATATGCTTTTCAAAATGTATGCAATGGATGACAAGTGATAACAAATGTTGAATATAATGTTTCTCTTTTTTTGTTTTTGTAATGCTGATATGTGATGATGCAAACATATTGTAGTACTAAACTTTGGCTTCTTTGGGCAATGTTTGTTGCTTCTTCTTGTTTTGGAAAACGTGATGAATATGTAGTGATAATGAGATGAACTTGCCCCACTCCTAACTCCACGCAACTAGTAAGATGCGAGGGCTCAACACCAAGAGTTGGGAAGGGCACAAATTATATGAGTTTGACTGAATGGAAATGATGAGAGAAAGACAAGGTATTGACATAAATCAAATTTAGACTTGCGTACTTACTCTTACTCAAAACTACTACATAGTTCAGAATGCAACTTACTTTCCAATTTATCTAGACTTAGATCCATGGATGGCAACTTGGTTGAAAAAATCTGGTTTTGAGGATTTGATCTCTTTGGAATTTGGATACTTAATTTCACTTAATATACTTTGCTTTAAAATATTAATATTCACTAATTTGCGTGAATGGACCCCCTACACCCTGCCCCCATGCTACCGGTAGAAGCATGGGCTCATCACCGAAGGCAGACATAGGTGAGTAAGGGCACTTCTTTCCTTTCTCAACCTCACATCACTAAGTAAGAGATGCAAGCTCATCACCAAGGTTGTCAGGGGAAAGAAGTGTGTAAAAATAAAATATTCTATTTTGTTTAGTATTTTGATTTAATTTGACATTTCTGATTTGTGATTTTGGAGTATCCTTGTTTCAAAGAGATGTAAGAAGGATAGATGTGACACCAAGAAGCTTCTAGAATAGACCGTAGGTAAGAACAACTTAACCTAGTAGAAAAGAATGAGTATGACCAAGTATGCAGGCCTTGGTATGGTTTTTGTCAAGACTTTGTCTATTGAATTGATGAAATGATTTTGGAACCATTTGATGATATTATGAAAATTGAAGAGATATGATTTGAATGCTTTTTCCAATATTTTCATAAGCTTATAATAAATTGCTTAAGAATAAGTTCCTTGACCACAAAATTTATGAAATGAGTGAACAAAATGAAACAACTAAGTGACTAATGCAATGTAGGTAGATATAATATACAAATGGTGATGTTGATGACCTATGCGTAAAACTATTTAAGATGCAAGGAATTGATAGTTTCATTGAATTCCTCACCTTCTAGTGTACACAAGAGATACACACCATTTCCATAGTCTTTCATGACTCTGATATGGGCCCAACCACTTGGGCCGAATTTCCTTCCTTCACCGGTTTTCTTATCAATCCAATGTCTAGTCTTAGAACTAGATCTCCTCATATATTTCTCATTCAGAGACCTTTTTTTATTTCCAAAGCACATCCAGTCAAAGATAGGCTCTGTGCCATTGTTCAACATTTAGCCTGGCCTCATCAAGGCTTTCTAGTTGAGAGAGGCATGCCTCTCTATAGGCTTCTTCTCCCAAAATCCTCAGAATGAGATGCAGAGACTAGGTATTTCAACCTCAAGTGGGAGAACTGCTTCTACCCCGAATACTAATGAGAAAGGGGTTGCCCCTGTTGGTGTTCTTATTGAGGTTCAATGGGCCCACAAGGCCGGGTATAATTTTAAATGCCAATCCCATTTTTTCTCCTTAACTGTTTTGAGGAGAATAGATTTTAATGTTTTGTTTGTGGCTTCAGCTTGTCCATTGGCTTGAGGGTAATAAAGAGAGGCCGTATGATGGTTTATCTTGAATTTACTACATAACTCATGGACCTCATCATTCTTAAAGGATGTGCCATTATCTGAGATAATGACTTGTGGGACACCGTACCTACAAATGATTTGATTCAAAATGAACTTAGTGATTACAAAACCTGGTACGGTGGTGAGAGGCATGGCCTCTACCCATTTAGTAAAATATTCTATGGCCGTGATTATAAAGTTATGGCCATCTTGTTGATGAGGGAGAGAATTTCCCTATCAAATCTAGGCCCCACGTGGAAAAGGGCCATGGGGTTGTGATTGGTTATAGAGCTTGTGCTGGCATGTGAATCTCATGGGAGAATTCTTGGCATTTATGGCACTTGCACACAAAATTCTACTACGTCATCATGTTCCAAAGTGGGCCAGAAATAGCCCATCCGATGTATTTTGTGAGTAGTGGTGTGGCCACCAAAGTGGCCTCCACATATCCCACTATGGGATTCATAAAGAATATTTTTGGATTCTTCATGTCAACACATCTTAAAAGCATTCCATCAAAGGCTTTACGATAGAGCACTTGTTCTAAAATAACATATTTAGCAACGATAATGCGTAACCACCTTCTTTTTTGTGATGTGGCACCTTCTAGGTATGTATGGTCCATGATAAAATTGACGATGTCAGTGTACCAAGGACATATAGAGATGGGGGTCCTGGTTTCGACAAAATATATGCATTCATCGGAAAGTCTAGATCTACCAGATCACCTCCATCTAATGGATTGTCAGCTAACCAATCTGCAATGATTTGTCCCTTAATGATTTCTAGTTTACAAATGTTAATTCAAACTCACCCATTAAGGTTATGAAATGTCCAACCTTTTTAGATAAAGACCCTTACATGAGGAATGTCTCATAAATGATCTATCTTTACAATGACCCTTGTTTCTTGATTTAACATGTAATGTCTTAAACATTTTCATTGTGAAGACTATGGCAAGGCATTCTCTTTCTGCCTGTGTATAATGTGTTTCATAATCAAGCAATGTCCGCTAATGAAATAGACTACACATTCTCATTTATCATTGTCTTCTTGAGCCAACATGCAGCTAGTGAGACATCAATAGCCCATGAATACATGATCAAAGGATGATCTGGTCTAGGAGGCATTAGCATGGGAGGAGACAACAAGAAGTGTTTAACTACTTCGAAGGCCTCGTTGCATTCTTCTCGCCCAATCAATGCTATAATATTTTTTTTAATAAATTGTTGATTGATGAACAACAAAAAACTTAAGTCCGAATGAACCTTCAAATTGCACCGAGTTTCCCAAGAAATGATCTAATACTAGACTCATCTGATGGTGGAATCATTTCAAGAATAACCCAAATTTTGGCTAGATCAACATCAATCCCTCGTGAGGATATAATGTAACCTGAAGCTTTTCCTCCTCACACACCAATACACATTTCTCTGGGTTCAATGTGACGCCATATTCGATCAATCATGAGAGAATGATACAGAGTACTTTTGGGTGATCACAACGCTTCTTGGCCTTGGCCAACAAGTCATCTACGTAGGACTCCACAATCTTATGAATAAGGTCATGAAATATGTATGTCATTTCCCATTGGTATGTAGCGCCAACATTTCTTAAGACCGAATGGCATGACAACGTAACAATAAGTTCCCCAAGGAGTTATAAATGTGGTCTTGGCTTGATCTTCTTTAGATATTTTGATTTGATTATATCCCGAGAATCCATCCATGAGAGACAAAATCTCAAATCTAGCTATTGCATCAACAATGACGTCAATGGATGGTAATGGGAAGTCATCTTTGGGGAAAGCTTTATTAATGTCCCGAAAGTCTATGCAAATGTGTATCTTCCCATTCTTTTTTAGAACAGGATGATATTAGATACCCATTGTGAATAGTCAACTGGTTTGATGAATCCCACCTGAGAAGTTTCATTACTTCTTCTTTCACCATGAGAGCCACTTTTGGTTTCATTGGTCTCACTTTTTCTTAATTGGCTTTGCATCTAGTTTGGTGACAAGATTATGTACCATGATATGTGGTGCAATTCCCATCATTTCTTTGTAATTAAATGTGAAAAAGCCTTTTGATGTTCCTTGAGGATCTTGAGTATGTATTTCTATCTCCTCTAGAGTTAACGAGGATCCCAACTTCAAAATATTTGGTTCTTCCTCCATTCCAATATTTATGTCAATCATTCCTTCGATTAAGGAAGCGTTTCCTTCTTCAAATTCAGGCGGGGCTGGAGGTAGTTCCAAACTTTCTCCATTCTCTACCTCATAGATATCGAGATTCTTTTGTGGGGGAGATTCTATCATGGGATTTCCAAAATAGGAAGAGGAATGTGGGATTAGGGAAAAATCTACTATGTGATGAGTGAGATGTAGCTCCGCATAGGTGTTTAGATATCCAAGAGTGACTCTATCACTGTCAAAGTGATCTAGGATAGAAAACTCATTCTCAGCTTCTATATGTGTCAGAGCGGGTTTGTTGGTATTTTACGCACCAATGGTTCAATACGAAGTGATACCATGAAACTTGTATTTTCCAACTCACTACTTGGAGTGAAATGAAAGCTGAGGTTGCTATTGAATCAGTGAGAAGGTTTTGTTCTCGTGGGATTGCTTCATTGATATGAAGTTGAATCTTTGGTTAGATCTAATACCACCATTTTATAGAGAGTTGTAAGTGTTCAACTCTCTAGTCTCATATACCTCAGAGACTTGGTTTGCGACTAGTTACGAGTCTCCTAGCACTCTAATGTTATCAACACCCATCCTTTTGGCTATGATGAGGCCAAGGAGGAGGGCTTCATACTCAGCCCCGTTGTTTGTACATTCAAAGTTTAACTTAAAGGAAAAGGTAGGATCTTTCCCTCAGAGAAGTAAAGATCACACCTGCCCCAGCTCCAAAATGACATCTAGCTCCATCAAAGTGGAGAGTCCAATATTTTCTTGGAAAATGGATGTTGGGACATTCCTCACGTCTGTTTCTTCTACCTCGGTTACTTCTACCATACAAACTTTGTCTGATGGAAGGGAACCAATTCCTAGGGTGTATCCCATACCCATGGAATCAAATGGTAGGAGAATGGGTAGATATTTCTAGTAACTCAAAATTTTTGTAGTAGTCCCTAATGATACCATTTCTATGACGTTAGTCTCATTTTTGAGTGCTTGGAATGCCTTCGACTAGATTCGTAATTTCTAATTCTGTTGTAGGTATCAATTTTTCTTCTAGTTTTGAATTGATTGGTTTGTTAAGTTGATTCATTGGGAGTTCAAACTCAGAGTGAACGCTAGTCTCTTCTTCAAATCTACTAGGTGTATATCGAATGGTTTTGGGTCACCTTGCACCACAAATATTTTCCCTAGGTGTAAAAATCTTATTTCCTGGAATAACGTGGAAGGGATTGCCTTCATGCGGTGTATCCATGGTCGACCGAGGATCATATTATAGTTGGTTTCCTATCTATAATATAAAATTCAGTGAGGACTGTCTTGGGTCCTAAGGTGACTGGTAAAACTATGGTCCCAATTGAAGTGGCCTTGAGGCTATCATAACCTCTTAGCGTATTTCATGTTGTGGAACAATTTGTTTCTCCATATCCTAGCTTTTGAAGAAAAGTGAAGGGGACTATGTTAACTACGCTGCCCCATCATCAATCATTGTGCTTAACATAATTATTGTAAACCCATACCTATAAATGTAAGGTTAGGTCACCTCTGTGTAATTTCAGCATCTGTTGGCATTTTGCTTATATCAAATATAAACTCAATATCCCTATCTGGATTGCCCTGAGGGTAGAGATCAAAATTCTACATGGTTTACTTGTGTTTCAGGAGGAGGAGTGATGTTAATTAGATGACCAAGACCTAATGCTTCTAAGAGAGCAGCCCTATGGGTGGGAGAGTTCTTCAACAAATCCAAGAAGGAAATGTGAGAGAAGGTCTTTGTTAGGTCATTAATTAGATCGTAAGTCACCTATGGGTTTTACCAATGTTTGTTGAATGTTGTCTAGTTCTAATGGATAGGTTGGAACTAGTTGAGAAGAATAATCTCATGTTCTTGTTATGGTTTCTACGTGTAGCTTGGTATCTAACTCTACCAGACCAACTATCTTGGTTTGCGGTCGAGTTCCTAATTGGGGTGCACCGGTGGATTTAATGAAGTTGAGGCTTCATGATCATTATTTCCTATCATAACACCCTTGTTCATCCCATTTGGATCTAACCTATTATTGTTAGAGTGATTTGGGAGTGGATCGTTAAAAATATTGAGGGGTGCATTTTGAGGGGAAACTACCCCTGTAAGTGTTTGGCGTGGGTACTACAGAATTTGCTAAAAACATATCTATAAAGAGTTGTCTTTGGTCTTCTAGAAAATGTTGCATGAATTTATTGTAGTCATGAAATTCCTAGTATCATGGCCTTGAATCTTGTGGAAACCACAATACAAGTTGGGATTATAGTTTCAGGTTGTTGATTTGAAACCCGTGTGTGGTCCAAACTCTATTAGGTTGTGGTTGTAGAGTTAAAATTTTGAGGCTATTGCCTTTGGTTTTGATTTTGATATCCAGTTGGGTTTCGATTTGGACCTTGTGTCTAGATTTTCCATTGTTGTTGTTGTTGTTTTTGTTGTTGTGATGGATGATTAAAATCCACCGCATTGATTGTTGGAGTAAAGTTGTTATTTCACTTATTGTTAATGGGTGGTGAAATGTTTACGACGTTTCCCTTTTAACCTCGGTCTTGTTACTCCATCTTGTAAACCCCATGGTTTTTGTTAAGGATCTTGGGTCCTTGATTGGTATTCCCACATTAGGATAGGTCATAGTGTTTTGATTGGGAGTGATTAATTTCCCATTTGTTCCATATGTCTTACGACCACTGTCTATTACCTTGATCTATTCGGAGAGCACTCTCGAGTACTTCATCATAAGTCCTTAGTGGGAACTTCTGACTTCTTCCTTTATCTCTCTATTGAGAGAATGAAGGAATAAGTCACATAGTTCCATCTGATCCATGTTTGGAGCACTTGCTGATGAGTAGAGGACTGTACACCATCTTTGAATAAAATGAGCAGCGGATTCATTGTGCTCTTGTTTAATATGTAAGAATTCCCTGATTCCTGTTCTTAACAATTTGTTCATATCAAAAGCTTTGATAAACTCTGACACAAGTTGTTTGAATGAGTGTATCGAGGCTTCGTATTCTTAATACCAATCAAGGGCAATACCTCTAAGGTTTTAGGGAATATCTTAAGAACAACCGCATCCCAAGGGAGCAATTCTCGAATGGCCATGGCATAGGCCTTGATATGTGCATTTGGATCTCCTCCCCTTTGTATTTGGGAAAATCAGAAGAGGTCTTGGAAGCATGACACTTCGTATGGTGAAATCTAGAGGCTCTTTTAAATATTCTTGAGTAAGTCCCTACCGCATAGGTTTCAACCATCGATGGTGCCTACTGAGGGGGTGGAGGTGGAATGGGTTGTTGATATGGCATAACATATGTATTTGTAGGGACATAAGGAAATCCTGTGGTTGAGTGAACATCCCAGAGAGGAGAACATGTCTCCCTATGGTGATTTTGAATAAATGTTTAAGTAGGGAGGAGCATTTCTCTGATATGGGTTGTTTGGTGCTAAGCCGAGAGGTATCATACTTTCAACTGGAGCAACATTTGAAAATGTGGTTCTAGTTGGTGTTTGTGTGATAGTTATACAAATGTTGAGGAGGCATGCCTAATGTGCCCATTCCTATGAGGAGGTCAACTTGGTTGGGATGATGCGAGGGTTAGGAATTCCTGCTTGCCCGAAATGTGAATTTTGATTTGCTTGAGCAAGTTCTAATCCTCTAACCTTCTCAACTAAGGCCGAGATGACCTCGATTGGTGAAGACACAATGTTTTTCCTTAATGGTGGTTGTTGTACACCTTGAGGTTGTAGAGGGGTATGGTACCCTACTATGAATTGATCATTACCCTGCCAAGCTTCACCGAGAGTATTTTCCATAGGTGGAGGAATGGGGGTGTTTTCTTAGAGCAGGGTATCGGGTTGTGTTTGCAAACTTCCTATAGGTGGGTACATGTTTTGAAGCATTGTTTGCTTCTAGCGTAGTGTGCTAAATACTCCTCATCCAAAAATGGGAGTGGATCTGACTGTCTACTAATTTGTGGTCTAAAAAAACCCGAGGAGATGAAATGGATTCTCCAGTAAACGTCATATTGTTAGAGCCTGAGGGCTCTAGTTGTTGTGTTTGTGTGAGCTGATCCAACTCCTCAATTTGGAATGAAGAACTAGAGCTAGTTCTTTGAGGAGGAGTTTGTGATGACAAGTAGTTACTTGAATAGTTGTCAGCCCATGCAAAGAAAGAGGGTGACAGTTGTCTATTTGTTTGACCATAATGTGCTTTGAGACCTGAGAGAGGTCTTCCATATGCATCGTATCCCGACATATTCGGGGTATATAAATACCCAAAAATAATGGGAAAGAGTGAAGATGGATGAAAGAAATGAAAATAAAAGGGGAACAATTGTTTGTTTCACATTAGGTTCACCAATTTTGTATGATAGAAAAGTGACATGCGAGCATGAGAATCTACAAGTAGCCCTTCTTCATACCCGACCTCCCGAGGTCATGCCGAGATAAATGGAAATGAAATATATGTGGATATAGACAAACTAGTTGGCAATCTTATATCCTCAACACGCAATAATGGGATCTGCGAGTCTAAGGAAAAGAAATCTCTCCTAACCTAAATTGGTGTAATGGATCATTTAGATATAATAGCTACTCGAGGCTCCAATCAATGTCGAAGCTCTACCGAGATCCTATCTATTGGCTATTGGATACGTGGAAAGTGACCTGTAGGTGCTTCGTGTATATTTCCAGACAAGGTCATGGAAAATGGTAGTGAGAGGTGTAGTGGATTTATAGGAAACTATGGGTGGTTTTCTGGTCTAACCCAAAAATATTAGCTTGATTGGCTTCTATGTTTAATGCAAAAATTGTGTTATGATATCCAAGGGAGTGGTGAGGATCTAAATACCAACATATGTAAACTAGTGTCAATATTTAACTAACTTAGCAGGCCCATTGGGTTGTGGGACTTGGGGATCACAACCATGAGTTCATGGTTGTTGTGGACCTATTATGGTCATGTGAAGAATCAATCTCTTCTTCCGACTATCCAATAGTCATAAGCCTTTTCATCTTCTATGTTTAATATCAGAGTTGTGTGATCTTCTCAAAATACCTTACGGGTGTTATAAACAACTTGTATACGTAAGCCTGTGTCTATGTCAATGAGAAGGTCTCCTACGCATTTGGCATGAACTAATGGATCACAACCAAATATTTGTTCTCTTTTGGGTTCTTGTATGGTCATGTGGATATCCTATCAAGGCAATCTATAGTTGGGTTGACTTGACCAAAATGTGTATGCTTTGTCATCTTCAATATTCAATTGTCTCAATTGTTCACTAACTTCTTGTGGGTTTATTGTCATTTGAAAGACCTAAATCCTAAGCCCTTGATCTATATCCGTTAATGTTGTGAAGATATTTGGTTAGGTACTACCAATTAGAATATACGTAATCCCCGGGCTCTCTAGGGTCCCGTAATTGTCATGCAAGAGATAATCAAACTTTAACTGAAACAAGTAAACTAACTATGAAAGATATATCTACACTATGCTTATATTTCTTTTATTTTTGTATTTTCAATGATGTGTATTTGAACAAAATTAAAAGAGAAAATATTCTAATATATTCAGATAATGAACAATTAATCTAATAACAGAATTAAAACAAGCAAGTTAGCCTGATATAGCTATTTTCCTATGCACTTGTGAATTTATCCTAAATATTTAAATAACTAACTAATTTAATCAAAAGACCTTCAATCTTACCTCAGAAGTGAGGAATAAATCACAGCTTCTTAGAAGCTATCATTCCCATAACTTCCTTGGTAATACTAAAAGCAAGCTTTAACTGAAATAAAATGATTTGCTACTCTATTTGATATATTTTAACTAAAATTTTGATAGTTCAAACCTAGAGTTTTACATAATAATGGTAAATCTAGTTGTGTCATGACTTGTCCCCTCAGTGTGATCTCTTCATTCCTTCGTGTTCTCGTGAATCTACAAAAAGTGTGAATGTGATAGTGTCAATAGAAGATGATACTCGAACAATGGAAGATTTGGATATAAACCGAATAAAATGCAAGTAAGAGAGGGATAGTGCAAGTGAACAGAGCTTGACTATGTGATTCCTAGCAGGATTTATCATGGGATACAACACAAATATACCGAGAATTCTAGGATCTATTTCTTGTGACAAAACAACAACCTACAACTCTAAGATTATCAAATGAACTCTAATCTAGAACTGAAACTATCTTATGCTAAGCTGATTGTGTAGGATAGCAATGGAGCAAAATGAAAGTGTGAAGATCAAGTGATCTCTAAAGCTAGAAAGGAGAGGCTGATATTTCAGAAAATATAAACCTATTGAAACTTCAGAACTTCAAAACAAAATCTAAACCTATTTTTGTAAAAGCTTATGGGAGAACTTCAAAACACACATTATTTACTGAAAAACATAAATTCATAAGAGGAGAGGGGCCATTTGAATTTTTCACGTTGAAAAGCTTCGGTATTTATAAATTGTATAGGATTTACCTCCTTATGAGGGTAATAGTTTGAATTCACGAACTACCCGGGTAGGGTGGCATTCCCTAACTTAAAGACTAAAATAAACAAAGAGGATTTTTAGGATGCAAATTTATACTTGGCTAGATCTTGCTCATCCTCTATACCTCCCGCACGCATTATCCACATTGATGGTAACAATAATTTCACCGGTAAAACATACTCCGTGCAAACACCAATCAAATGGTGTGGCCTTGTTCAACATTTTATAGGTTGTCATGTATGCCCATAGAATGGCTGGATACCTTATCATTATAATCCTATCTTCCAATGTCATAGATCTTAGTTAACGTATGACTTAGTATTTTGTTAAATTCCTCAGTAGTCCCATTTTCTTGAGGGTGATATGGGGTAGTCTTATGATGGGCCACCATAAATTCTACCAACATGATCCTGACTATTTCATTGAGGAAGTGTGTACCCCTATCACTTTTTAAACTTAAAGGGAAACCATATATGTTGATTATGTTTTCCCATAAGAATCTAGCTTGATTGTCATTGCGGTGCAATCCTTAGTAGGTGTTGCCTCTTGCCCATTGTGTTAAGTAATTGGTGTAATTGATGATATAACATGAACTAGTACTTCGTGTGGATGGTGTAATTGGTCCCACAAAGTCAATTTCCCATTTCTCAAAGGGTTCAGTGCTAGCCATTGGTCTCGAGGGAATTTCATCTCTCTTTCCCGGTTTTCCTGGCACTTGCAATGGTCACGAGCTTTGTAAAACTCAATGCAATATTTGTAAATGGTTTCCCACCAAATCTCTGCTAATAAAATATTCCACGCAGAGCATTTCCTACATAATTCCTCCTATAATCCCACCATGCACTTCTTCCATAATGGCTACGTGCTCATATTCCAAAATGCATCGGCACGTAACCTCATCATGACCAAACTTGTAATGGTCTCTACTAATAATCTTGTAAGATGTGTCGCATATTTCTATTTTTTTCTCTCCATAACCTTCATCGCTTTGGCACCACACCTTCTTTTAAGAACACTTTGCGATATCTTCTAAATATGAAGGTGCATGCCACAATCTAAATATTTACACGTCTTAAATGGTGTCCTCAATTCTTTTCATGTCCTCTTCTCGAATCGATCCTTGACAAGTGGTTAGGCCCTAAATTATTCTTTCTCGGATTCACAACCAATTTTAATTTGAATTCCTAAAATAGAAGTTTCCAATGACATATGCTACCTTGTAGAATGGGTTTTTTTGACTAAGTACTTTAATGCCATGTGGTCTCGTGTAGAATATGAAGGGTGTTTCCAACAGATACTACCTAAATTTATGCAGGCGTAGATCATTAACAATGCTTCGCGCTCGGTAGTTGTGTAATTCTACTCGTTGGTGTTAATTTCCTACTTGTAAAGTTCAAGGGATGATCGATAATTCCGTTGCCATGTTGTCTAGTACTTGCCCCCATTATTGTCCATGAGGCATCTAAATACACATGGAAAGGCTTATCCCAAGAAATAAAACATAATATGGGAGCCTTTACGAGCCTTTCCTTTAAAGTGTCAAATGTCTTCTGATTGCACCTCTCCCCAATAAAATGCACTTCGTGTTTTAACAATTCTTCTAAGGGCTCGGAAATCTTGGCATACCCCTTGATGAACTTCATGTAATAGGAAATATGCACATGAGACTTTGGCTAGTAGGCTCCCCAACCCACAATGATTGAAATTTGGTAGGATCTACTAGTAAGCCTTCCTTGTATATGATATATGCCCTAATAAGGTTCCAAATGGGGTAGCAAAGACACACTTCTTGATGTTGAAAAATATCCTCAACTATCAAATCCTTTCAAACATTAGTCTCAAGTTATCACAATGGTCCTTGACGAGACCATACATAGTCCAATCATCCAAATAGACCTAATGAAATTTATGGATGAATTATTGAAGTCTTGCACTACAATGCACAAGAGAACAACAGGTGCATTCTTCAATGTAAAAGGCATGACCGTGTAGGAAAAACTTCCCCATTCAATGGAAAAGGTTGTCTTTCTCTAGTCTTCCTTTATAATACATACCTGGTGGTACCCTAAGAACCCATCTGTGAAGGATTAGACTTCACACCCGACCACTCCTAAGATTTCTTCAATAAATGGGGTAGGGAAGGGATCAATGACACATACTGCATTTAGGTCTCTGTAGTCAACACAGATCCTAATCCTCCCATCCTTGTTGATGTTCATGACCATTGGGCTTATCTAATTTTACTCTTCAACCACCTCAATGATACCTGACGCTATCATTTTTTCTATCTCTTCCTTAACCTGTAAGCACAAATTTGGATTCATCCGATAAGGTCTCTTCTTAATTAGTCGTGCACCTTCTTTCAACTTGATATTCATCTCTCCCAAGGAATTGTGGACACCTTTGAGTTCATGGTACCTGAAGGGAACAAATCTTGAACTTGCACAACAGATCAATGATCTTAGAAAATTCCTTTTCTGACCAATAGTCACCGATGATAGCCTCCTTAGGTTCGATGCCCATCCAAATGTTAACCTTATCTGTCTTCAAAGGCTCATGGTAGGTACATGCTTGCTCATCAAGCATTGTCTATGACCTTGTGCATACCCTCCGAATGATCAACATCCAATGTCTCCATCTCTTCCCCGTCAATGACATAGACCAATTTTCCTTTTTCTTTTTCCATACATGCGCACTCAAAATGTACTTCCTCTAATTCTTCCTCATTGAGGCACATCTCCACATAAGGATTTTCTAGTAATTCCAATAGCCTATCCTCAGTCATGGCACTATCTCCCATTATAAGGCACTTGATTGTTTGCAACGCCTTATCCACTTGATGGTTTGGTACTCCTATACTCAAATGCTTGAATGAGGTCATCTACCAACTCTTGCCAATTACCTTCGATGACGCATATCCGAATGAATGTACCATGCACGTGGACAGCCTTGTAAGGTGGAGTATAACCTGTACCGAAAACAAAGGTGGTAATGCTTCGCGCTTCCCATCTAGGCTTCCTTGCTTGCTTGGATATGAAATGAAGTGGTATTTTTACCATGGTAGTCTTGTATAGCCGTTGGGACATTACTCCTTGAAAATATTAGAGAGAGCATGATTCTTACCTCTTGCCACTCTAGTAGGTTCTCCTCATGTGTAGCCCACAAACATGTTACGTCCCCAAGTAGCTTGGCAACCGAGCATTCCTCTTCTTTCATCCTCATTTCTCCACCGAGATTCCATTTCCTAAAGGAAAATCTCGGGAATCCTCCTCCCGATGAGCTTGGCAACTTCTTTTCTCCTTGGTGCTTGACTGAGTGTGCCTTTGTCACCCTTGTTACATGTTTTTTAATTTTTACCCAATTAAATCATATGTCACGTGCACCCAATTATCACATGCCACGAGCTAGTGGTATCACTCATAGAATGATTTCTTCAAACTGGATGACCCCTCCGTGGGGTGAATTACCTTAGGATCTCGATGGGGCACACATATATTCTATCAAGGAATTCTTCTCCCAATGGATTTGTGTAGGGCGTTGACTTCCCATCCATCAAAGGGATGACCACCCATTCTTCCTTGTTTTTGAAACTGATATATCCTTTGTTAAAAATTATTTTGGAAATATTCTTGTAACACCATGGGTGCCCAAGAAACTCTAGAAAGTTGTCTTCCTCGACAAGTTCCAAGACTTCAAAGTCTCTAGTGAATTTGGCCCCGAATGGTGATAACTACATCCTTTAGGACTCCAATGGGCATTGACTTAGTATTGTTCACCACATATAGCACATTTGAAGATGGATACAATGCGGGCCTTCCCATCTAATGTCGTGGCATCTAAGGTAAGAACATTCACCTATACTCCCATGTCGATGAGGATATTTCTCGAAGCCATCCATCAACAACTAAATTTAGAGTAAACTCCTTGTCATATTCAAGGTGTTAAGGAGAAAGTTTTCTATGCAAAACCTGTCTCTCACACTTTGTAATGGTGTGTGGTATCTTATCCCTCGGGCATTCTCACGGTAAGGGAATAATATTCTCTTGCCTCAACATTTTACATACTTCTTTAACCTCATCTAGGTCACTCCTTGGAACCTCGTTATCTTTCCACCGCCCCACCTACCTTGATTTCTCCTTGAGACACCGTATCTCCCCTTGTAAACTCGAAACACGTCCATATTCGGGTAAGTGCAGGAAGTTGATGGACAAATATAGGGTCATCCGTGGACATCATATTGCAAATAACAACATAATATCAACTTGTAGGGATTATTAGCAATACATACACTCAAAATTAGACAAAATTATACTAATATGAATCGTAGCATCCGAATTTAGTTTCTAAAATACTAATTTTTGTAAAAAATAGACAAGATTAGCTATATTAAACACTCAAAATTAAATGACTTGGTTTTTTTTTTCTAAAAAACGCTGATAAGGTTATAGTCCGTTTGCCCACAATTTGGATGACCAAAAATTGATATATATTTTTTTCCTTTGGTGAGAAGTTATATACCACCGTTTATCTTGGGATGGATTTTATTTTGTATTTTTTGAGTAATATTTTATTTTTTATGATTTTTTCCGTGAAAGTGGTATGAAAACATAAAGAAAACAGAGCACTTTCCGTTTTCCCGCCATAACTTCATCAAAAATATTGAAATCAAATTATTATTTTTTTGAACATGTATATAATTTCACCACGGTTGGGATGGTATAAGTTTTATCACATTCTGATAAGTGAAACAAATTTTGCAGTCTTAAATGTAGACATAAACATTCACAGGAAAAAGTGTCTTAAAGACCTACTATTAGTAAAAAATTATAAAATGATATTTATCCTCTTCTATTCACTTTAAAATCAGTATTTCTACAAAGCTAATAGTCTCCCCTACACAATGGTACCATTTTTATGACATAGTTTTTACTTTTCGGCATGGTTCAAGTCCGCGGAAGACTAAATTTGATGTTTTTTTGTTTTTAATGTAAAATTTAGGATTTGATGTCCACTTAATTGTCCCCCAACTTGGTGCACTTACCCGAGTCTCCTCGGTTTTCTTCTTTCTAATGGGTAGGGTCCGGGTACTTTCCATATAACACCTCCTCTCTAGAAACTAGTGTCCTTGGTCTTCGCATATCCCTAGTGCACGCGGCTTCGATCGTGTTATCACCAATATAGGTTCTAGTTCTAACTCATGCACCACTCTTGGCATCCATTGTGAATCAGCCTTTTTGATGCTCACCATAGCAATGCCCTTATCTTTCTAGTGTTGCTAGTTCATATGCTCATAGAGTTCTATACACTCTTCATACTTGTGCTTCTTCCCACAGAATTGTAATAGACCAGAAACTCATGTTTATAATGCTTTGTAGATCCACAATTATAACATGTTCCTTGCGGGAACTCACTTCTCCCTCTGTCACGCTTCGTGACCACGAACTCCTTTGTGAAAACCTCTTCCATGCACCCTCCATCTGTGTGCCATTCATAATGTCAATCATCATCCTTAGAACTGCCAAAGAAGGCTAGTTTGGTACACACCAGATTAATAGCATCATGGATTTGATAAATTAGTCTATAATCCTTCATGTCATGGATTATGGAGGTGCATATCTTGCAATAGCAAGAAACATTCTTGTGGATTACATGCTAGAGTAGAGGGCATCTACCTACAATATGGTCCCCATGGTAAATCTCACGATCTACTATCATAGCACACACACTCGGCTTCCGAGGGAATTTATCCTTTGCATGTCCCTCGACTTCATAGTGTGTACAAGAAATCCCACTACGAACCTGATGTGCTGAGTATGTAGAAATATTCTCCAATTACATGGACATTGCAACAATTTAGGCCTCCAAAATGGACTAACACTAGTATCCACACTCCCAACAGGTTTCAACGTGTACGGTGGCTCTAAAGCCTCGCGTGAGTTAGTGAACATTTTATGTGTCAATTCCCTCTTAAATGGAGTGATCAAGCCTCCAAAACCATTGAGCATGTTGTGAGGGTTGAATGTCATATGATAGTTTAGACAGGAGAGTTTTAAAGCATGCATCATACTCGCACACACTCTCTACCATTCCGCACCTTGGATCTCCTTTAAATCGTTAATGCTCTTACTCGAAATCTAGAATATAGAACTCTACGAGGAAAGAATTTTTCAACGTTATATAGTATACCACCATTTGATGGGGGTCATACTTCCTATACCATCTATGTGCACGCCTTAATGTAGTTGTAAATTGGCTTGCCTTCCACTTCGGATTAGTGATCCCATTCACACACCATAGTAACACACACTTGTGCATAATATTTGCAGCATCTTCATACCCCATAGTGTGGTAAGTGTAAATAAATTTTGAAAAAAACTTGCGGGGGGTGGTTGGGGTCCTTGTCCTCCTAATCCGAGCCTTAGTTCCTCTGATGTTTCCCTTGTTGTTTCCTCCACCCGGATCCACTTTGGGTCCACTAGGTCCTATTCCTCTTGACCCACCGAGATCCACCGAATCCACCGATCATGTTCCTCTTGACCCACAAGATCCACTAGATCCTTAAGTGGTCATGCCAAGGCTTCCCAATGTCCTACTAAAATACACACCGATGGTTTGTGATAATGTCTCACTACTAGTAGTGTTCCCTATGCCACTCCTAGAAGTGATAATAAAGGCTTGTGTATTTGCACTTTTCCTAAAAAATTCTCCAAACACCAAAATTGTATGTGCAACGATGGATGTTCCAAATGAAAAATTATATCTCTTGGGTTCCGATCAATTACTCCCACTAATACCAACTGGGTTGACAATAATTTTCCCTTGATCTAGAAATCCAAGTGCTTTGGGATTGGTCTCCATGTGGGTTTAGATGTGCGCCAAGGCTATTCTTTCTCTACATCACAAAATATCATTGAGAACCTAAAGGGGCTTCTCTTACGTGATTACCAAGATGGGACATCATAGAGTGCTCACGCTCCATGTCCTCCACGTGAACTTTAACACCCTCCTACAATGTTGGCCTCTATAGATCCATAACACTTGCTACCTCACGTTGTCTAGTCATCTCCCTTTCATGAGCTTCATTATATTTGAGTCGTCTCTCCTCCCTTTCTTTTTAGATGCAATGTCCACCATCTTCCTTCACCCTAGCTTCCTCTCCTAGTGGTGTCGAGAGCTTAGACGACCATGGGAAATGCTTCTAAACTCAAACTAATGACCAAGATCTTCATATCTAGAGGAATAACACACAAAATGATCCTCTACGCTCCTCATAAATTTAAAATCACCGATCTCTGGGAAAGAATATGTTGAAATGATGTATTCCAAATTATAACTAGTCAAGCACCCTCTTCCACTAGTGATCAATAGCACGTTTCCACGCCAAATGTGCATCTTGTAGCCTCTCGATAGTCATCTTGGGTCTACACACATGATCTATAGAACCAAATTGATCTAGATGTGTATGTTGAAAGCAATTCATATAGCTCTCTTGGGAAGCGAGAAAAATAATTGTTATCCAAAATTCACCCCTCAAGGTAAATTTTGATAACATGCATCAAATTCTTTAGTCCCAAGCAAATAGATTGATTTAAGGCCCAAAATCATGTTTCTGGGGTCCCCTCGGCTTCTTTCTAACTCTCCTGTCCAAGAAGAAAACCCAAGCAAATTTTTAAAAATGTGAGAAAATTGCAAAAAGCCAAGCTTGGTGCCGAAAAAATGAAGAAAATCGGCTAAGTCCTAGTCCACACAAAGATTTGGGACAGGTTGGGACGTGGGGGCACGAATTGGCCGGTAAAAGCCGCCAAGCGGTCTACACGGCGTTTGGGGCTTGGGACGTCGGGACGTGTGGGGCGCGAAAGCTTTGAATCAGCCAGCGAGGGGTTAAATCACCTAAGTCTTTGTTTCACACACCGGGGACATGCGGGACAAAAATGTGCGGAGGACGCAGAATCGGCCTTGTTTAGCGCAAGTCGGTCCATTTCTGGGCGGTTCGAGATATTTGTCCTGGGCGATGCAGGGACAGTTGGGACAAAAATGCGTGGAGGACGCGAACCGCCGATTCAGCTAAAACAAGAGACTTTCGTGCTGCGACAATTGGGGACATCCGGGCCAAAAGTACGCAGAGGACGCGAATAAGCCAAAAGAGCCGAGAGCGAATGGAATCTCGCCACGTGTCTTCACCGCAAAGGAACAAGGAAGCTGAATCGGCGAAGCAAGAGTTTTTCATCCGGAAAACTAGGACAAAGGTATGCATGGGATGTGAAGGATGCGAAAAGCCGAAGCGGCCGAAGGCAAAGAAGAAAAGTCAACGTTTGACCTGTGAAACTTCAAACGGCCATAACTTTTGACTCCGAGCTCCGATTTTCACAAAATTGGACTTTCTGGAACGAGCACGACATCCTCTATGCCACAGAAACTAGATTTCTTATTTTTAATGAGGGTAGATATATTTAATTAAGAGAAACATATTCGGCTCTAGTCACTTAATGCTCATTCCCGTAAAATGACGAAAACGTCTGTCGTACCCAAAATAGTTATGCTCGCACTCGAAGGCCATAACTTTTGCATTTCTCAACGGAATCACACAAAAGTGGTACCGCTTGGAATCATGGCTCCAAGCCCGACACACAACAATCAATAAATTTTAGATTTGATGAGATATTGATCAATATTTTTAAGAAAACGTGGCTGGGTTCATAACAATGTTTCATTTGGTGGTTGGGAGTGCAATTAAGAGGCATGGTCATCATTCTTTCTCTGCCACAAAGACATGGGATAGTATGGGGAGCCTTTTGCAAGTAATGTATAATCATTATACTCTATTTAATGCCTCTTACGAGTGGTTGAATGACAGATTTCAGAATTTCCATTTTCCCTCCTCTCTTTCTTCTCATTTTTCTATAAATTGGAGTGTTGGGCTCATTGTAAAGGAGGATTTTTTCGATAGCAAAGCTCTGTCAAAATTTCTTTCTGAATCCAATGTGTTGCGAGGCTCTTGTAGTGGACTCCTTGCATGGTGATCCAGGCCCTTTTCTTGTAATAGATTGAACTATGCATACCATGAAGCAATAAAATACAAGTTTCGGATGTATCTTCCCCTTGTTGTGTTTTCTTGTATTCTTCTTGCCCTCCAATCTTAGTTATAAGAATATTGTGTCTATTATTATGTTCATGCAGGAATCCATTATCATTGTGCATGTTTGAAATATTTTTGTGAATGCATTTTTGCTAGATTGTGGAGAAGCTGTCATCACCCCTTCTAGTGTGCACTTTGCTTCTGTATTTCACGCATTTGAAGACTACTCTCACACCCTCCTTTTCGGTGTATCACCACTCTAGTGTAGGATTTCATTTTATGTATTCTCTCTCCCTGGTCCCTTGGAAAGTTAGATTAGAATAGTTAGTTTACCTGCATTATAGTAGATTGTGGTAGGTAGTTTAGGAGCAAGAACCAACTTTCTCTGGAGGTCTATCTCAAGTAGCAAGTCCCACAACTTGGAGATAGTACCCATGTTATCCAATCACACCGTAAGTTCAAGTATATGCGCTTGTATGAACAGGAGGGGTGCTTGTGATTTGGTGATAACAATAATGTCGCATATAACTCATGGTATAGGTTCTCTTCTACCCAACCACGCATACCGAACTCGTCCAAAGGTCAATCTTTGAATCTTTGAAAACTCATCCTCCGTGCTCTTGAACCATGTTTCAACACTTTCTAAAGTCAGCGCTATGTCATTATACATCACAAAGAAAAAAACACATGCCATTTCTCACAACTTTGAAACAAGGTCCTAGAAATGGAACCAAGATGTATTCATTTTATGCCCTTCTCAAGTAACAATGAAAACCCATACATGTCGGCCTATCACCCGGTGGGTGCAGGGGCACTCACACGAGGCACGGCACCACCGAGTCCTTCCTTTATGTGATTTTTGTGAGAATTAATTATTTACGATAAAAACCTAAGTGAGCAGATTGGAAAGGAACCATACATTCATCTTAGAGCTTAGAACGACTTCTACACCAATGTGTTCATTCATATAAGGACAAAATTACCGAACATAGATCTGAATTACAATAGAAAAGAAATGCATAGGGGTTTACACCCACTCATATGAAATATATATATATATATATATATATATATATATATATAAAACTGATCCATACATATGTAAGTAGAACTGGAACCACACATATATTCATATTAAGCATGTTGATAACCACATTACATTAACTCGTAATCATAGATTAAAATGATAATGCGGAGACCAATGTCATGTATCGAAACTAGACTTAGGCCCTTCATAAGACAAAGAATTTTTTTCAAATCTATTCCCTTAGTATAACATACTCCTATAGATCCTCTAAACCCAACCTATAGAGGTCTCACAATATTCTGCATGGCTTCTCCTCTTTCTCCTTTTATATCTTTTTCTTTGTCAGTGCTTATATTTATATCCTCAATGCAAGCACCACCATGCCTCTCGAATGTGTAGATTGGGTTCTAAGTGTGCAATTGGTCCTCTATGGGAGCATGATTCTTCAAATGTGAGATCTCCATCCTTTTCCATGATGAATTTTTGGAATCTTCTATCGCAAGGTATATTCCTTTCGTGGGCACCAAGTCTAGGGCCGACACCTTATCCATTCTTCATGCATAGTTGGGTCATGATTTCCTCATATTCTACCTTATATTCCAAATATGTCTAAGTACCTTGATCTTTTCTCTTCCTTAAGAGCTCGCCACTGGTTCTATTCAAACCCTCATAACACACTATCTCGTGTGCTTTCTCCTTTCACGCCATTCTTCAAATAGGCCTTGCATGCCCACGCACCTTCTTGTACTTAGCCAATATTTTAGGGGCCCAATAGTCATCACCAAATTTTTGCTCATCATCATCATCCTTGTCACCAATGTAGGCATCTAGATTCTCCATCTCTTCTGAATATGCCTCATCAGTCACTTTCTACTTCTTCCTTACTAGGGATTCCAGTACAGGAGATTCTTATTTTTCTTTCACTTTCGTAGGTGATTTCTTCCTTTGATATTCCTCATGGGAGATTGGTTCTTCATGCTCTAGAGCCTCTTCTTATGGGGTATTTTCTTTGACTAAATATTTATTTCTTTTCACGTAAGTACTAGTCTTAGCGCTTGCTTCCAAAGGTGCGCTCACCATTTGTGTGGTTTGAACACTTGGTGCCTTCTATAACTCTTCTCTTTCTCTCTTTCTAGGTGCATCCTTATTCCTTCATGTATGGAATTTAGGGATGGAGACATCATTATACAAGTAAGAACCCTTTTCAAAAATGTCCTTATGTGCATATACACCCTTGTTTCTCGGTACTTCCCGAAATCGGGAGCGTTAAAGGCTTCATCATATGTATCTCATGGGAGACATATCTCTCAACGTACACATGATTATTTGGGTAGGCAAGCTTCCAAAATAACTTGTGGTGGTCTATATCTACCTCACTAAGGTCGAAACTTAGTCTGTTGGCCTCCTTGGAGTGATTAAGTATGGCTTGGAAGTGCTGCGGTGAAGGAGAAGGGTAGTTTGCACCATGGAATCATGTTCCCATCTGTGAATGTAAATATGCCAATACATAAGTGTTAATACACTAAAAAAATTTCCTCTCCATTCACAAGCACAAGAAACTTCTCTAAAATCCTTCACTCAACCCCGAATGTGTCACACATTCACTTATACCACTTCTCCGTGCACGTTTTGTGAGTAGTTGTCATGGTCTCACAAGTATATTTTTCAAAACTTTTTGCGGGAAAGGGATCCTCTTCTGGATATTCCCAAACAAACTTTTCTGGCCCATCGGGCACTCTAATCTCTAAAAATACAATGGTGAGGAGGACGTTACCAAAGAGTATCTTCTCTCCCTCCTGTGTGCTACTTATAATCTCATCCATGATGAAAGTGGACAAGTTGTAGATGGTTCCCTCTTATATCTTCTAGCATACATTTAGCCATGCCTTGTTTACTTATGTCCACCATTCCCGATCATTAATCTTGGTCACAAAATGCACGGCCATCCTCATAATCTGGGTCTCAAATCTCAGCGATGTCAAATTATTGTGACCCTTGTATTAATATATGGCTATAGTATCCTTAATAGCCTCCTTATCGATGAGATCATCATCTATGCTATCTCCTTCAAAATTGACGCATGTGAGCTTGGATATCGGTTGTGGTGTGATGCACATCTTGTGCCCCACAAAGTAAATCCTCATGCATGTGTGACATCAACCACCGATAAAGGTGCTCAAGCTTTCCAAATTATGGTAACTCGTATAATTGCAATAATCTAGGCTTGTCCAATTTAAATTTTACCTCATCACTATAAATAGGAATCCCATCGACATCCTCTTGTTAGTTGGTCGACTAACTCTAATGATGTTTCTTTCTTAGTTGTGATCGTATAATAGTTATAATCACTTACGCCATCTTTCGTAAGTGTGAGTCCCACTCTTTTCCTAGTAATACCCCATCTGGGCACTTGAATTTCCACATACCATTATTCCTTGGTGCTTATGATAGCATCGATTTGCTTTCCCTTGCCCTTGCCCTTTGTTTTCTCTAGTGAAACGGTTGGTTTCTTAGGTGATATATTTTCTAGTTGGATTAAACTTAAATACTCCTTCTTACTCTTCCCTACTACTCGCTCTTTCGAATCCCAAAGCTCACTCCAAAGCTTTAGCTCTGAAATGAATCCTTCTTTCTCCTTTCCCTAGATGCCAAACCCTAACCGAAAAATCCTTCCACATGATGACGCTCTTCACAAAACCTTCCTCACACCCGTGTACTCCTTCATTCTAGTTTGCAAATCTATTATAGATACACACTCAAATTTCTCGGATGAGTTTCACAATTTGTTCCGGATGCGAGGATGAGTTTGAAATTTTGAGGATCATCTACAATGCCTCTATAGGACAAATGCAAAGTAACTAAAAGAGGAATTATTTCTCTTTCCATTTGATAACTCGGTGGACCAAGTGGAGAATTTGGCTTTTTTCATTTTCACTCTCAATTTCAAATCATCTGCATGTCGAATCCATTACGAGGAAGGAAGCTATTTTACACAACCAGTTGCAAGGTTTGTTTAACTCACATGTTCCTCTAGTTAGCATAGAGTAGGAATAGGTTTTATTTCAGTAGAATAAGTACATTACACACCCTGCATGTTTCAATTGAGGAATGTATGTTTTTCAGTTTCAGTGTTTTTTTTTGTTGTCGCTCTTGTGTTGTTACTCTTTGCACATGTTTCATCATTGGAGATTTTTCAAGGAAGAGAAAATTTCAAAGTTTCAAAGAAATTTTTAGGATATCCCCAATTCCTTGGTTACTTCATTCAAAGATCCATAGTATGCTCTAGATGTCAAGTTTTCATCGGATTCAATATAATTCATGCTTAGCATTCCAGGGAGGTCCAAGAGTGGCAATGTCCATGAAGACTCGACATATATCATGGAAGGTCAAGTCACTTTCAAATATTCCAACATTGACTCCATCCCAATAGATGACTTAAGGTTCTTTGGACTAGTGCTTAGCAAGCAATCATTCTCGAAAGGTCACAAAAATGGGAGATCATGAATAGCCAAACTCACATAATGAATATGTTAGAATTGAGTTGCTCATTCGACTCACTCAACAAGAGGAAACAAAGCTCGACTATTTCGAGTCAAGGGAATGCACAACTCGAGATCACATAAAAAATGGTAATAGTGTAGGAGAAGTTCAAGCCAAGCTCGAAAGAATTATGAAGTATAACGAACCAATCTCATAGCGACGTTAGAGGAAACTCAGTGTTGGAATGTTTTCTTAATATTTGACAAGATCACTTCATGGGTTGGCTCAAGAGAAGAGAATGAATTGTATAATAGAGAAAATTCTAATCTCGGTGGCTAATACCTTGGCTTAGACTAAGATCTCAATCAGCTAATGCAAAGGGTCGATGTTGAGTTATATTGTGGCATGATGGCATAACACGCAAAACATTTGATGGGGGAATTTTTAAGGTTCATTGCCAAGTGGAGATAATGGGATGGCATTCCAAGCCAGAAATTCCATAGGGGAGATTTTACATTTGGAAAACCATCATAAGGCTTCCACTAGGTGGAGATCCATGGATAATTCACTAGGTGGGGTTCCAATAATGGCGGGCCAAGGTGTATTCCACACACACGAGACATTCATGCGAGTGTGCATGAGGTGTGCTAATTCGTCCACTAGAACAAAATCTAAATCGAGTTAAGTGGGAGGTTGGTAGAAACCTAGAAACTCTACATAAGACTCATTCTTCTACTTGAATGCAAGGGATTTGATTCATCAAATATATCTCTAAATACAAGCTGAGGTGAGTTCAATTTGATTGAATAGGTTATCTCAACTAGAGCTCAATGAAAATATAGGAAGAGATCATAGGAAAATGTGGGAAGAGATTGACACAATGTTTGAGCTGAGTGTATCAGGTGCTCAGATGTAAGAATGAAGTGAGCTCGACACAGAGCTCAACTCTACGATAAAGCTCGGATTACGAGAGGAAGTGTTACAACTAGAAATTTCTATAAAGTAGAGGAAACAACTTGGTAGAGTGAGTTATGGCCAATCCATCTGGTGATTGAAATGTGTAAAGTCAACATGCATTGGAAGAAGAGACTCATAGGATAACCCTCAAAGGATCATCGAGAAGATTACGGGTGAGCTTAGATGCTAGGCTAGAGTGATTGCACAAGTGGGGTGACGTTGCAGGTGAAAAACATAAGCCAAGAGATGGAGTCACATGGAGCATTCATGGAAAGAGTTTTTAAGTCAACTCGAGTCGTGGAATCGAACCATGTAAAGTGAGCTCATGGGGGTTGCAAGGAACTTGTGCTAGGGGCTCGAGACATGTGAGTATAAAATGTGCACTTAGATTTGAGGTCAACAACAAGCTCGCATGAAGATGTTTTGTTTGGATGTAGAGTTTAGTATGGTGATTTATGGCCGAGTTAAGACCAAATGAGTAGCTCAAGAAATGTATGATGGGATCGGTAATGGATGTTTCGAGCTTAAAAACTCGAGGCAACTTACTGGGTTGAGAAAATTGAGTAAGATTATAAGGAGAACATGGTGTTTGGGCTCACGGAGGACTCGCTATTGAAGTAGAGGTGTTGGTGAGTTAGATCAAAATGAATTCGTATTATTCGAGTCATTTGTTATTCAACTCGAGTTTATAAATGGGATCTTCTTGGTAGCTCATTCAACTTCTTGAGTCGATAAGGAGGCGTTAAAAGTGATTTTTATGATGATGGAAGGTTCTCAACACTTGGTGTTATGTTGGATTTTCATCGGTAGATCTCTACAGGGATAGGAAAACATTTCCAAGATAAAATGGTAAAGGCGTGGGTCAACATGATAATGCAAACAATCTTGTCGAGTCAGAGAGAATGAAACATGGCACTCACTGTGGCTCGTTGGGTGGTGTTGAGTACACAAGTAGGAGCTCGACTTGATGCTTAAATCAAAGGAGTAGCTTGATGCGGAAGGGTGGCTTGGTTGTGAGCTCATGCATTAAATATGGAGTCTATATTTCAATACAAGTAAGAGCACTCAATGTAATGAGCTCGATGCAAAGGTGGAGCAACTCGCCATAGTAGAAATAAATCATTTCGAGTGAATGAATGAATAATGAGAGCTCGGAAAGAAGAACTCAACAAAGAGCTCGCACCTTGGCCAAGTTGATACATGGGAAGAATGGGAGCTCGGTTATGGTGGAATAACTTCAAGCTCGTAAAATTTTTTTAGATGACTTGATGTTGAATCAAGTTAGCATAAAGCGAGTCATCAAATACAACTGAGTTACTTTGAAGTATGTGGCTGAGCTTGAGCTCATTAGTTTGTATGCAACATTGTAAGGGGCTCGGTTTAGATGTATGTAAGTAAGAGGAGCTCAATTCAAAGTGAGCTCAACTCGGTGCAACATAGAGGAGCTCGGACCCGACTTCGGTGAATTGGCTCAGCGAGCCAACCACCGAGTTAGGATTTGTTTTTGGCCTTTTCCTTATGATTTCCCCTTACCGTAAAAACCAACCAACATGGGGGCCCACCAAAACTATAATTAAATTAATATTTTTATTTTAATATTTTATTAATATTATTTATTATTATTATTAAAATATTTTATTTAAATATTATTTTAATTAATTAAGGAGAACTATGTCAACAATAAATTAATGGCACATGATGGAAGCTTCTCAAATTGGTTCAACAAACTATAATAAATACATCATGTGCCTTAAATTTAGGAAGGAATTTATGACTCCTTCTCTCCTCTCTCTCAACTTCTTCTATAAATGTAAGTTGGAAGCTCATTCCAAAGGGTTCCAAAGGGTCAAATAGGTTAGACAGCTTAGGCATCTTAGGAAAGTGCAATTTTTTCAAGAGTCCTCTCTCTTATGTAAGTTTTCCTTATATGTTGAGGGAGCTTTCAAGCCTCCTTTTCAAGACTGTAATGGAAACCATTTCCTCTTCGATTGTATGATTCATCATGCATTTTGTTAAAGTAATAAAGTGTGTTTTTGTGACTAAGCTTGGTCCTTTCCTCATTCTATACTTCGTTGCCTTTTCTCATGCTTGCTAGTACATTGTGCAAGTTCACATTTCTATTACAAGTTCTTGGAGCTCTATGCTTATCAAATTGATGGAGCATTACATGCGGTTGAGTTGTGGTGCTTGTTCACCCTTCTCAAGTTCATATTTCTTCATTGGAAGACTAATAACTGTTTTTCGATCAATTTTAATAAAGGGAACACATTCTTCCTAGTATGTGGTATCCTATACCCTCTCTAGGTTGCGGTAGGTGAAGTTGACTTGTGGTGCACACACCCTCTTAAAATTAACCCTTAATGAGTCTCAAACACCGTTTATTTGGTGTACCACCACTCCTTAGTATAGTTTCATTTACTGTAAATCTCTATCCCTAAAACCCATGAAAATGGTAGCATAGGTCTAGATAACCATTATATTGGACTAGGAGTAGTATAACACTTAGTTTGGGAAGAGGAATTCGGCCTTCTCCTAAGGTTGACCTTGAGCCCAAGTCCCACAGTTGAGAGGTGATCCCATGTGTCATAATCACACCAAACGTCATGTTCACATTCTAGCCATTTGGAGGGTGCAATGATTTGGTGACAAAAGTTAAGATATGGAGGGTAAAATTTCTTTATTTGGTAGAAGATTTAGGGGAATCATATCTTGATTAGTTAGAGAGGTTGAGTGGGAGGTTTAGAGGTGGTTAGAGCTGGTTAGGATAAGTCATCATGGGATTTTTAGAAATGGTTAAGATATAAAATTTGTGGAAGGTTAGTAAATTAGTTAGTTAGTTAGGATTTAATATTTGTAGAAGGTTAGTAAATTAGTTAGTTGGTTAGTGAGGTGTCTAAGTTAGTATGTTGAGGCATTAGGGTATAATTAATTTATTTTAGGGCTAAAGATGTGGAAAAATAATTATTACATTAATTAATAAAAGGGTAAAAGTGGGTGGTCTAGTTCATGGAGTGGTGTTTAATCAATAAATGGAGGGTTCATATAAATTAATGATGTATGTGGAATTATACAAGTATGGTGACGATGTTAACGTTAATATTCGATAAATATGAGAGATGTAATATGATGATGAAGGGTACTGCAGATGCCAACACTGGAATTAGTGGCACTAATTTTAGGTTTCTACATTTGTAAAATGTTCGGATAAATCTTACCAGTCTTCAAACTGTGTTTGCAAGCAAGCTGATAAGACCTTCAAAACCTCAATATGATAGTGTTTCCGTGATATCCATAGATGTAAATGGTGTTTTGTGCTCTGTGAAGAATGTATAAAAGGATTTAATTCCCTAAAAGAAATAATGCAAAAAAAAAATGACATAAGATAGAGTTAGTGAAATATATAGTGGATTTATTAGAAAACGCTAGTCCCCGGAAGTTAATGGACTTCCTTGAAAAGATGTCAATCCGCGTTCAAAAAATTAATCTCATGGTGATAAAATAAATCATAACCCGATAAAAATAAATGATTTAAGATATTAAGACAAAGGTGTGAATGAAAGGTAGTTACTTGATTCCAACTTATTAATAAGGCTGAAAATATGATATTACTATATTTGAGAAGGCTTTGGATGATGGTTTCATGATGGCAAAGCTCTGGATTTGATTAAAAACCACCTTCTCTGTTTTGACCATAACTTTAGAACCGTAGCTCCATTTTGCAAAAAAAAAAAGATGCGTTGAAACACTGACATTAAGACCTTTTTATTAGTGTAGATAATTGTTGGTGATTGTTTTATATTATCTAGTGATTGAGAAAATATTTGGATATTTTGGGAAATCACAAACAACTATTAGTAAACATGTACATGCCGAAAAATGGATGAATGCGAAGGCTTAAAAAGTATTAGAAATGTGGATTAAAGATTATAAAGGATGAAAAATTATGTAACAAAGAAAGGGAAATCTGTTACCTTGCATAATTTGAGAAAAGAAGAACAAAAGATGATATTACCCAAGAGAGAAAGAATGTTGATACAAGAATATCATTGTTGTGATGATTCTTGAAAAATATGAATGATTTTCGAAGAAGATTTGGATGTTTATAAATGATATATGGATCTATGAGAGGTTTATGGTGTAATAAGAATATTATATGAAGTGATAGAGTCATGCCCACCTTTCATTCAATCTCAAATGGAATCTTGAAGCTTTTGTATTTATAGAGTTTTTGAGAGAATAGCCAGGTGATTTGGGCAATCACCGACGATTGCAGCCTAGATTTGAGTTTGGTTAAGATATGGACGATGAAATTTCCTTATTTAGTTAAATATTTATGGGAATCATGTGTAGATTAGTTAGAGAGGTTTGGTGGGAAGTTTAGAGGTGGTTATAAGTGGTTAGGATAAGTTATCATGGGATTTTTAAGAAGTGGTTAACATTTAATATTTGTGGAAGGTTAGTAAATTTGTTGGTTTGTTAGGAATTAATATTTGGGGAAGGCTAGTAAATTATTTAGTTGGTTAGTGACGTGTCCCAATTTGTATTGTGAGGTATTAGGGTGAGGTGTGAGGGTATAATTAATTTATTTTAGGGATAGGGATGTGGTGACATAATTATTACATTAATTAATTAAAGGGTAGAAGTGGGTGATCTAGGTCATGGAGTGTTGTTTAATCAATAAATGGATGGTTTAGTTCAATTAATGATGTATGTGGACCTATGAAAGTATGGTGATAATTTTTTTGTAATATTCGATAAACATGAGTGGTGTAATGTGATGAAGAAGGATGCTGGTGAAGGCCAACACTAGAATTAGCGGTGCTAAATTTATGTGTCTAAATTTTCCCATTTTTTTGAGTGGTTTTAAGATAGGTGACAAGACAAATTGATATGTGATATATAAATGTTGCGAAATTACATGATCAAGTGCTCCCCTTTAAACTAGGGATTGATGGAAAAGGGAATAGATCACGAGCTTGAATGAGATAAATGGCAAGATGCAAGGATAGATTGATGATAAAGGGATGCCCAAGGATGAGGTAAAAACAAGTTGGGTGTCATCATAAAATAAAGTGATAGGGGAACCAAAGGTTTTGTGTCTTATAGACATATTATTTTTAACGATGAATGAGATGTTTTAGCAAGGTCAAAGGACCAAGAATTGATGTTGCCACAAAGGTGGGTTTACGAGGCCAAGAAGTCAAGTGATAGGGAACCAAAGGGTTTGTGTCCTATAGACATATGACTTAACAATGAAAAATATGATATGACGATTTGATGAGGTCAAAGGACTAGAATTTTATGTTGCCACAAAGATGGGATTACGAGACCAGGAAGTCAAGTGATAGGGGAACCAAAGGGTTCGTGTATTATAAACATATGAATTTTAATGACAGATATTAATTTTGGATGAGGTCAAAGGACCAAGAATTGATGTTGCCACAAAGGTGGGTTTACAAGGACAATAAGTCAAGTGATAGGGGAACCAAAGGGTTTGTGTCCTATAGACATATGACTTAACAAAGAAAAAGATGATATGACAATTTGATGAGGTTAAAGGAATAGATGGGGGTCCTGATAGTAATCAAGGGCATAATGTTGGAGGAGACATCCTATTGACAAGTGTTGAATTTAATGAGTAAATGTGATTTTTTAGAAACAACAATATAATGTTGAGATATGCTCAAGATTGTGTTGATGTATGATGTTGATGTGATTAATATATTTTGGTAGGTATTTTGATAAATGTTGATGTGGAAGTGTTGACAACTATTAAAGTTATGTTTTAGGTATGATGTGTATTTGATATTGATGTTAAAGTGATTTAATGTTTTGTCAAAACCATGGTCAAGAATGAATTTTTATTGATTTCTCTCTATTAGGTTTTATACATATATTATGGGAAACAAAAAAGTGAAGGTGCATGTACTTTTGGCCCCATATTGGTCAATTTTTTGGCATGTAAATTTTTACAACTACCAAATATTGGCTCAATCACTATTAATTCATATAGAATCACTAGCTATTCTCTACACCAATAAAAGCAGTCTTGAAGCCATATTTTCGACACACCTTTTATTTTGTAAAATGGAGATATGGTTCTCAAGTTATGGTCAAACCATCAGAGGGTGGTTTTTATTAGATCCATAGCTTCACCGTCACCAAAAATTTCATCCAAAACCTTCTCAAATCTGTAATATCTTATTTTTAGCCTTATTAGTCGGTTGAAATCAAATAACTTCCTTTCATTCACACTATTTTCTTAATAGTTTAAATCATTTCTTTTGATCTGGTTATCATTTATTTTATCATCACCATATTAATTTCTTGAACAAAGATTGATATACTTTTAAGGAACTCCATTGACTTCCTGGGACCGCCTTTGTTAAGCAATCTACCATATATTTCACTAACTCCATCTTGTGTGGGTATTTTTAATTTATAGGGTTCCTTGTATGGAAATAAATCCTTGTTCACATTCTTCACGGAGTAAAAACACCATCCAAAACTATGGGTATTAAGGAAACCCCCATATTGAGATTTTGTAAGGTCTTATCAACTTGCTTGCAAACACAGGTAGAAGATTGGTAATATTTATCCCAAACACAACGTCTTTTTTATTCCTAGTTAATAATTAAACATACCAATGATTAATATGCCACCAAGGATGACAAATTAGATCCCTATAAACAATGGTTCAGTGAAATTTTAGTGGTGAATTATCATAAACTCGTGATTATTCGGTTTTTGGAAATCAAGTCTCAAATTTTAAGCAACGAATAACTTCCTAATTCACCAAAATTTTAGCTAACATGCCCTTAATACCGGTCATTTATCTTAGTATTTACATATATAAATTAACATATGCATGTATTTCACCAACATTTTCGAATCAATCTATACACATATTTGCCAAAGTATACATAGACCATCTTGAACCATCCAACCTATTTTTTCAAGCTTTACCACCAAAGACGAATATTAACCTATCTAACCTATGCTAGTTGGACTATAATTTTTCTACCAAACCTATCAACTATAATCGACCGACTATAATAAGGTGTTATCCATCTAAGGTGATCTCATCCAACCACTATAGGGACTAATTTTTTTGTTTAAAAGGCATCCACTTATCACTATCTAATAATCCGTAGTCTAACTATTTGTGCCCAACAACTTGTCATCTAGCTACCAGCCATCCAACCATTCACCGGATATATTCAAGCCTCCAAACTCCTCGCCTTCCAATTGGAGTCATATAATGAAAAATTGTCCAACCCTCTATCATCCAACATTGAACCATATCCCTACTAGTCATCTAACCCTCTACCATCCAAAATTTAGTCATCTCCATGTTATACGTCCCGAACCGTTTCTTTCATACCTTTAGTTGAATCCAATCTAACCATCCAAATACAATGATGAGGCCTTCCATCTTGTTTCTCAAACTCCATAGTCGGGCTCGTCATCTGGTTTAACAACATACCCATGGATTCTACAAAGCGTGGTAAGAAGGTTACAAATAAATCCACATCAAAAATGGTGCCAAAATATTGTTTGGCTTTTTGGAGACTCATAAAAATGAAGGTTACGTTTGTATCTACTAAAAATATCGGTATGTACTTTTATAGTTTACTAATTTATATTCTTGCAAAATTTTATAAATATGTCTTTTCATATTTTTTTCAAACTCTTTGCAATCTTATTTTATGTTTAGTGGGCTATGTTGTTATCCATTTTCCCCACAAGGTAAAATGGAAAACAAGGACTTAACCATCGGATGAGACACCTAATATTCAAACCAAGCTTATAGGTTGTTTAGAAGATCTCGGGAATAATATCAGTAATTTTGGGAGTGTTGTGATTATAAAAGGAAATGTTTCCTCTTCTTGGTTTTGAAAGACTCATATTTTCTTAAGAAACGGAACTAGGCCCAAAGAGCCCACATCTAGTCTAGGAATTAGAAAAGTAGAAAAAGAACTGTGGGGGTCATTGACCTAAAGATAGCTCACCGATTAGCTTGGTGAGCTATTCGGTGAACCCAGTTGAGTACTATTGGTGTGATCGGTGAAGGGTAAGTGATCGTGCGTTGATCTCCCGAGCTTGGCTATGTGAAGAGGGCATCCATGGGTGATATCAAACCGAGGGAACCTAAGCGTGGATAGAGGTCAAGCTCAAAATTTAGCCATGTAGATATTATAAGAGAGCTCACTGAGTAGCTCAGCAGAAGCTACTCGGCGAGCCCAATTACGAGGAGCTCGGTGTTGAGATATTTGAGTTCACCGAGAAATGGCTAGGTGAGTGGAGACAAAGGGGCAAGCCCGATAATTTATTGCAGCAATCATGAAGACCAAGGCTGGGCTCATACTTGGAATACACAAATGTTAGCTCACCGTAGGAGTGGGGAAGCTTGGCTGTGTGGCGATGAGTTCACAAGAGTCAAGAATCAACCCATTCATAAGTAGATCGATGACTCAACCTAGCTCAAATCATAGGAAAAGGGATTCAAATCACTTGAGAGAAAATAATTTTAGGGGTTGAGGCCTAATCCAATGGACGGGGTTGGGTCACGTTGTGATGAGGAAATAAATCGAAAGCATTGAGAGGGGATCGATAGCTTGTAGACGACATGGCCCACGGCCAAGCTAAGTGTTTCGAATTAGTCGTTGGAGGTTAACAAATATGTCAAGCCAATGCAACTCGACATGGGCTCAAGAATAACACGAGCCATTGGTGGGGAATGTTTTATCGAGCTAGAGGAAAGCTTGAAATGGAAAAAGGGGAAAAGACAATTTTGATCCACCTTTTTATAATTTTTGTACCTTTATAAATGTGAATTTTTAGTTTCATTGATTTTCCACTTTAGGTAATAGGCACAAAATCATACACATTCATGAAATTCCACGAACTAATTAAATGTTGTGTTAAGAGTGTAGAATACATGTACATTTGTTTTTGTAAACAAAAATATGGTCTTTTTATTAATTTTATTCATACATTGTTTCTTATTTTATAAAAGAGGAACATTGTCCCACGGTGGTGCTTTTAATTGAAAACTTATTTTTTCACCATGAAATTTTGTATTTATGTTCTCGATTTGAATATCAAGGTCCTCATCAATTTTCATATTTTTTATTTATATTTTTAGTAATTATTTAGTGAAGATATATTCAAATAAATGGTGTGCATATGTCTATGCTAATAAATTTTAAGATTTATATTGAAATTGAATTTTTTTCATAGCTATGAAGAAGACTTCAACAAATAGTAAGTTTATTTTTTTCAAATTTTTGATTTATTTTTCTATTTTTCAAATTGGGTTGATATATGTACTATTGATTTTCGTAAAACTCCATATGTTAGAAAAAAATTAAAAATAAATAGTAAAAATATTTTTCTAAAATGAAAATTATATTTTTAGAAAGCTAATAAAAAATGTATTTTGTGTTAAATTTTGTAATTTTACTAATTAGTTAACCCTAATTATACAACACCTTAATGGAACATTTTAGAAAAATATCCTCTAAATGTACTTGGCATAAAAATGTGCCACATAGGGGGTTCACCCAATCGAGGTTCGCTTCGAACCCCCTAAACAATAAATCCACCACCCAAATTATGTAAGGTCAAAAGGGATTTACACGAACCCCTTTTTGGCTTATGTGGTAGTTTGGGTGCCCTTGCTCAAAGGGGTGTTCGCACAAACACTCCTAATTTCCCAGCCCATCCGACCTCCTACTCTCGTGTTTAGGACATGAAGTGGGACATAGAATTGTGCTTTGACCCGAAAATCAAGCTCAACAAATAATAATGGCTCAAGGGCACGAGAAAAAAATAACTCGGCGTGGAGGATAAGAATTTACTCAAGGATATCAGGGCTGCAACACAAGAATAACCCATACTTGAACTATTTTTCTCTAATTCACACCCAAAGTGATCCATCATAGAAGTAGACAGATGCCAACCAAATATCTCAAGGAAATGTGAAGGCACTAGAGGCATGAAGTCTAATGGTGGGAAAAATCTTGGGCCATGTATGGGTCGCTTTCAATGTAGAATAAAGGCCTAGAGATAGTGATGCAAGGTAAGATCATATTCAAGCCATGGGAAAGGTCATCGAGTTTACAAACGCATGACCAGATGAGTTGTGGGATAAAATGAATCATGAAATCCATGAATGAAAACAATGCAAGAACTCAATGTGGGATAACTCACCTCGACATCAAGTGATGAAGCTAGTAGGGCATGGGGACTTAGGGTGGAGAGGCGATCCATGGGCTCACATTTGGAAATCTCATGGAGTAACATCAAACCGGATAGAATATGGCTTAACAACAAGGTAGAAGATGACTAGGATTTTAAAAATCTATGCATGGCTCAAGGCCATCCTAGGTAGGACTTAGTGGTGAGAATGAGCTAAAAGTGAAGAGAGAAATGCAAGGAGGGCCTAGAGCTAAGGCACGGGAGGTAGGATACAAGGCTAAGATTTGGTGAAGACATGGTGAATAGGAAATAAAAAATGGAAAACAAGATTGAGACAAGATCGATATGGTTTAGGATAAGAATGAAGCAAACTTGCAAATAAGGTCGAGTGGATGGTGGCTGAACAAGGAAGTTAATGGAGCTCCAAACACAAGTTAATTTTGGGCTTGAAGGAGGTAGCTCTGGGGAAAATATTTAATTGAGTAGTTTTGAATCAATCTTGCATGAGAAACAACCATTTTGGATGAAGCCAAAGTACTTTGGACTTCGATATATTAGTTTTCGGTGTGTCGGAGAGAAATAAGTCGCTCAATGAATAAACAATGCCTCAAGCCCAAAAGAGAAACCTCAAAATCGAAGTCTGAAATTCGAGTTCGGGATTTCAGAAATTTGGGGTTTCATGGAAAACGTTGAGGAAAAAGAGGACAATGTTCGAAACTTGAAGTTTGAATTTTAGATTTTAGGATTTTGAGACTCGAGAATTTTGGGGCTCACCTCAAGCAAATAATAATCACACCTCTGAAAAGAAAATTCCAAAATTCCCTAAAATTAAGAAGATCTCGAAAGTGATAAAAACAATCCAAGCTCGCATGTGATCCGAATGTCTCAAGTATCAAATGATTGATGATGTGCATGGAATTTAGCTCAATTCCCAAGTTGAGCATATCATTGAAGAGCCCACCAATGAGGTGGCAAGAATGTAAGGATTCAAGAAATTTAACTAGATGTTGAGTAGGTAAACTCATGCCAAAGCATGAAAAAGGAGACCCGAAGGTGTTGAGAGGCCTAATACAAAGCTCTCGAACTCACGATGGATGTTGGGAAATCTCATTCCTTGGTGTGTAAATTTTGAAACAGAAACTATCTACTTGGATAATGTAATGTAACACACATGGAAATAGGTTCGGAGTGCAACAAAAAGAGTTAAAGTGGTAAGAGAATAGCTCACCCATGTATGTTAAAAACCAAACATTGAACAATGAAGAAATAATGTTGGGAATACAATGTGGGAGTCTACCAACGGGCTGTGGGAGAGTTGATGTCGGGGATAACATGTGGAGATCAAGTTGATGAATACTAGGAAGCATGCAAACAATGCTTGGGTAGAAAAAGGGTGGATTTATCTGAGAAAACAACCCGAGTGGGAAAAGGCAATGTGGACTCGATTGGAGGACCAACATTCAAAGTGGTAGGGTATTCCCAAGGTGTTAACATATGAAGTGGAGAGTTAAAGTGTTAGAAAGGGTAGGAAGCTCCACCATTTGATACGATGAGTATCTCAAATACCTATCTCACATGGTAGCTCGGTGACCTAGCCACCAATGCCAACTTGCATAGGCCAAAGTGCCCAAAAAAAACCCCCAAACTCAAAGCACCATATATTAGGTTGTAGTTCTCAAAATCTCGACAAATCACTATCAACGGAAAGGTGAGAAAGAGGGATTCAACTTGGGATCATGTAAAATGGGATTTTGGGAAGTTTTGAAACATGAAAAATTAAATAAACCCAGTGAACTCGAAAAATCATAACTAAATCCCCAAGCGTCTATTTCTTGCAAAAATATAGTCAATGGAATCATGGAGAGAATATATACAACATAGGAGCATCAAATTTAAATTTTGGAGGTTCAAAGTTTCCAAAAATTAGGAATAGTAAACAATGACCCTAGGTAGGTGAGGTACAATACATGATAGTATGGACATGATTTCTTCTCAAACAAGGTAAAATTAATGAAGTTATGGTGGTCTCTACAATCTTTCCCATCACTCTTACATGTTTCATGATGGGTATTGTACATGATTGAAGCAAGAAATCTAATTTTATCCTACCTATCACTCAATATTTCTTCCTATAAATATGAGGTGTTGGATTGTAGAAAGTGTTGGTTATTTTCTCTTCCCATACACCCCTCATGTTATTTGTCTATAGGCCTTCATCTAAACATTGTAATGGATTCATGCCTTACCCTATTGGACATTGTATAGTGTAAACTTTAATGGATCAATAAAATTGTGTTTGTGTTAAATTTGTATCCTTCCATGATTTTTGTTTCTCCTTACCTTTCATTGTTAAACAGGTGGTCATTCATAACTTTTATTCATTGCGGATTTAGTGTGTTGTGTACATTCCGAGAATGGTGTATTGAATGTGATCTAGTTTGTGGTATAGGATCACCCTTTCTAGGTTCATTTCTTTCATTGTTTTGCAAGCTAAGGGAAGTTATTAGCAATCTTTTCTTGATGTATCACCCTTCTTAGTGTAGGTTTGTTTCATGAAATCCTCGTTTCCTTGTCTCCTTGGAATCTTTACATTAGGGTTAGTAGTTTTACCTATATTAGGAGTAGTTTTTGGTAGGCGGGTTAGGAACAAGAAATGGCCTTCTCCATAGAGCTATCCTGTTTCACAATGTCCCACATTCGGATAGCTTAATGTTATGTTGTCATGTCAAAGGTCCAATCTCAAACCAAGCCATTCAAGGGGTGTTGTGATTTTGCAACAACATTTTTGCACTCCCAAAGTGGGACCAAGTCATTTTCACAAACTTTAGACGATAATCAAGAAATTTAGATTTCAAACTTAGCAGATTTTTAATTTTATACCTTTCACCAAACATAAAGAGTTCTGAAATAAATTTTTAGATGGTTTTCAATGAGCAAAAAAAGTCTAAATTTCACCAAGAGATAGATCGGTGCGCTAAACTTCAAAATGGTATCTCCATATTTTCAAGATTTTGATTTTTAAATTTCAATGTTCTATGAATTTCAAGTTTTAGGTTTCAAGATTTTGAACTTATCCAAATTTTAAGAGGTTTTCCAATTTCAAAAAAATCAGTTTAAGAAATTTCAGGTTCCAAAATTTCGACCTTATGAAGTTTGGAATTCAAAGGTTGCATTCTTTTTAGATTTCAAAGTTTTCTAATTTCAGATTTTTCTACTTGATTTCTGGGACTGTGGCATTTTAGGATTTCGGAGATCATTTGTAGTTGAACAAATTCAACCCCCATATCCATTTTATATCCTTTGAGTTTAAATTTTGGCATTCAAAATTCATCAAACCAATTTGTTGTGCACTTGGTGGAATTTTAGTCTTCGAAGACACACATGTAAATCCCAATTGGAAACGCTTATTTGAATAAAAATCCATATCTCTGAGTGACATACATTCTCTCTCTTCTCCACCCATTTCTATCTTTTTTTCCGTTTCATCTCTTCTATTTTCTTCCACTTCATGAGTTTTTACAATCATGAATTTGTTTGCATCATGAGATTCATAATTAAGGAAGTGGCCATATCAATAAAACCCTCCGTCAAAGTTGAAAAATTCATTTCCAAGGTACTACCAACCATCTCTGGATCCATAATGTGATGGAAATAAGCCATGGGCATATCCCTATCAATAAGACTCAAATCAGTTTGTTTATATTCCAAACTATCCATATGTCAAAGAGCAAGGGCATGCAGATTTGAGAGGACATTCTATACCGGAGATGTTGAGTTACAAATGAATATTCTAAGGATGATGGAAAGTATGGTGTAGTATAATGCGTCATCCCAAATTGAGGAATTCAAGATTGGATTCGGGGCCCTTTGTCCATGGGAAGGCTCCTTTCCATATTATTATAGTGTCAAGAGAAACTTAGCTTCATAAATCATATGCTACATCAGTAATTAGAAGGATTGATCAAGGATATTGAATATTATGCAAGTCAACCTTATCTATAGGATAGCCCTACATCACCATATCATATTCCTTTTCCTTCACCCTAATTAGTATAATTTTAACCAAAACCATAGTTTCCGGTTTCTCACCACCGCACCTAGTTTGGAATTCCCTTCTCCATCTTCTAGTCTTGACCTCATCTAAGTTTTTGTACCATTTTCCCTTCCAAAAGCCATCTCCTTCACAAAAAAATAAAATGAACCTCCTCTCCTACCACCAAAAATCTAATATCAGTTGATACCCAACCTCTGACTCCTCTCGTAATGCCGAACCCATATTGGGATGAAACTCATGAAACCATTCAAGGAGAGAAACAAGAAGAAGAGCCAAATAAAGAATAGGTGATACCAATATTAGTGAACTTAGATCTAATATTTAGGATGAACAAAACTCCCTCAATGGTTATGCCTATAGAGAAAGTTGAGGTCTAGCCACATGTAGTACAAGATAACTTTGCAAGTAGAGAAGGAGAGAGAACATGTGGAAGAATACCAACATCCTATTTTTTCAAAATGTAGTGTCCATGTAGGAACTCTATTTTTGGAAATTATTGATCAATCGTAAGTTGTAAAACTATCGAGAAGATGAGGAAGAACATACCAAAAAAATTACAAATCTAGAAGGGGTCATGGAGATTAATGAATCTTTGGCACAAGTAGGAAATGAAGAATCTAGTTATCTATTATATTTGGAAGAATGTTTTGATGGAGATGAACCCATAGAAATCACCACATTTTCTCTTCAATCATCCATCTTTCAAACATAAGATCCTATTTTCGAGAGAAGAACGAAGTGAAGAATCCTATTTCTCATAAAACTCCTCTTAACAGAGGATTAGAGTAATTGAATCTTCCAAGGAGCATGTTGGCCAAGGAAAAGAAGCTCCCATATGAGCAGAAAATCACATCCTCTTTCATTGAACCATCAATAATTTTATTAGAGGGTGCAATAAAATTTGAATTACATGTTGCGGAGGAGTTCCACTTTAACAAGGAGGAAATGAGCACGATAAATCCATCATATTCATACCATTCACTCAAAGGGACATCAGTTTTCTATAAATGTGAAAGAAGGAGAAACTAAAGTCACAGAAAGTTACCTTTTCTAGGAAATTCCGCATCAATATTTTGCTATCCAGATTGACACTCGAGTAGCGGGCATATTCGGCACACCATCCCATGCCCTATCGGTATCTAGCTTCATTGGAACTAGAACCGGGTTGCCACAATCGGTCATCTTCACTCCTAAATATGAGGATGAGTCTCACAATGCTAAAGATCAACTACATCAACTATAACATATCCAAGAGACCCACGTAGGTCATTCAGGGGAATATTGATATCATTCCCGGTTTATACATTGATGATATGGGTGGAAGATTATTGTTGTATCATTTTTCTACTCATATACACAACCATGTTTTGTGCCAAGTTATTTGCATTACTACATGTTGTGAGAAAAGGAAGTTGCTTTGCACTTCCAGTGTTAGGTTTCATTTGAAATATCCTCTTTCTTTGGTTATTGTAGGGTAGGAGTTATTTCCAACATAAAAGTTCTTAGGCACACTCTACATGTCCACTTTGTGGCATGTATGATCTATCATTTTGTGTATAGTTTTTGTTCGTATTACTCCAAAGACAATGCATAATGTTTTAGTAGGCCTTTTGAACGTATTTTGTAACAAGAAAGAAGTTTGTACTTGTGGGAAAAAGTTACAAATTTGAAGAGAAAACAAATGTAGAGCAACTAAAATCAAGATTGAGGACATGTTTTACTAGTTTTCATTCTTTCAATCCTTGAGATCAATCACGGAGTTAACTTCTACGTGTCCCGACAAGATCATAAATTCAACATCTATATCTCTCATCAACATGCCACAATTGAAACATTCAAAAGAAATAAGAAAATCAAAATTAAATATATTTACATATGTCTTAACTCAAGGAATGTCTTATTTAAAATTTTTCACCATCCAATGAATGCTAAACATCATCGGTTTAATGCATTTCATACTTGAAAAATAATGATTGCGAGGAAAGAACATGTGAAGATTCTAGGTTTGTTGGTTCAAAAATTTGTCGGGTTGATGGATCTATGGATAGATGAGCCAACAGTGTGCGGGGCATCGCCCCTCTTTGAGTCAATGGCGAAACTATTTTATTGCTATTCTACTAGCGGGAATCTTGTGCAAGTCTCACAATATTCTCCTTCGAGGGTTGGGATCTCATCCCAAAGAGGTATTTCAAGCTGTAAAAGAAGGGAAAGAAACGAGGTGGGGAGATAGGAAAGATCTGAAGGGAGAAAAGAAATGAATTCCAAAGCAGAAAGGTCAGAAGGTCTATGATTTGGGTTGGTAGTATACAGAGCCGAACCTACTTGCATAGACGAATAAAGCAATACGGATGAATAAATGACAACAAAGTAGAAGTAGATTCAACGAGAACAATCATACAGATCTAACATAAGAAAGGTCTTATGTAAAACACATGTATTTAGCCCAAAGTCTAAATATTGTATTAATATTTGTTTCTGTTACAAAAAGTTCAAAGTCTTTTCTTCTTACTTCTATTTTTCATCTGAAAAGTATCCACACTTGAATACAACAAATATTCAAGTATATATAGAAGAAGATAAGAAAAGAAGGCAAAAACAAACCAACCACTTAATTACAAAAATATCTTACAAAATATCTCAAAGTCATTTGTTGACTTTTGACAACTTAGTGGATGACATCATCCCATGGTGCAACATGGATGATGTCATCATTTGTGTCAACATACTTTAGATGTTTACAAACAAAAGGTCGAGAAGAATGAAACTATTCATCATCGTCCTGCCGCGGTGAAAGGGGGTATCTCGCCTGCTGTTGCTTGCTCGAGAGACGTGATGTGGGCTCGGCACGATATTCCATGAACTTGCTGATCATGGGCTGAAGTTGATCCTGGGAAGGATCCTTGTGTCGATCACTGATAGCCTCGCAAGTCTCCCGCTCATCTGTGAGCTTTTCTGGGAGTTTGGAATACTCATTTTCTGCCTCTATTAGGCACCCTATGAAGTCACGACAGGCCAACAGGTTGTTGATGGATTCGGCATCGAAAGTGACTTCTGGTCCCAGCCCTTGTGAAATGATCTCCTTGAAGATCCGAATAGTTTCATCTACCTTTCTTAAGGTGAAAGAAGGAGTGAGCAAGCCTAGAGACATTCTCAGAACAATTTTCTCCATTTGATGCATTACATCTAGAGCTTCCTCCTTGATTTTTTCAATCTTCTCCAGACAAACTCCAACTGATCGACCCGGTAATCCAGAGTAGAAAGGATTTTGTTGAGGGCTCTAGGGTGACCGAAGATGTCGAACTTGACCAGATATTCGACTGAACAGTCAAGCATTTTCTGAAAGGTCTCATGCTACATCTGGCATGGTCCAGCTCTTTCATATATGGGTCTGCTTATAGCACAGGAGCTCTTTGTTCACCCGATGATATTTTGATATAATCTAGTGAACTTGGCGATTAATTCTTCAATTTCTTTGAGGATTTGGTTCCTCCAGGTGGAAACTGCCATACCCTGCTTGCCGATTTTGGCATATTCATTTATCTTATCCTAGCTCAGAGGCTCAGGAGTTTCGGTGGTAGTTGCAGGAGGTGCACTGCCCATCTTCTGCAAGGCGTGGAGAAGATGTTTATTTTGCTCCTTTAATAACCTCTTTTCTTCCTTTGCTTCTGGAGCTTCTTGAAGAGGGCATCAATGTAGATAGGGCCTCTCCTGAAGGGCTTTCTGAAGATGTTCCCATTGTGACTTGGGTCACTGTATAATCTATGGAAGACAGATCCTTTTTATCCTTTAAAGGATTGGGATACGCTATCTCCATTACCCTCTCTCCCGACACACTCTGAGAGAAGTGGGTTATAGGCTTTTGCTTCTTGGCCCCCTTTGATGGGATGACGGAGAAGTCCATCGGTGCGATGGGAAATTTCATCTTTTGTTGGCTCAGTCTTTGAGAGATCCATCTTTGGGCTTATGGGAGAGGGACCGGAAGCGAGAAAAGGGAGCAGTGCGGTAGTAGAAGGAAAATGCGTTGAGAAATTTGGAGGGGCATTGAGAGGGAGGCCGAGAAAGTGCTCACGGGAGTAAGAGATACTACACGGGAGGTAGACATGGGAATGGAAGGGAGCTAAGAGATGAGAGAAGAAATGGTGGGGTAAATCTCACGCGAGAGAAGAGAAGATGGACGATGAGGAAGGGGGAATAGTAGAAGATGGGGGAGAGGACACGACCAAAGGAATGGTCACTTGGGTCATGCGAGGAGGGGAAGGAGGAGAGGGAGAAGGGATAGAAGGGACCTCAACAGTTGTAGTAGTGGCAACATCTTGAGTGGATGTGCCCATCGGAACATCTTCGGCTGCTTCTTTCTCTGGAGAAACCAGAGTTATAACTTGTTCTCGTGCGGCGGAAGGGGACTCTCAGGAGCCTCTTCTTGGGTGGAGCTTGACTCGCCCTCTTTGTCTTTACCTCTTCCCTTTGGCAGATGTTTTGTCATGGAAGTTGCATTGCCTAATGGAGATGTGGTGAAATTAACTCCGAGGTAGATGAGGCCATTCATCTTGCAACGGTGATCTCGTTCTCCGCAGAGTTTCTTTAACCCTTTCTTGATGGTTTGGGGTGCTTTATTTATGTCAATTACAAGAACGGATAGTTTTCCCCATCCGTGTCAAGATATACCTGATCAACTTCTTGATCAGTAGTTTGATAACCCTTTGGGACAATGGCCACGCCATACTAAATGATTTCAGCCAAAGCCAAGTGGGAGTGATCCTTCTTCTGAGCTCGACCTCATGATACATGTCGATATAAATATCCTCGATCTACGGAATGTGGATTAGATCGAGTTTGGCCCTAGGAAGGCAATTCCTTGGGTCAAAAGTGGGCCTTGCCGAGAAGTTGTGCTTTAGATTGAGTAGTTCCAGCTCTACAAACATCTCCTAGGATTTGTGGTGGGAAAGACAAGTGTACCTACCCACTATGAGGGGGAAAGGAGTTCCACCCTTCTTTCTCTTCAAGCACTTTTCGTGGTAGGTTATGAGCTGTCTGGATAGCTCGAACAAGATCAGCTTGGGGCCGGCATACCTTGGTAATTTGGTGGGTTCCCCCAAGAAGTTGGCTACCCTTAGATAGGTGAAGGTGGGAAATTACATGAATAAGGCCCCCCACTTCTCCGTTGCTGCAACAATGCTCTTGGTCGTACGACCGTGAGTCATGTTTGGCCTCAAAAGGTAGACAACACCGTAGAAGAAAGAGTCGTTAATCTTTGTAAGCGTGGAATACTATTTTCCAGTTAGCTCTGGATAGTATTCATATATTTTAACTTGGGGCCGAACCCACACCGCATCAATGCCGGATAATCTCTCTCTGAGGCCGCAGCATAAACTACGTAGGAGTTCATGTAGAACCTCCCCATTGTGGTGAGTTGTTGGAGCTTCTCAGATATAGTGCTGCTTATGATCTCCTCCCACTCAAAGCGTTGATCTGGCACATTCTTTTTCATTGTCTCCAGGTACCTAAGCATCCATTTATGAAAGTAGTGGGTGTCAGAAAGCCCAAATACTCTGCTTAGGAATGTGATGGTATCACTTAGTTCCTTAGAGAAATCACTGCGATGAATGACCTGTGGCCATCTAGTCACCACCTTCTTGTTTTTAGATACACTTCATTCATTAATTGCATACACCGGACTTCGTTGTCTTCCCAAGCCTTAGTGTAGTCTTTTTGGTGACGGCCACAAATTACGGTGGTGAGGAATGCCAAGCATAATTTCAAAGTGTCGGGAAGTGAGGTTGATCAAAACCTCGCCCTTCTTTCTGGAAACACCTCGTGTCTTTTTGTAGCAGAGCTACTACCATCATGAATTCGTTATTTCTTTGCACTAACTTGGGATCCCCCAAAGAAAAATGCAGGCCAGCCACTTTGCTACCGGCTTGTCTATCCATGGACTTCTGTGACCCTCTTGGTTCTAGCCCGAAATCTTCCATATCGATGTGACCAAGTTCTGAGTCTCGTACATCCAAGTCACATTCTACTCCGGATTCGGGCATCCCGACCCTCCGATATTTGTACTTCATTTCTTCCTCTATAAGCTTGGCTTTGCCTTTAGACTTGGTTGGTCTCTTGCTTGATGTAGACATATGTAGTTCTAAACTCAGTTGTTGATCTGCAAGAAGGAGAAGTGAAACCCGGTGCGGAAAGAGTCATGTTAGCTATTTGATCTCCCATTAAAACATTGTGAAGGAAGAGTTAGCAATTTTAAGGCATCGGGCGCGGGCGCATGGACACTTGCAGGCTGCGGGTTAAATAATATGGCACACAGAAAAAGGGTGTTACAAGGGACAAATCAGCGCCAAATGGCGCAATGCGCATGTATACTACACATGAAATTTTTGTTGTTGTAAGAGGAAGTGCGCCTGTGCCATTTACGTGTGTTTTATAACGGGTGCAGATTTTTTCATGTTACAGTGCACGAGATTTGCCAAAGGGTGCAATTTTAGTGTGTGTAACATCATATTTTCATGCGCAGAGAGGGAACTTGGCATGGCGCATAAAAGCTTTGCATGGCAATGTGTTATTCTTATGAATAGGATGAGCTGCGCCATGTTAACATAGTTTCATACTTGGCGCGAATAAGGTTGATGTTGCATAGATGCGAGGGTGCGCCCAATGGTGCGGGGTTATTGGGTGTTTCAAGTGAGTTAGGTGCGCCATTGAGGCAACTTTGCTTTATGTTGTAAGGGTGGCGATTGCGGCAAAGAGGAAAAACATAGTCTATTAATTTTTAAGCCTTGTTTCTTTCTCTGGAGGGGTTTGTATGGGTGTTAAGCCTCTTACGTAGGGGGTTTCTTGGATAGTGAAGGGTGCACAACAAAAATACCCAAGTGTTTTTGAGGCGAAGCTCCTTTTATCGCAGATCTGGAAAGAGGAGGGAGAGCATGGGAGAAAGACAGCCAAGACAGCAAAGGAGGGTTTTGACAAATCTATGCCACCTACTACACAAACAAACAACAACCAGCAAAAACACAGGGGGAAAAAGACCACCTACCCGGAATATATATAACGTGAGAAACGAAGCGGGGTCCACGAACGCGATATGAGGAGGAAAGGCGTGGTGACGGTGTGTAGAAGAATAAAAACTATCACGTGTTTTTAATTGTGAAAGTGACAGGGCGGATGCGCCTATATATAGGCAAAGGTGTAATAAATGTGCCAACCACTTTTTGAAGAGGAGCATCGAAACACTGTGGATACTTAAAACCTTGCGCCCTTTGGTGCACAAAAAACACTCATCAACATGAAAATACATGTGCCATTGGCGCACTCAAAATGTGGTGAAACAAAAATGTTGTTAACACGAAGGCGCATGCACCTTGGCACACACAAGAAAGGCACATCACGGGAGGCGCACCAAAATGTGTGTTGACACGTCAAAGGGTGCGCCAAAGGAAATGAAGGGGGTGCAGATTTACTCTGTGTTACATAGACAAAAGGTGCGCCCAACCAAAAAAGACCAAAAATGGCTAAGTTCGGAAAACTAGATTTCCCAAGAAGGGATTTGCAACACTCCGAACGCAGAGGGTCCCCGACGAGGACCAAAACAAAATTTTGGTATGGTTACCCGCGAAATTGCCCTTGCCAATTTTACGGGATAACAACTGGCTCTTTCTGGGGACTATCTCTGAATGGAACTCAGGGGTAGAGAATCCCAGATCTACACGTGCCTATCCATTGGGTTACAGAGTCAAAAACAAGGGCGACCGAAAAGGGAAACACACAACCAACAAAATCAAACACATGACAAAAACAAACACACAAGAAGAAAATCAGTACAAAGAAGAGAGCAAGCTCTACTTCAAGATTTTCGAGATGCTTTGCCACTATATAGGAAGCGGAAGCTCGGCTCCATCCGATATGAGAGATAGAAGCTATTCTCTCCATTGAGCTGCTTGATCTTGAAAGGCCCTCTCCATAGAGAATCAAATTTTCCATTCATGCCCTTTGGTTCTCTTCACTTGTCCCACAAAAGGACAAGATCTCCTACTTGGTATTCTCTTTGCTTAGATTTTTTATCGAACAATCTCTTGACCTTGATTCTGATGTTCGGTGATCCTATTGACCACTCTTACTCTCTTTTCTTTGAGCTCATTAGATACATGATCCTCTTTTCAAGGTAATTTTGGAGTCTCATATTTGATTGCTCGTGCAGCGCGCGAGGGGGAGTTCTGCGAAATAGGAAGTTCCACATCGGTTCCATATAACACTTGAAAAGGTGACATGCCAAGAGACCTCTTGGGAGTAATGCGATCCTGCCCACAAAGCATCGTATAATGACTTGTGCCACATTCGTTGATTCTCATCCACTAGCTTTCGTATGATGGTTACTAAGTTTTTATTGCTATATTTTGCACGACCATTTTCCCGAGGGTAATAATCGAGGTGTGAGCGAGTTATTTCATATTCATAGCAAAAACCAACAAATTCTCGTGAGGAGAAGTTGGAAGCATTATCAACAACAATCTTGTTTGGAATGCCAAACTGACAATGATATTTTCTTTGATGAAACTATGCAACAACCTCGAAGTGGCATGTTTGATGGTATGGCCTCCACCCATTTCGTGAAATAATATGTTACTTTGTCGAGGACATAACTATGTCCAAAGACTTTCGATTGGGGATTGAGTGCACCAATAAAATCAATTCCCCACTTTGCTTGAATGGTTCATCAATAATGACCGGCCTGAGGGGAAAAGCAGCCAATTTGGGCTTGCCGACAAATTCTTTGCAAGGTTCACACTTTTTACCCGTGGTCGTATCTTGGAAAAGTGTTGGCGAATAGTACACTGCCCGGATGATCTTGTGTGCCATCACGGAAGAGTAGAAAATGGCCACCACAGGCCGAATCATGAAAACTCTCAAGTAACTTCACCTGCTGTGGCTTGTCAACACATCGTAAGAAGATGCCATCTATTCCGCATTTGTATAGACCGTCATCCTAGATGATATATCTGGCTGCTCTGAGATTTATAGCGCGCTTCTCTTTGTAATCGATGAGTGGGCATTCACCATAGGTGATAAAGAAAGCAATATCAGAATACTACTCGTCATTAGTTGTGACAAATAGAACCATAGGTAGTGAATCGGCTTTCTCCAGCTGGCTTTGTGCTCCATTGGCACAATCATCTTTTCTCCGGAAACTTTTGACTCTTGGTTTTCGGCCATAAGTTGACATAGGCCCTTGCCTCTTACCAACTTGGTTGGTTTTATATCCAGATCATACTCTTGGACTTTTGTAATCCAATTTCCTCGTAAACTCCCTAACTCTTGTTGAGTTAAGATGGACTTTACTACTGTGTTAGGAACTAGAACCACCGTATGGGAGTTTAGAATGTAATACCTGAAGTTCTTAACTGCTTTGACAACGGTGAAGGCATGTTTTTCAAACTGGGTCATTTTTAATTCGTGAGGCTTGAGGGGAGAGCTCATAAACGCAATCGGGGATTCAACATTTTGAGAATTCCTTTGCATTAGGATGGCTGACACAGTGTGCTAAGACGCATAGCTATACATAATAAAATCCTTTGAGAAATCGGGACATACCGGGATGGTGCGCGAGCGATGGAGGCTTTTATCTTCTCGAACGACTTCTTCCCTTCTTTGCTCCATTGGAAAGTTGATGACCGTTTCATCATGTCTAATATGTGGCGAGTCTTTTCAGCAAATTCGGGAAGAAAGCACTGAGAAAATTCACTTTTCCGAAGAAGGAGTGAATGCCGGTCTTGCTTGTAGGTAAAGTAAGGCTCGAATGGCCTTAACTCTTTCGGTATCTATCTTCGTCCCTTCTTTGTTAATGATATGTCCCAACAACTTTCCCTCTGTGACTCTAAAAATAGACTTTTTTGGATTCGGGAGATCCGTGTTTTCGGCATCTAATCAATACTTGCTCCAAATGATCACAATGATCATTTCATTGTTTGGAGAACACAGTTAAGTCATCCAAGTAGACTACGATGACCTTCCCCATCATACCTTTGAACGTAAAGTCCATGGGCCGCTGAAAAGTGGCACCGGCATTGGTCGTCGAGGCCAAAAGGCATCCTAGCTATAAGCAAAGGTACCCCGGGGGTAGTGAATGTTGTTTTAAATTGGTCTTGGTGAGACTTCAATCGATTGTAGCACGAAAAACCGTCAAGCATGGACAACATTTATGATCTAGTTCTTGCTTGCGAGAACCTTGATCCATTATGGGAAGCGGGTAGTTGTCCTTTAAGGATGCCTGATTCAAGTTATGGAAATCCACGCATATGCGTATATCGCCATTATTCTTGTGCCTTTGGCACAATGTTTGCAACCAGTGCACTGTGATGGATAGGAAAAATGATCCTTGCATCCAGCATCTTCGAATTTCAGCTGGATAGTACACGAGATCTTAGGATTATAGTGTCTCTAGTTACGCGAAAGGGTTTGACGTCCTCTTTCAACGGGATGTCATGTTGGACATCCTTCGGCTTAAAAGACTTTAGATCGGCATAGGACCATGCCAATACATCCATGTATTTCTTCAGTAGTTTGACAAACTTCCGCTTCTCTTTAGGTGTGCAACATTTTCCAATGTTTACAAACTGTGGATGTTCAACCGAACCTAAATTGACTGGTTCGGTTTCTGGGGAGGAGCTAGGATCATCTCACCTTTTCTTTTTTACAAAACGATCATGCCTGTCAAACAAACGCTCTAGAGAAACCAAACCTTTCGGAATTTTATTTCCTTTGAGCTGACATATGCCGTCGCTTCCTTTTGATTCTTCGTTTTGATCGGTAACTGATTCACGGCATGTAGAAGTGGATCCTTCAAAATGAAGTTCGCTAAAATTTTCCACCTTTTTGAGAAAGGCAATGAGTTGATTGTCATCATTGAATACTTTCCAGTGCTGAGAATTATCCGGCACGCTCGGGCGGAAAACCACCTCAATGGTATATTTGTCTGTTTTCAAACCTGGGTGAGGGAGCATGAGGGATGTTGAAATAGCCAATGAATCGTCCATGTCATTCTGAGCTCTTGGGATGGATTTTATCGAAAAATCATCAAACTCCTCGATGTTGTCCCACACCACGTTGCGGTAATGTCTGAGCCTTTCATTCTTCACTTGGTATATCCTTTTAACTTGATTTATGACCAGCTCTACATCACCTTGTACTTTCAGATTCTTGATTCCTCTTTCCTTTGTGGCTTGCATGCCAAGTAGCAAAGATTCATACTCAGCAGTATTATTCGTGTTGAAAAATTGCAACTTGAAAGAGAGAGGAATAATCTCCTCTTCGGGAGATATTAGCACGGCTCCAGCGCCGCACCCACTAGTTGCGTAGCTGCCATCAAACTACAAAGTCCAGACCTTGTTAAGATCCTCTTCCCGGATGAGAACATCCATTTTGTCAGACTCAGTAGACAAGAAATAGTTTCCCATCCCTGATGATTCGAAGATAATTTGGGCTTTGGGGTCATCGGAGTTAGTAACCAGGTACTTCTTTTGCGGTTCGGATCCAACATTTGCATTACACCTTTGTGGGGAATCCTAGCCTTAGACCAGTCCATATGAATCTCCCCACCAACTTCACTTTGCAAAAACTCCTTCCTAGCGAGGATTCCATAGGCTCTTGGAATATCGGCAACAAGGACGGTCATTTTTACCCTTTTTCTAGGAATGTTGCAAAACGCAACTTGCGTGTCTTTGATTTGACCGATTAGTGGAACTTGCTTGGTTTCCAAGGAATAATATCGGCAAAAGGCTTGGTAAGGGTGAGGCCTAAAGCATGAGCGACTTTTTCCGGCATGACATTATCAAAAGCCCCGAGAATCAATTATGCGATTCTTAGTTTGTGACCATTGATCGAGGAGGGAGAGGTAGAAAGGTTCTATCTTGCATGATCTGAAAGTCGAGGTGACGTTTATGCGGGATGAAGGAGGGGTAGAAAGGATTCCTTTTGGGAAATCCAATTAGTTATGACACTGAATTTGGATGTATTGATCAACCTTACAAGTTGTTCGGGGTTTGGTAAGATACTCGGCTTGACAGCCTGGATCTTGGTCTTTTTAGCGTGGTCAATTATGTCAAACGCGGCCAAGAATTGCGTTGATGGAGGAATGCGTCCCTCATTTTGTGACGGTAGGGTAAGGTTCTTGGTCTTCATGGAAGAAGGCTGATTTGGAGGAGAGATGGGAGGAAAAGATTTCTTTGTAAAAGACTTAATAGGGGGTTGAGCGGGAAGAAGATTACCTCTTTTAGCAATAGTTGGGGTGTGGACGATACAACCTTCTCTTTACGCATATTGGCAGCGACCTCTGCTTCTTTTCCTTGCGAGTGGGTAAAAACAACATATGATCTTCCACTTGCATATCCTGGGTACCCTCTTCTTTGTCAGATTCTTCCTCATCAAATTCCATATACCCGATAGTAGAGTCGCTAGTCGGTTCAACAACATCTTGATCATATTCACCTTGAGACGAAGGTTCTTCATAATTTTTCTCCTCTTCTTTGATTTTGGCTAAAGCGTTGACCGGAGGAGCCTCAAGCGCCAACCACGGAGCAGTTGTAGGACAACGTGGCCTATGCGGGACATTGTTGGAAGTGAAAGTTCTTCGTGGAATATCCCGGTACAAGGAACTAGGGGAAGCTTGGGCTAACTGCTTCTTTAATGCGAGCAAGTCATTCGCCATCTTTTGAAAGGCCAGATCAGATGAAGTGGTGGGAGAAGAGATCAAAGCTTTAAGCTTGGACGACTCTCTTTTTAATTCGCCAGATATTAGCAAGTTATCTTCGATCCGAATGGCAGTAGCTTGGGCGAGAATCAAAGTAGCTACTTGTTCTTGCAGGAGTAAGAAACTTACTTTTGAGCTCATGGCGTTTACGAAGAAACACTTCTGATTTTCCGGTGTTGGAAGCATGGTAGGCGGAACACGGTTGATTAGTGAATTGAAACGGGCGATGAAGTCATGCATAGTTTCATTGACCTCCTTCTTTAGGTGAGTGATCTTTGACAGCAATGTAAAAGCGTCTTTGGAAGGCTTATACTTGTCTTCAAATGCAGCTCGTAAGGTAGCCCAACTAGTAATAGATCCGGTGGCAAAATGCTGAAACCATTCTGTGGCGGGTCCTTGCAAGGTCTCTAGAAAAAGGCAAACCGACACATCTTCATTGGTCACATCGAGAATCTTGCATGACATGATGAATGAAGATATATGTGAGTCGGTGCTTTGATTTCCTCCCATCAAATTTGGGAAAATTCTTTTGGTTCCCATGTGGGAGCGCGTGAACAGGATGTGGCAAAGCCAGAGGGCCCATAGCATTTCCCCATGGTACTGCCATTTGGACGGCTAGAAAAGAATGCGAGCTGGAAGCACAGTTCCACCCAACGAGCAAAGAAGGCAATGCAAAGTGATGTAGATGTTCCCGGTGAGAGGTGCTTCCTTCGTGGAGGTGAGACACTCTGACAATCGGTCAAGCTAGGCTCGATGATGAGAAGCGCGCGGTGTTATACTAAAGTTATGCCTTTGAAGAAAATCGAAAGCGAGGATCGATTTCTCCACAAGCTCTTCACCACGAGTAAATGGTTCACCCGCCAAGAGTGTACCTTCCGGATCTGCAATTTTGGAGCAGATTTAAAAACTCTTTTGGTTGTACTTGCTGATTTTCTGATTTTTCTGACAAAAACCAGCAGCATGTACTTTTCTAGATATTAAATTTTATCTTTTTCTCGAAATCGATTGCGGTTTATTGTTTGATTAACAAGGATAAAATGATGGTAAAACTTAGTAAGCTGATTTTCAGATTTAGAGTTGACTTTTCAAAGATGAAAATTTTGGTAAACTGTCAAAACTCGGATCTATGGAAAATACAGATTTTTTTAAAAACTCAAAGAACTAAAGATCTCTATCTAGCCCGAGATCTATGGATCTCTCAAGAAAATTTTTCATTTGGGTTATTCGCAAAAATTTGGATTTTGAACAAAAGGTTAAAATTTGCAAACAGTAGTGATTTTTTTTTTTCTAATTTTCAAACACACCACCACCATAGATCTGTTAGGTCCGTTCGATCCCAGTGGAGTTGGTAAAAAATTTTGGTTCGAAAATCTATCGGGTGGACGGATCTATGGACAAACGAGCCAACAAGTGTGCAAGGCATAGCCCTCTTTGAGTCGGCCAAAGTGAAACTAGTTTATTGCTATTCTACCAAAGCGGGAATCTTGTGCAAGTCTCGAATATTCTACCTTCGAGAGGTTGGGATCTCATCCCAAAATAGGTATTTCCAAGCTGTAAAAGAAGGAAAAGAAACGAGGTGGGGAGATAGGAAAGATCTGAAGGAGAGAAAGAAATGAATTCCAAAGCGAGAAGGTCGGAAGGTCTATGATTAGGGTTGGTAGTATACAGAGCCAAACCTACTTGCATAGACGAATAAAGCAATACTGATGAATAAATGACAACAAAGTAGAAGTAGATTCAACAGAACAATCATACAGATCTAACATAAGAAAGGTCTGATGTAAAACACATGTATTCAGCACAAAGTCTAAATATTGTATTAATATTTGTTTCTGTTACAAAAAGTTCAAAGTCTTTTCTTCTTACTTCTATTTCTCATCTGAAAAGTATCCACACTTGAATACAACAAATATTCAAGTATATATAGAAGAAGAGAAGAAGAGAAGGCAAAAACGAACCAACCACTTAATTACAAAAATATCTTACAAAATATCTCAAAGTCATTTGTTGACTTTTGACAACTTTGTGGATGACATCATCCCATGGTGCAACATGGATGATGTCATCATTTGTGTAACATAATTTAGATGTTTACAAACAAAATGTCAAGAAGAATGAAACTATTCATCATCGTCCCGCGGCCGAAAGGGGGTATCTTGCTTTTGCTTTTTCGCTTAAGAGACGTGATGTGGAATTGGGCACGATATTCCATGAACTTTCTGATCATGGGCTGAAGTTGATCCTAGGAAGGATCCTTGTGTTGATCACTGATAGCCTCGCAAGTCTCCCTCTCATTTGTGAGATTTTCTGGGAGTTTGGAATACTCATTTTCTACCTCTATCAGGCACCCTATGAAGTCACGACAGGCCAACAGGTTGTTGATGGATTTGGCATCGAAAGTGACTTACGGTCCTGACCTTGTGAAACGAACTCCTTGAAGATCTGAATAGTTTCATCTACCTTTCTTAAGGTGAAAGAAGTAGTGAGCAAGCACTGAGACCTTCTCGAACAATTTGCTCCATTTGATGCATTGCATCCAGAGCTTCCTCCTTGATTTTTTCAATCTTCTCAAGGACAAACTCCAACCGTGATCGACTGGTAATCCGTAGTAGAAAGGATTTTGTTGAGGGCTCTAGGGTGGCCGAAGACACGAGAACTTGACCAGATATTTTACTCAACAGAATCAAGCATTTTCTAAAAGGTCTCGTGGCTTTGCATCCTCGCATGGTCCAGCTCTTTGAATATGGGTCTGCTATAGCACGGAGCTCTTTGTTCACCCGACCGATATTCCGATATAATCCGGTGAACTTCACGATCACTCCTTCACTTTCTTTGAGGATTTGGTTCCTCCAGGTGAAACTGCCATACCCTACTCACCAATTTTGGTGCATTCATTTATCTTATCCCTGGCTCGGAGGCTCGGGAGTTTCGGTGGCTTGATTGCAGGAGGTGCACCGCCCATCTTACTGCAAGGCATGGAGAAGATGTTTATTTTGCTCCTTTAATGCCTCTTTTCTTCCTTTACTTCCTTGATCTTCTTACAAAGGGCGTCAATAGTAGATAGGGCCTCTCCCCGAAGGATTTCTAAAGACATTCCCATTGTGACTTGGGTCACCATATAATCTGTGGAAGACAGATCCTTTTTATCCTTTAAAGGATTGGGATACCCTATCTCCATTACCCTCTCTCCTGACGCACTCTGAGAGAAGCGGGTTATAGGATTTTTCTTCTTGGCCCCCTTTGATGGGATGACGGAGAAGTCCATCAGTGCGATGGGAACTTTCCTCTTTTGTTGCACAGTCTTTGAGAGATCCATGTTGGACTTATGGGAGAGGATCGAAATAGAAAAGTGAGCAGTGCGGCGATAAAAGGAAAATGCGTTGAGACACTTGGAGGTGGCATTGAGAGGGAGGCCGAGAAAGTGCTCACGAGAGGAAGAGATACTGCAGGGGAGGTAGACATGGGAATGGAAGGGAGCTAAGAGATGAGGGAAGAAATGGTGGGGGATAGGTCCGCGATAGAAGAGAAGATGGACGATGATGAAGGGGGAATAGTAGAAGATGGGGGAGAGGACACGACCAAAGGAATGGTCACTTGGATCACACGAGGAGGGGAAGGAGGAGAGGGAGAAGGGATAGAAGGGACCTCAACAGTTGTAGTAGTGGCAACATCCTAAGTGGATGTGCCCATCAACATCTTTGACCACTTGTTTCTCTGGAGAAGCCAGAGTTATAACTTGTTCTCGTGCGGTGGAAGGGGGACTCTCGAGCCTCTTCTTGGGCGTGAGCATGACTCACCCTATTTGTATTTACCTCTACCCTTTGGCAAATGTTTTGGCTTGGAAGGTGCCTTTCCCAATGGAGATGTGGTGAAATCAACTCCAAGGTAGATGAGGCCATTCATCCTGCACCAGTGCTCTGTTCTCTGCAGAGTTTCTTTAACCCTTTCTTCAATGGTTTGGGGTGCTTTATTTCTATCAATTACTGAAAACAACTAGTTGTCCCCATTCATGTCAAGATATACTTGATCAAATTCTTGATCAACAGGTTTGATAACCCTTTAGGACAATGGCCACGCCATAATGAATGATTTCAGCCAAAGACAAGTGGGAGTGATCCTTTCTTCCGAGCTTGACCTCATGATATAGGTCGATATAAATATCCTCGATCTCTGTAGAATGTGGATTGGATCGAGTTTGGCCACAGGGAAGGAAACTCCTTGGGTCGAAAGTGGGCCTTGCCGAGAAGTTGTGCTTTAAATTGAGTAGTTCCAGCTTTGCAAACATCTCCCTAGATTTTGGTGGGAAAGACAAGTGTACCTACTCCTTGCATGTGAGGGGAAAACAGTTCCACCCTTCTTTCTCTTCAAGAACTTTTCATGGTAGTTTATGAGCTGTCTGGATAGCTCCAACAAGATCAGCTTGGGGCTGGCATACCTTGTCAATTTGGTGGGTTCCCCCAAGAAGTTGGCTTCCTTAGATAGGTAAAAGTGGGAAATTGCATGAATAAGGCCCCCACTTCTCCGTTTTTACAACAATGCTATTGGTCGAAATGCGACCGTGAGTCATGTTTGGCCTCAAAGGCAAACGACGCCATAGAAGAAAGCGTCATTAATCTTTGTAAAGCTGTGGAATACTATTTTTCAGCTTTAGCTCGGATAGTATTCATATATTTTCACTTGGGCCAAACCTCGCACCACATCAATGCAGGATAATCTCTATACGAGGCATGCACATAAACTATGTAGGAGTTCATGTAGAACCTCTCCATTGTGGTGAGTTTTGGAGTTGCTTGGATATAGTGCTACTTATGATCTCCCCACTCGAAGCATTGATCGCACATTCTTGTTCATTGTCTCTAGGTACCTAAGCATATATTTATGAAAGTAGTGGGCGTCGAAAGCCCAAATACTCTGCTTAGGAATTTGATGGTATCACTTAGTTCCTCGGAGAAATCATTGTGATGAATTACCCGTGGCCATCTAGTCACCACCTTCTTGTTTTTTCGGATACACTTCATTCATTAATTGCATACATGGTCTTTGTTGTCTTCCCAAGCCTTAGTGCGGTCTTCTTGGCCGACACCACAAATTTCAAGTGGTGAGGAATGCCAAGCATAATTTCAAAGTGTCGGGTAGTGAGGTTGATCACGACCTCACCCTTCTCATTCTGGACACACCTCGTGTCTTTGTTGTAGTAGTGGGCCACTACCATCATGAATTCGTTATTTACTACAATAACCTGGATCCCCAGAGAAAATGCGAGGCCACTTTGCCTACCAGCTTGTCCATCCACGGACTCCCTGTGACCCTCCTGGTTCTGGCCCAGAAATCTTCCATATCGATGTGACCAAGTTCTGAGTCTCGTATATCCAGTCACATTCTCGCTAGGATTGGGCATCCTGACCCTCTAATATTTGTACTTCATTTCTTCCTCTCGTAAGCTTGGCTTTGCCTTTAGACTTGGTTGGTCTCTTGCTTGATGTAGACATATGTAGTTCTGAACTCAGTTGTTGATCTGCAAGAAGGAGAAGTGAAACCCAACGCAGAAGAGTCATGTTAGCTATTTGATCTCCCATTAAAGCATTGATAGAAGGAAGAGTTAGCAATTTTAAGGCATCAGGGCGCAGGGCGCATGAACACTGCAGGCTGTAGGGTTAAATAATATGGCGAGACGAAAAATGGTGTTACAAGGACAAATCGGTGCAAAGGTGCAAGGCGCATGGATACTGCACATGACATTTTTTGTTGTTGCAAGTGGAAGTGCGCCTGTGCCATTTACATGTGTTTTATAACGGGTGAAGATATTTTTCATGTTACATGGGTACAGGATGCGCCAAAGGGCACAGGTTTAGTGTGTGTAACATCATCTTTTCATGCGCAAAGGGAACTTGGCCCGGCGCATGAAAGGTTTGCATGGCAATGTGTTACTGTAATAGGGGATGTGCCTGCGCCATTAACATAGTTTCATACTTGGCGCAAGTAAGGTTGATGTTGCATGGATGCAGGGTGCACCAATGGCCCGGGTTATTGGGTGTTGCAAGTGAGTTAGGTGTGCCATTGGCGCAACTGTGCTTTATGTTGCAAGGGTGGCGATTGCACCAAAGAGGAAAAACATAGTCTATTAATTTTTAAGCCTTGTTTCTTTCTCTGGAGGGGTTTGAATGGGTGTTAAGCCTCTTCTGCAGGGTTCCTTGGATAGTGAAGGGGGTACAACAAAAAGACCCAAGTGCTTTGAGGCAAGGCTCTCTTTACCAGCAGATCTGGAAAGAGGAGGGAGAGCATGGGAGAAAACCAACCATGACAACAAAAAGAGGGGTTTGACAAATCTATGCAACCTACTACACAAACAAACAACAACCAGCAAAAATACAGGGGAAAAAGACCACCTACCCAGAATATATAACGTGAGAAGTGAAGCGGGGTCCACGAACGCGATATGAGGGACGAAAATCATGCTAATAGGTGCGAAGAATAAAAACTATAACGTGTTTTTAATTGTGAAAGTGACAGGGCGGATGTGCCTATATATAGGCAAAGGCATAATAAATGCGCCAACCACTTTTTGAAGAGGCGCATCAAAACACCTATCGACACTTAAAACCTTGTGCCCTTTGGCACACACAAAAACACTTATCAACATGAAAATATGTGCGCCATTGGTGCACCAAATGCGATGCAACAAAAATGTTGTTGACACGAAGGTGCATGCACCTTGGCGCACACAAGAAAGGTGCATCACGGGGAGGTGCACCAAAATGTGTGTCGACACTTCGAAGGGTGCGCCAAAGGAAATGAAGGGCGCGCAGATTTACTCTTTGTGTTGCACGAGACGTTAGGTGCGCCCAACCAAAAAGACCAAAAATGGTTAAATTCAGAAAACTTAAATTTCCCAGAAGGGATTTGCAACACTCCGACGAGAGGGGTCCCGACGAGGACCGAACAAAATTTTGGTATGGTTACCCATGAAATTGTCCTTGCCAATTTTACGGGATAACAAGGTTAATATAATTTTCCTCTCTCAAAATTTTAACTTTGATATTTTCTTATGAAAATTGAGAGTGCAACCAATGGAACAAGTCCAAGGTCAGCGGTTTGAAGCATTTTGTGGGGAAAATTTCAAGTATAAGATCGATGTCGGGCTATAATTTATGAATCCATGACCAATAGAAGAAACAATAAATTGGTCTATAAGCATCTAGAAGGTATATTCCCCATGATTTGTGAAATTGCTATCCATTTTTCCCCAAGAAAAATGGAAAAATAGGACCTAACCACCGACCCGCAGGACACCTAATGATGAAACCGAGCTTATAGGTACTTTTCGGATCTCGGAAAAATATCTCGTAATTATGGGATTGTTGAGATCATAAGAGGAAATTTTTCCTCTTCTTGGTCTCAAAAGACTAATATTTTCTTAAGAAAGGGAACTGAGCCACAAAAATCCCACATATGGTCCAGGAATGAGAATAGTGATAAAAGGACCTTCGGGGTCATTAATATAAAGATATCTAACCCGATTAGCTCGGTGAGCTATTCCACAAACTAGTTGAGTCACATTCGTGGGATCTATGAAGGGTCACTAAGTTGGATTCGAGTTCCCGGAGCTCGGTGATGTGAAGGGGGCATCATTGGGTGATTCCTAACCGAGGGACCCTAAACATGGATAGAGGTTGGGCTAAAAAGGAGCCATATAGATATTATAAGAGATCTCAGCACTAATTCAAGGGGAGCTTGATGTTGATCTCTCAAGCTTATTAAAAATGGCTTGAGGAGTAGAGAAAAAGGTGGGAAGCCCAATCATTGGTTAAAAAAACATGAAAATTGAGGCTAGGTTGGGATGTGGCATACATAAATGATATCTCACCCTGAAGCGTGGGAAGCTTGTACCATGGCCATTAAGTTCACACGAGTAAAGATTTGAGACATTCTTAGTTACCTCGATGAATTGAACTATCTTTACTCATAGGAAAAAAATTTGACTCCGGTGAGGAAAAGAAGTTGAGGAATAAAGGCCTAAGCCAAAAGACAGGCCGGGTCACATTGCATTGGGGAAAGAACTTGAAAGAATTTAGAGGGGATCGGGATATTGTAGTGATGACCCGGCCCATGGCTGAGGTAAGTATTTATGGGTTGGCTATAAGAAATCACTAGAGATATCAAGCCATTGCAACTCGACATGGGCTCAAGAATAAAATAGGATGGTGGTAGGGAATGTTTGATCAAGCTAAAGGAAAGATTAAAATAGACAAAATTGCTAAGACAAAACCAAGCTCAACAAATAATTGTGGTTTGAGAGCATAGAAAAAAATAACTTAGCATGGAGGGTAAGTAGTTACTTGGAGGATATCCGGCGCTGAAACATACGAAGACCCCATACCCAAGCCAATTTTCTCTGCATCACACCCGGTGAGCCATCAAAAAAGTAGAGAGATACCATCCCAAGAGCTCAAGGCAACATGAAGGAACTAGGGAATTAATTTCAATGGAGAAACGTATCTCGGGCCATGCACGAGTTGTTTTAAATGTTGAATATATTCCCAGATATAGTAATGTGAGCTAAACTCATTGTTGAGCCATGGGAAAGGTTGACCGAGTTGACTAAGGCATGACAGATGAGTTGTGGATATAAAAATCATGCAATCTAGGGATGGGCACAATGTAAGAACTCAATGTGGGATAACTCACCTTTGAATCAAGTGATGAAGCTAGTAAGGTATGAGTACTCAAGATAAAGAGTGGAGCTATGGGCTTGCAATGGGAGAGTTTTCTAGAGCAAAGATCAAACCAAGAAGAAGATGGCTCGAAACAAGGTAGAAGATTTCCATTTTCATGGCTTAGGGACATGTTAAGCCAAACTCGGTGGTGTAAATGAGATAAAAACCAAGTAGAGAGAAATTCAAGGAGGGCATAGAGCGAGGAATAGGAGGTACGATATGAGGTTGAGCTCTAGTGGAGACATGGAAATAAGGGAAATAAAAAGGAAAATGTGCTTGAATCAAGATATCGACATGATTCAAGCCAAGAACAAAGCAAGCTCACAAATCATGTCATCGGATGCCGGCTCCAACAACCAAGTTAATGGAGCTCAAAACACAAGTGACTTCAAGGCTCAAAGGAGGTAATTCAAGGGTGAATCTAAGAAGGAGTAGTTTTGAGTCGAGATCATGTGAGAACCATCTGGTGTGGATGAAGATGAAGTTATTTGGACTTGGATATATGAGATATCAGCATTTTGGAAAGAAACAAACTACTAATCTTGAATAAACAATGCCTCAAGCATGAAAGAGAAAAGATTGAAACTTGAGGTCTGAAATTCATACTTTGGGATTTTGGAAATTCAAAAATTTCGGGGGCAATGTTGAGGAAAAATGAGGAAAAAGTCAAAAACTAAATTTTGAATTTGGGAATTCGGGATTTTGAGACTTCGTATAATTTTTATGCTCACCTTGAGCAAATATTACTTACACCACTTAGAATAAAATGATCAAATTCCCGAAAAATAAGAAGCTCCGAAAGTGTGGAAAATAATCCAAGCTTAGTATGCGAGACAAATTTATGAGGTGTCAAATGATTTATGATCCTCACGAAAGGTAGCTTGGTTCCCAAGCTGGGCATGTGTTTTGTTTATCCCATTGATGAGGTGGCAAGGATGCAAGGATCTAGGAAATACAACTAGGTTTTGACTAGGTTAAACGAGGCCAAAGCATGCAAAAGGAGACTGAAGGCATTGAGATGACTTATCCGAAGATCACCGACTCACAATATATGTTAGGAAATCCCACACCTTGGTGTGTAAATGTTAAAAGAGAAACCATCTACTCAGCTAGTGCACAATAAAAAAATAGAAATAGTGTTTGGAGTGAAGTGAATGGGGTCAAAATGGTAAGAGAATGGCTCACCCAAGTATGTAAAAACAAAGCATTGAACAATGAACCAAGAACATTGGGAATACAATATAAGATTCCACCAACGGGCCTATGGTAGATTTGATGTCAAGGATAGAATGTGGAGATCAAGCTCATGAAGGCTAGGTAGCATCCAAACAAATATCGAGGAGCTAAAGGGACAAGCTAGCCTGATAAATAGATTGAGTGGGAAAAGGAAACATGGATTCGAGTGGATGACCAACATTCAAAGTGATAGGTTGTTCTGAAAGCACTAACTTATGAAGTAGAGATTAAAAGTGGTAATAAAGGGAGGTAAACCCTCCATTTGATATGATGAAGAAATAAAATACCCATCTCTTGAAGTAGCTTGGTGAGCTAGCCACTAATATAAACATTGCACAGTTCAAATCACCCAAAAAAAACCCCAAGCTCAAAACACCATATCTTGGACACTAGTTCTCAAAATGTTATAAAATCACATTTATTTGAAAGGTTAGAAAGAGGGCTTGAATTGGGATCATGGAAAATGGGATTTTCAAGGATTTGAAACCCAAAAATTAGTAGAACCCTAGGGAACTTTGAAATGCCATAACTCCATCCCCGTGAGTCCATTTCTTGTCAAAATATAGTTGTTAGAATCGTGGAGAGAATATCTACATCATGGGAGCATCAAATTCAGATTTTGGAGGTTTTGGGTTTCCAAAATTTGATAATAGTAAACAAAGTGCGCTTGGGTAGGTGAGGTGTAATAAATGATAGTATGGGCATGCTTTCTTCTCAAACAAGTCAAAATTAATGAAGTTATGGGTTCTACAAGATTGCACATCACTTTTGCAGGTTTTATGATGTGATTTGTAGGTGATTGAAGAAAGAAATCCATTTTTCTCCTCCTTCTAATTCAATATTTCTTCATATAAGTGTGAGGGGTTGCATTATGCAAAGTGTTGGTCATTTTGTCTCTCCCATGCACACCTCTTCTTCTCAATCTATAAGACTTCCTATAAATAATGTAATGGCTTCATGCCTTCCCCTATTATAAATTGTATTATGTAAATTTTAATGGAAAAATAAAACCATTTTTGTGTTAAATTTTTATCCTTCCATGATTTTTTGTTTCTACTTACCTTTCATTGTTAAACAGGTGGTTATGCATACTTCTTGTTCATTGCAAATTTGGTGTGTTGTGCTCATTCAAGAATGGTGTATTGAATGTGATCTAGTTTGTGGTGCAAGATCACCCTTTCTAGGTTCATTTATTTCATTATTTTGTAGGCTAGGGGAAGTGATTAGCACTCCTTTCTTAGTGTATCACCGATATTAGTGTAGGTTTATTTCATGCAATCCTCCTTTCCTTATCTCTTTGGAAGCTTTAGGTTATGGTTAGTTAGTATTTTTTCCGCATTAGAAGTAATTTATAATAGGTATGTTAGGAAAAGGAACCTGCCTTCTCTGGAGAGCTATCCTATTTCGCTATGTCCCGCATTGGAGATAATCTGAATGTTATGCAATCATGTCAAATGCCCCATCTCAAACCAAAGATCGAGGGTGTTGTGATTTCACAACAACACTATTAATAATATAAATAATTATGTTTCACCTCAAAGTATGTGATAAAAAGATAAGGTAACGGTCAAGGAGGTATACCTTTAGTTATGTAGACGGTATTGGCATGTTGTAAAAGTTGATCGAATTAATGTGAGATCTTCCCTTTGGATAAGAGGAATAACTCGTATAAGAACACATCAATACCACCAAATGATATTAAATAGCAAATGATAGTGGACTGCCTAGCGATTGCTATTTTTGAGAAGTGTGATACTTCTAGATGGTTTTGAATCCACTGCTTTTTTATCAAATTAATGAAATTAAATATGAGAAATAAAGGTCTTATTGCTAACACTTTGATTTAGGTATCTCAAAACGTTATCAACACACTAGATTAAGAAAATATTGAAATACAAACTAATCTAGCATTAGGCAAGGTATGTTTCTAGTTGGGGAAGGTCACAAAGGTGTTAGGTAAGGTCATTGGGGTATCTGGTAAGGTCTGGATGGAGTTTGGTGGAGTTATGGGTTGTTTGGTGGAGGTTAAGAGAAAACACACGGTGACCAATATCATCTGGGTGACCGATGCTTAAAAGAGGATATACCGATGATGGTTAAGGTGACTGACATTGGTAGGGGAAATTTTGGTAGTAATTTAATAAAAGTAGTTTTGAACTTCTTTGTGATTGTATAGAGAATGAAGGGAGAGTGGTTGGGTTTGTAATATTACCAAGAAGACTCAAGAATATGTAGGGGTGGGTACGGAGAGCCAAAATGTCGTAGGTGGTTAGATTGATGGATTGGTGAGAAGGTGGAGATAAAGGAATACAGGAAAAAATAAAGTATAATGAAAGAGGTAATGAACCTACACTTTAAGCAAGCACAATATGATGAAAATCATGTATACTTGCATTTGCAGATTTGGTAGGTGAAGGAGGATGATAGTTGATCCATGAAGATATTTTGTGTTCAGTGTTGTGGAAATACTCCTAGAGTGTTCCCATGAATAATCTAATGAATTGGGACGAGCATAAAACACATTCTTGGGCCTTTGGTTTAGTGTATCATGTCGTTTAGATGTTGAGAAGTATCGATTCGTGCTTGAATGCAATAGTAATCTCCAAACAGAAAAATGACCAACCCAAGTAAAAGGTTGAAATGTTGTATATAAAGGAACCGATGACGGTTAGGTTACTAACATTAGTTGAGGCATAATGGGCGTTGGTTAAAGCGAGAAAGTCTAAGTTTACCTATTAAATCTCACCCACAAGTCCGAGATCTCGGAAAGTGGAGTTCACATGAGAGAAGGAAGGAATTACTTAGAAAAGGTCCACTTAGGTTTAGGAAGAAGTCTTAGTTAGTTAGGTCAAGTTAGTGACTCAAAACTAGTAGTTATAACTTAGTGATGACTTAGTGCTGAGGGTGATGACTCAGCCACTATGAGTTAAATTCCCCTAGAATGGGTCCAAGGTGAGGTGTCTTGGAGAGGTGGAGGTGTGAGGGTGAAATTAATTAAATTAAATAAATTAATAATGTGAAGATGAATAATTAATAATGGGGTGATGGTGTGCTTAATTAATTAAAAGGGACCAAGGGGAGTGTGACCCAAATTTGGTGTTTACGTTTTTCCCCTTTTTGTTGTGTAGCTTGTATTGGTAAGCGATGCTGAAAAAAAACAAGAATTCAATGTCCTGTATAAATTGAGGTTAGGTTGCCCCAAGAAGGGCTAAAGGTGATCCCCTCAAACCATGAACTGATGAGGTAGGAAATGTACTCGGTGAGTTTTTTGATAAATATGTTATTGAGGAAATTGAGGGATGGTTGGTAAGGGTATGGTCATTATGGGTAATAGGAAATATCAGTTAGGTAATGGGTATGGAAATCGAACGTATGCACATGTATAGATTGTGGTACCGGGTGGAAGATATTGCAAACTCAATGTTTTCAAAGGATGGTAGGTTTATCCAAACAAGGTTAAAGTGATTCGTATCTAGGGTATAGGGTATGGTCGTGAAGAACAATAAGATCAGATGTAGGAATGGGTAATAGGTTTTGTTCCATGACACCAAAAGTATGTTTGGGATAAACATCATGTTCATAGGCAAGGTAAGGTCATTAGGCTAAACAACATAAGTAACAACATTGCAAAGGTATAGTGACTACACAAATTCAAATGTCACAAACGACAGCTTCAGTGTGAAGGTATGTAGGTCATAATATAGGTAAGGCCAAGGTATAGGTAAATAACATGGCCCTAAATGTAATTAAGGAAATGTACCGGTAACTAAAACTTGTGGGTGAGGTTTAATAGGTATAGGTGTGGAAAAGTGTGTTTGATCAATATTGTTTTTAGGAAAAATGGGCATAGTATGGGTAAAATTGTTATGTTGGGTGACCGATGTCGGTTAGAAGTTAACCAATGTCAGTTTTCTAAGTCACAACATGTCCAACTTCAGTCATGTTGATTTGGGGATAAAAAAGGAAAAATGTGTTATTTATGGATTCATTTGAACCTTTTCCATTTGTGAACAATGAAAGATAAGATGGGGAAATTTGGAAAATAATAATATGAGGTTTATAGCTTAGTTAGCAAGCTATGTAGAAGGTGATTGGAATTCGATAGCTGGTTCCATAAGATCGATCTGATTGATTCAATTGGTTGTGGGGTGAGGAGTGTATTTTGACATGGTGAAGGCGGGAGAAGGAGCGGGTGGACCACCAACACAATAACAAAATGTGCCACTATAGATACGACACTGAGTAGAGATAGGAGACTATCCAAATCCCTCATTTGCATTGAAAATATTGACGTCATTTTGTTTATTGTGGGTTAAGTTTGGGTAGAAAGTTAATTTGTAAATTGTGGTTAAAATGAATGAAATGAGAGGTGGGAAGGTCAAACGTAGTTTAAATAGGGTTGGTAATTAAGCTAGAATAGGTTTGGTTGGGTTAGAGTAGGTATTTAGAGTACTTTTTGTGAATTTTTGATAATGGGGGACAATTTTTTTGGTTTTGATTCCATGACGATTCGACGACGCGTCATCGGCTTTGGCAGCCTACATTGGTCAACGTTTAGGTGACCGACACTATTCAAAAGTACCGATGATAGTGATGGAGACCGATGTTGGTCATGATTAGAAGGAAATAAGTTAAAGAAGGGCTAGTTAGGAAAGTTAAGTGGGTGAGGAAGGGGTAAGTGAAGTCAAATGTAGTTGGAAGAGGGTAAATCACTAAGTTGGAGATATGTTATGGGTAAGTAGGTGAAATGATCTAGGCTATTAGGTAACTAGGATAATGGAGACAATAGGTTTGTAGGTTAATGAGGTAAAGGGGTAGGTATGATTGATGTGGTTTTGGGTATTGTGTTGTGGGTAATAGGTCATTTCATAAGGTCAATCCTTGAAAATGTTTTGTTGGATGATGTAGGCTAGAGATCAACCGTGATGAGGGACAAAGTACCACCCCTACTAGTACGGATGTGTCCTAGCATGACCATAGAGGAGTGGGACCACATGAATGATGTTAGATTTAGTGTGATCTAATGCTATAGGTGTATGTGTTGAGATCATAGCTTGATGGTTGATCTCATCAAAAGATGGGATTCTGTGACCAATACCTTTCACTTACAGATGGGTGAGATGAATGTCAGTTTAGAGGATGTCTATAGATCTTGTGACTTCATATTTTCAAGGAGCCAGTGTATATGACTTCATCTAAGGCATCATTAGAGCCGATAGTGGCAATATTTGGTGAGGTGATGGGCCTATTGAAATATCAAAGTACAAGTCTAAGCTATGGAGATGTGTATCCAAATTTCTACCCACGAGGAGACCAGGCTAGTTGTGCTAATGATGGTGGTAATGGAATGTTTTTCTCTTCTAGATTCGGAGAGGGAAGATTACCATGAATACTAATGGGGGTGGTATAGGACATGATAGAAGAGTGGATTTCCTTTTCTTGGGCACCAAATTTCCTAGTGTAGTTGTATACAAAGCTATGGGCCTATGGGTGATTGAGGAGATTTGGTATGTGTTGTACCTACTTGTTATACTTTGTTGGGCCTATAAGAACATTGTGTGTGTGTGCACCCAGCTGGTTTACCACAACATGATTGGTTTGGGGTGGCTTGTATAGAGTCGGTTTCGGGTGATGGGTACTAGTCGGGGGACATCCTAGGGTGGCTAGGGCCACATATGATGTTACATATTATAGGTGGGTTTTGGAGGGACTTTCAGTAGTAGATATTGTGTGGAGGCCATATATTAGCTATAAATCATATAGAGGAATGGATGGGGATCTAAAGAGACTGTAGATATTGAGATGGATACATGGGTGACATGTCAATGAGCATGAGATGATACCTATTGACAGGGGTTAGATGAAAGTTTAGATTACAGAAGGATGTTCCCGCACCTTTCCTATAATACCATAGAGATGACATGGAGACACCCATGACTCCACCACACTAGAGGAATCCCATAGGGTAGAAGGATCAGGTTCAAGGTCAATGTATTGCTAGTGTGGGTGTCGGTGATGCATATAGGAAGTGGTGGGTGAAATAGCTAGGGGTGGCACCATTGAGGCTGGGTAGCCAAATATAGCGAAAGTCACAAAGTGTAGAGGGATGCATTTAAAGGTAGGTGGACACCCTACAGGCACATATTCTAGGTTTGTAGGGTTAGGCGATAGGGAAAAATCACATGTTTCCATGTTTCGGGCACATTTGATGGTCGTGCAGAGCCCGTGTAGCATAGGGGAAGGCCCCGCACATGGTGGGGATGGGGATAGAAGAAAGGTGGCCACTTTAGAAGTGTAGGTGGCTAGATTATAGGTCCAATTATCTAAAGTATGGGATCAGGTCATGGCCTTATAGGCCTTGGTAGTGTGTAAAGGTACCCCCATAGGTATATCGACATGGTCCCATAGTATAGGCACCTACACTAGGACAGAAACACTTATAGCTGGTAAGAGTTCACATGGAGAAGTCGCTAATGACACATGTCGATGGAGAAGTTCAAGGATGACTTGAATGAGGCTCTCTACTATCAAGACCATTTGATAATTTCTAATATTTATGTTACCTCCTATGCTTTGAGTACAAAGCCCAACAGTATCCAACGAGCGTACCAAATCTAGGACTCATATTTCTGGGAGCACAGGGGGCCATATGTCTTAGAGACAATACCAGGGAGAGGTTACTAGTTCTCGGAGGCTAGGCCTAGGTGAGGGCTAGAAGGAGACTAGGAAGAGACCTCGAAGGGTGGAGAGATACTAGCAGGGAGGTCGATATAGGTAGGTAGGAAGAGGAGACATGAGAATGGGAAGGAGGGTATCGTGGGGCTTATTAGTCATTATATGTGACATTGTATGATCATTTTGATTTTGATATACATACATATATATATATATATATATATATATATATATATATATATATATACTTATCTTGTGTCTTAAAGATGTGATATTGTGTACAAAAGTTGTTGAGATACTATTGTTTATTTATATCTATGTATATATGCACAATACAGACTCTCCCATTAATATAGTTGATGGTTTTGATTAGATGGATGATGTACTTTTTTAATTTCCGTTGATTATGTGTATCATATAAACTTGTTTAGTTAGGAATGATTAATTCAAGGTTATATAAGCATGGTTGAGTCGGGTATAAGTATGGTGAAGTCGAGTAAGTTAGGCATGATGGAGTTAGGTATATGCATGGTGGAGTCAGATATAGGCATGGTTGAGTCAAGTATAGGCATGATTGAGTATGGTTTTTGTGTTTGATTTAATTTCCAAGTTATTGGTATTATGGAAAATAAATGATGATGTATATGTATGTTGTGGTTTAATCTTCCAAATGTTTGATATCATGGAAAATGTTAAAAGAATTAGGTAAATATGGATATGGTAGTGAAATGGTAAATATGATGAAATAATGCATGTTTGTTGTGGTATATTAATTTCCATGTTTTTGGTGTGAATGGAAACTAACTAGGGTAGAATGTGAACATAAAAGGGGGAAAATTATTAGGGGTAAAAGGTATAGAAGAGGAAAAGATGAAAAAGGTAAAAGACGCCTGAGCTAACCTTGAAGGGCCCCATGCCCTCGAGTGTCTGCCTACATAGCCCCAACGAAAAGGATCCTCAAACCGATGGAGTTATCCTTTGAGCTAGGGAAGAATATGATGAGGTACGAAATGGATCGATAGGTTTTAGGTGTGAGTGTGAGTGTAGGTCATTGTAGGAATGATGGAGTATAGGTTGAATAGGCATGGTGGAGTTTAGGTCATTTAGTCATGATGGAGTATAGGTTGAATAGGAATGGTGGAGTGTAGGTGTCAAATGTGTCGTCCCATGTAGAAGAATCAATAAGTAGGAAAAGATATGAATCGTAAAGGAGGTGGGGCACCGCTTAATTGGTAAGTACCATTACGAGTCTATTACACCAAAATATCATATTATGAACATAAGAACCTAAAGGTGTTACATGCTGAAAATTTATAAGAGTGAATGAAGTTACATGATTGCAAAATGTCATATTTTTGGCATGTCCCTTGAGTAGGTAGGATATTCAAAAGAAATGAAGGTGAGGTAAATTGATTTTTTGTTGTGTAACCTTGTTGTGAGACAACATACCTCTTTTCTGCAAGATACCCAAAACCATAATAGGTAAGCCCATGACAAAAATTTGTATGTTTATTTTTGCATTTTCTTTTGATTTTTATAGACTAATCGATGTGGGGAGTCTATGTAGGATAAATATAAGGAATCCTTTAGGTCTTAGTGAATCGATTAATGCGGGAAGCTTCAAAATATTTTTATATTTATTTTTTTAGAAAGAGTCTTCTTTTGGATAGACTATGTATAATAGGTTTAACTTTATAGTTTTCATTCAAGGAACATTCTATTTATAGTAGCTAGATAGAGTAGTAGATGTCATTTTTTAGGGAATCATCTATTTGCAAGAATTTTGACCCAATGAGTAGAATCCACTTTTACTTTTGAAATTATGTGGACTTTTAGATCATGGAAAAGATTATAGAGGGGTATAGGCATATTTTATGAAGGAAACACCATAACATGTAAAGGTTAGCTAGAAAGAACACTTTTAAGTGACAAATAACCATGAGATTCCATCCTTAAAAGAATGAAAAGTATCCATGAGAATCATCCCATGAATAGAGATGTAGTAATCATGTTTAAGATAAGGCTAAAAGATGATGGTTAATCACACAATTCTTGTTTAGCCCTTGGTCCTTAAAATGGGTGAGATGAAAGGAATGAATACTTAAGGGACGAGTTTATAATAGAAAAAGGTTATATAACACTCAATTCAACAATAGAATGGTTGAAGATCCAAAGTGTTGAGGGGATCGGTTCGGGTCCACCTTCCGGAAGAAAAATGATAAGCACATGATCCATATGTATGTGTGACGATATAGGGTCCAAGTCAATTAGAAGAAAATTTTCCGCATTTACTTTTCTCCGCATTTGTTACATGTTGATTTTCTTTCGGACGAGGTCACCAACCTCAAGGTTCATTCTTGGGTATTTTTTCGTAGACATGTTTGATACATTTTTGTATATTTGAAGGTGATCAAGAGTGGTAAGACAATTCTTTTCTAGTAATTTAAGTTATGTCAAATGGTCTTGGTGAAAATCATCATTAGTGAGCATATATTTTAGTGAGATATGGAGAGATGGAATTCGGACTTCGAGAGGTAAAATGGCCTCTTTACCGTAAACCAAAGAAAAGGGTGTGGCATCGTTGAGGTATGAAAGCTAGTGTGGTAAGCCCATAAGGTGAAAGGAATGTGCGTATGTTAATCCTTTCCAGTATCATTGAACACTTTTTGAAGAATTTATTGAGGGTTTTGTTGGTTTATTCGACTTGGCCATTTTCTTGGGGGTAGTAATGTGAAGAGAAACTAATCTGGATGCCAAATGTGTCACATAATTTCTAAAAGGTTTTGTTTTTGAATTGTTTACCGTTGTCATGATAAGTCACTAAGGAACACCAAAGTGAAAAATTATGTGATGGTTAATGAATTCACATATTTTATCGGCCTTTGTAAAAATAAGAGTTACAACTTCCTCCCATTTAGTGTAATATTCCGTAGCAGCTTATAATCCATTAATAACATTGCGAAGAATGAGTGTTAATCTTTCCAATGAGATCTAGACCCCACCGAGAGAAAGGCCAAAGATCTCGTGCGACCTATAAGGCATGACTATGGGTATGGTGAAGTTTAGCATGTTTCGATACTTCACACAACACTTAAAATAGTCACAAAAATGGTGGTTTAAGTTTGGTCAATAATAACCCAAGTAAAGGATGTGCTTAACAATAGCTAAACCACGTAATTGACCACCGCAAATTCCATCGTGGACCTCTTTGATAGTATATGGTATTTAAAAACTAGTTAGGAAACATAAGAGGATGCCATCAAATCCACGTTTATAAAGTTTACCACCCATGATGACATAGTGAGAGACACTTTTGATGAAGGATCATCTCCTATTAATGGTAAGATGCAGAGTGAGAATTGAAAGGGAAATGCAGTCATCTAATTGATTATACCAAATATCACGTGGTTCAATTTCTATTTTTACGAAAAAATTAAACTCTAGGAATAGGTAAGATGGTGATCATAATCTTTGTATTACAACCAAGATCTTCAAGTATAATGGTGAAGTGGGTATTTGAGAAATGAGACAAGCCATGGTATCCGAAATAATTTTTCGGAGCGCAGAGTAGTATGAAGTTCATAATGGTCAAAGGTAGTCAAGAGAATGTTGACATGACATTTATACTTTTGAATTATATCATTACAACACCTGGTACTATCCATTAACTTGGTTGAGCACCACTGGGAATCCATTTCTTGAAAAAAGATAGTTGTTAGAATCATGGAGAGAAAATATACATCATGGGAGAATCAAATTCATATTTTGAGGTTTTGGGTTTCTAAAATTTGAGAATAGTAAACAGCTTCCTCTGGGTAGGTGAGCTGTAATAAATGACAATATGGGCATGCTTTCTTCTCAAACAAGGAAAAATTAATGAATGTATGGGTTCTATAAGATTACCCATCACTCTTGCACGTTTCATGATGGGTTTTGTAGGTGATTGAAGAAAGAAATTAATTTTTCTCCTCCCTCTCACTCAATATTTCTTCCTATAAATGTGAGGGGTTGCATTGTGCAAAGTTTTGGTAATTTTATCCTCCCATACACCCCTCTTCTTCTAGATCTCTAGGCCTTCCTCTAAATAATTTAATGGCTTCATGTCTTCCCCTACTGGATATTGTATTATGTAAATTTTAATGGAGCAATAAAATCATGTTTGTTATATATTTTTATCCTTCCATGATTTTATTTTCTACTTACCTTTCATTGTTAAATAGGTGGTTGTGCATACTTCTTGTTCATTACAGATTTGGTGTGTTGTGACCACTCGAGAATGGTGTATTGAATGTGATATAGTTTGTGGTGCAAGATCACCCTTTATAGGTTCATTTATTTCATTATTTTTACAATCTAGGGAAGAGATTAGTACTCCTTTCTTGGTGTATCACAACTCTTAGTGTAAGTTTATTTCATGCAATCCTCCTTTACCGTATCTCCCTGGAAGTGTTAGGTTAGGGTTAGTATATTTTCTTGCATTAGAATTAGTTTGAAGTAGGTATGTTGGGAGCAGGAACCTACCTTCTCTAGAGAGCTATCATGTTTCGCAATGTCCCACATTTAGGATATCTCAATGTTATGTAATCACGCCGAAGGTCCCATCTTAAACCAGGCCATTAGGGGGTGTTATGATTTTACTACAAGTATTAATAATATAAATAATTATGTTTCACCTCAAAGTATACGATAAAACATACAAGGTAATGCTTAAGGAGGTATACCTATGGTTATGTAGATTTGGTATGTGCACATTATAGAAGTTGATCAAACTAAATGTGAGAGATTCCCTTTGGATAGAGGAACGACATGCATAAGAACACAAAAAAACAACCAAGTGATATTAATTAGCAAATGACAGTGGGATGCCTAGTGATTGCTAGTTATGGGAAGTGTGATACTTCCTAGATGGTCATCAATCCACTATTTTTATCGATTAATGAATGTAAATACAAGAAGTAAAAGACCTATTGCTAACACTTTGATTTATGTATCTAAAAATGTTATCAACACAATCGGATTAAGAAAAATATTGAAATAAAAACTAATCAAGCATAATACAAGGTATATTTCTTGTTGGGGAAGATAACAAAGGTGTTAGGTAAGGTCACTCGGGTATCCGGTAAGGTTTGGGTAGAGTTTAGTGGGGTTATAGGTTTTTGGTAGAGGTGAGAGAAAACACATGTGGCCGATATCGGTTGGGTGACTGATGTCGATAAAGATTGGAGACAGAGACGATGGTTAAGGTGATCGATGTCGGTTGGGGAGATTTTTAGTAATTTAATAAAATCATTTTTGCACTTGTCCGTGATTATACAGATAATGAAGGGAGAGTGGTTGGGTTCATAATATTACCAAGAAGACTTAGGAATACATAGGGGGCAAGTACGGAGAGCCAAAAGTCCATAGGTGGTTGGATTGATGGATTGGTGAGAAGGTAGAGATAAAGGAATATAGGAGGAAGTAAAGTATAATGAAAGAGGTAATGAACCTATACTTTACTTAAAGCACCATATGATTAAAATCACGTATACTTACTTGAATTTGTAGATTTGGTAGGTAAAGGACGATGCTAGTTCATCCATGAATATATTTTGTGTCCATTGCCACGGAAATACTCCCGAGTGCTCCCGTGACTATTATAATGCCTTGGGATGAGAATTAGAGGCTTGTTTGGGCTGTGGTGAGTATATCATGTTGTCTAGATGCTTTGAGAAGTCTCGATTCATGATTGAATGAAATAGTACTCTCCAAACTTAAAATGACCAACCCAGGTAAAAGGTTGCAAAGTTGTATATAAAGTAACCAATGACGGTTAGGTGACCGACATCGGTTGAGGAATAATCAGCATTGGTTAAGGTGGGAAAGTATAGGTTTACCAAAAATAGGAAGATCTTCCCAGATTTGGCATGCTTTCTCATTGAGTCTTCTTAGGAAAGTGGAGTTCACGTGAGAGAAGCCAAGAAGAACTTAGAAAAGGTCTAGTTAAGTTTAGGAAGAATTTTTAGTTATTTAGGTCAAGTTAGTGACTCAAAGACTATGAGTTATAACTAAGTGATGACTCAGTTGTTTGAGCATAATGACTCACCCATTATGAGTTAAATGCCTCTAGAATGGGTTCAAGGTGAGGTGTCTTGGTGAGGTGGAGGTGTGAGGGTGAAATTTATTTAATTAAAATAATTAAATTAATTAATAATATGAAGGTGAATATAATAGGGTGATGGTGTGTTTAATTATTTAAAAATGCAGACTAAGGGAGTGTGACCTAAATTTGGTGTCTAAAAATTAATACTATTTTGTAATACTTTTATAAATTTATATGCATATATTTTTAAATACATTCACAAAATAATCTATTTCTAGATATCAATGATCCTTTATATGCTAAGGAAAACATTCCTTCCTTGATCACATCAATCTTCAAGAATATTCATTGAATTCTCATCCAACACCAACAATAAAGTAAACTTCTACTCAATGTCTATTTCTAGAAAAAGAGACAAGAAGATAAATATATTGCTGTGAGAGAGCCCAGATGCGAAGTTGAAGGGAAAGAACATAAAAAAATCTATATCAGAAGAAATAGGAAAAATTGGACTATAAGAAGGACTTTTAAGTTCGAATGGGCAACCAAATACCCTTTTTTTGAGCCTCGTGGATCCGAAAATAGTAATGATGTTATAACTCAATGCCCATGCAAAATATGCGATTAGAAACAAGTGAAGGATCAAAAATCCATCTTAAACTAGACACCATTGAAAAAAATTGTGAGAAAATATATATTTTCCAAAAAAATAAATCATGGGAGCATAGCTAGATCTCATAAATGAAAAAATGTAAAAGACTATATGCATGTAAGATACGTAGAATAATATGAAACAAAACAATTTTTAAAAAAATATAAATGAAAAAGATGGAACAAATGTAGAAAAATTGAGAAAAGCTACGAGACTAAAATTAATGCAAAAAGTATTTAGTTTGCTATCGTATTCTATATATTTAGAAAAGGTAGACCAATTTAAGATTTTTAGAAAAAAATTTGTATCGTGTTATTGGGTTGCAGAATGTTCCTTAATAACATTGGTCGATACCAAGTGGCTAGAAAATTACAAAATGTATTTCTCTCATAGAAAATGAGGATCTAAATGAGTCTTTTCAAACAGAAAGTTTATTTCCCTTTTAATTGATGAGGTTAAAACAATGTATAATACTTATGGGGTTTTTATTCATGTATACACATTTACAAATTAAGTTAGAACTCCCCATCTCTCACCAATTCATCAAATGAGTGAAAATTTTAATTGTTATGGAAAAATCACAACTCCCCTCGAATTGTCGATTGTTTAAGGGGAATTAGGTGTGATTACATAATATGGAGCTATCCTAAGTGTGGGACATTGTGAAATGGGATAAATATCTAAAGAAGATCGGTTCCCGATCCTAACCTACCTGCCACTAACTACTCCTAATGTAGGAAAACTACTAAATAATCCTAATTTAATGCTTCCAAGGGGACAAAGAGAAGGATACATGGAATAAAAACCTACACTAAGAGTGGCGATACACTAAGAAAGAAGTGATGATCACTTCTCCAACCCGTAATAATGATGAATAAAGGAATCTAGAAAATGGTGTTCTTTCACCAAAACTAGATCACACCTAGTACATAATTCTTGAAATGAACACAAAACACTAAATCAGTAATGAATGAAGATATACACAACCACCTATTTGTAATGAGAGGCTAGAAAAACACAAAAATAAAGTAGAGGCTTTGAACAATTAATACAAAACACAATTTTATTTCTCCTTAAAATTCACATAGTACATTGCATGTAGGGGAAGGAATGAATCCATCATAGTATTTGGAGGAAGGCCTTAAGCCCCGTAAAAAAGGGTTGCATGGGAGAGAAAAATGATCAACCTTTTGCACATGAAAAATCCTTACATTTTATAGAGGAAGAAAATGAGGGGATAGAGAGGAAACAATATCTATAAATGCACTCCAATCTCCTAAAATCCATCGGTGTCCTTGCAGGAGTGATGGGAAAATATTCAAATCCCATACTCCATTATACCTTAATTGTTGAGGAAGAGAAAAGGGCCATACTTCATAATTTTTGGTAGGTGAAAAATTTGTAACATTCCTCTAAAATAATGGACTATATTTCCCAATATTGAAATATTTAACATCACTAAAATTAATAAAACTTTAGTGCAAATTGAAAAAGTCTAATTTTGTGCGGTTTAGCTCCCGATAAAAGTTATCACCATCCGAAGATGAGGGTATCATGCTGCAATAAATGTGAGTGGTTGATCTACCTTTCCAGGATCTTTGATCTTGCACCAATCTTTGAAATTTTAAATTTTAGACTTCATGAATTTAGAATTTTGGGTTTTAGAACTCAAGTTGTGATTTGCATGCACTGGAGTTATAATGTTCTCAAACTTTGAAACTCTGAAATCTAAAAACATTGTAGACCATCAGGATTTCAGAACTTTGGGTTTCAGGATTTTGGGGTTTTGGGTTTCGGGGGTTTGATATTTGGGGTTTCGTGGATTCAAGTTTTGAGTATTATTCATTCATCGAAGTGACACATTTCTCCAAAATACTGAAATCTGAAATATGAGCTATAGACTTTGGGTTTCTTACTTTTTCCCCTCTTTGCGTGACACCTGTTCATCGCTCGACCCATTGATAATTCCAAACTCCCAAATGTCAAGTCTAAATTTTAGACTGGACTTTGATGTCCTACTGAAATTTTGAGCTCGTTGATTCATAATTTCCTTCCACCGAGTCTAAAGTTCTTGCACCTGTTGACCTTGAAAACCCCCCGAGCCATTTTCAAACTTTGGTGTTTTGGGCTTATGATTCATTATTTTCATTTGATGTAGTAAAATCCAAATCACTTAATCCCCAAGTCCAAAAATTTGGACTTTAGGCATTTTATGCTCTTTAAATTACTTACTCAACTCAAGATTGAGTCCTTTTTTCTTTCTTTATTGGAAAACATGGCTCCCAAACTTTGGTAAATCCCTTTTCGAGCTCTCTTCTATAGCTCGATCATTTATATAATTTTGAATCCTCAAGCCCTTGGCTTAACAATTCATTACTAACCCGAGCCCAACACCCTATGATCATTTCTTGTCATTATACCATTGATCCAAGTCTCGACATGTCAATGTGAGCTCTCATGGCTGAATCGATCCCTCGATTTTATCTTTGTGAGGTTCTGTTAGGTCATGTTTTCCCAATTTTCCCCGAGGGAAAATGGAATAACAACTTGGTGACTTGCAGGGACAACTTCCTACTAGATGTTAATGTATCTCGTATCCTTAGCATGTCTATTGGGATGGGGTCACTATATACCTAAAAATGATATGACTGTTGAATTTTGAAACCCGAGACTGCTCATAATTTATTAACTTGATTCCACTCACGATTTCACTCTCAATTCCCATAAGAGAATCTTAAAGTTGAAATTTGTGAGAGTAGAAGTTTTTAAAACACAGGAATTTCACCTGTTCCTTCCTATGACCTGATTTTTGAAGTATGAAGCACCCAAAATAGATGATTCTTGACATGCATTTCACACTATGGAGTTTTAAATAAGACCTTATTGGAGTTGTGACATCATGGAACTCTATCAAATTTCAATTTTTTATTTCTTCTTGAAAGTTCCAATTCAACATGTTATGGGAAGATGTTTTTTTATTTTGCGGAGGAAATACAAATTTTCCTATGATTGATCTTAAAGGAGTTAAGGAATGAAAAATTAGTAAAACATGTCCTTAATATTGATTTTATTTTCTCTACATTTGTTTTCTCTTGAAATTTACAATTGTTCCTCACATGTATGATCTTCGTTTTCCAGTAAGGTTATTTCGAGAGACATATTGAAGCCTGGTATACTTTGTTGAGCAATACAACATGAACAAACTATGTTCAAAAATAGAAGATCATACATGCCTAAGTAGGAATGCAGAGTATTCATAAGCACTTGTGATGCTGAAAATAAATCCCACACCTACCCTACACTAAACGAGAAGGAGAGAACAAATCAAACAAATCCTACCATTAGTAGTGCAAAGTAGCTTCCCTTTCTCAAGAATGGTATCCATGTGGATGATTTGACACTAAAAATGGATGAGCATATGAGTTAAAAACTTATAAGATAACAAACATTCACCCAAATCATTAAGGTATAGATTAGGCACAAAAATAATATCCCCCTAAATCACTCACATGGGGGTTCTGAGGTGTTATGGCCGATGCATATAGTCCTTAGTACTACGAATATCATCCTCATGTTCGAGAGATGAACACAAATGGTTGTAGAAACTCTTTTTCTATTTCCAAAAAATCTAGATACCTAATGGGGCATGGCACAAGCACTAAATTTACTTTACTCTGCGTCTTCATAAGAAATCCTTCATGCAAACTTTCATGGAAAAAGGTGACTATCGATAATTGAATACTTTTCTCTTTCCACATCCATAGAAAACTGATGTGTCACCTTTGAGAATGATATGGGAGAAATGGCCTCCTCATGCTTTTCAACTTCATTGGTAATGTAGAGCTCCTACTTGTCTGACATGCTCTTTGGAAGATTCATTTCCTCCAATCTTGGCTCAAGAGGATTCTTATGAAGGATATGCTACTCTTGCATGTGATCCTCTTTAGAAATGGGCTCTTTTTCTTGGAAGGTGGATGATGGAGGATAAAATGATGTGATCTCCATAGGCTCCTCTTCATTAAAAAAATCTTCATGGCCAACGAATAATTTATCTCCTAATTTTCATGATGTGTCACTTAATCGACTCATAGCGGAAGCATACTCCTCTTCTTTTGGATTTGGATTTGTTCTTATTTTCTCCCTAAATTTTAAGTAGATGGTTGATTAAAAATTTCTAAAAACAAAGTTCCCTTGTGGAAACTACATTCGAGCATTTTGATTGCTTGATAATCTTTCACTGTTTCTTACTTTTCTTCCATTCTTGCAACTTCATCTTTCTCCACCGTGGCTAGAATTCAGTCTACTCCATTGGCCTAACCATTAAGGGGATGTTATTAATCCCCAAATTTTAGAGCCAGGATTACAAGGCTTCTCATCATTTCTTGTTTTCTTGACTCTTCTTCTTACAAAATCTGCCTTCCGATCATCCATGTTCTAATAATCATGAGTGGAGTTTTTTTGCAAGAGGAGGAGAGTGTACAATTTTTTTACATATCACTATGTTTGTGGGTGAGGATGTGGGGTAGCATGTATCATATTATGCATGTCAAATTATCTAACCTTATCTCGTGTCACCCGTGATAAATGTATTATAAAATAATCAATAAATATTTGTAAATAAAAAATATGCTAAATATTATTAATTATACAATACCTTGCATGTTTGGAGACACGACGACTTGATCTTGACACTGAGAATGAGTTTTATTGATATTCATATTTTCAACCTTGAAACGTTACGAAAAAATCCATTAGTATTAAAATATTGTACCACTTACTATTAAGTTAATTAATTATTATAAAGAGTAAACAATAATGTTTATACCTGTAGAGAAGTGTGATGGCATAGAAATTTGTTGCAGTGGATCTATTTCCCCCCTTTTTATTTTTGATGAGTAAATCGTATAGGGGTTGATTCCTCTCGAATCCATATCAGAATCAACAGAGACCTTGGGAGGGGCTTTACCCTGAGCAATAGCTTCCTTATGAGAGTTTGCAAGCATAATTATTCTCTACAAAAGATAACATTACTATAAGTATTGCATTCAAAAATAAGTAATCGATATAATGTGAAAATTAATTGTTACTTGTTGTTCTTCAAGAGATAGACCAATCATTTTGTCATTAATTATAGTTAGAACTTGATCGTTCTGCAATTGGAGGAAAGCTTCTTGATAGAGAGAAAGTAGATAATTGGTAGAAGAGAAAACAATTTTGGATTTATCGAGTTATTTGTCTTGATTTGAGGGCATATATGATATTTGTTTTAATTCGATTGGATAAATATGTGCACCAATTGTATAATTGGCCCACAAGTGTATGTAATATATATTGAACCACCCAAAGAGGAATGTCTACAAATCTACCCTACAACACAATCCTTGCTTGAAATAGAGATATCATTGCATAAAATAATTTATTTGTAATGCCTTATATAACAAGGCCTCTTTTGGTATGATTAACGTAGGAGTCGCAACAAGAAACGAATAATGCTAGAAAAATGGAAGTCAACTAAAATTATTAAAATAAATAAATGAAAATAATTTTGAACTTACCATCAACCTACACATTGTAATGAGAATCCAAAAACAAATTGTCTTCATCAGTAAGGACCTCATTTGTAGTGACAGTGGCTAGTTTAGGAAAGGTAACACAACTAATCTGTTGGATGTCTATGGGGTCCATGGTAAAGGATACTCTACGATCCAATAGGGGAATGGAAAACTATGCATCCTTTTGGCTATAAAAATTCATCGAGTTATTAAGGAGAGCTATATCGGTTTCAAATTGGGGCATGTGGACAAGCCCCGTGAATTTTTATTTCTACATCCACTCCTTGGGTGTATCTTATATTTTAACGAGAACTATAATGTAAGGTCACATGATATTTTTATATTGGAATTTTTAGGGAACAATAGGAGTGACAATGGAGCTGGACATTGTAGAAAGATTTGGAAACTTTACCATGAAAGTGGTAGAAGTATGAGTAGGTATATGATTCTAGGTGCACGTTGGTCCCATAGAAAATGGTGATCTCGTGATCACTTTGGATGTACAAATGCTAAAAATGAACCTCTTATGGGTATATATAAGGTGTGTCCTAAAAACATTGGGAAGATGGTGAAAAATGGTTGGTATCGAATTCTAAGGCATGTTCGAGAGGATGCATAGAAAACTTGTTCGTCCTAATTTCAAGCGGATGACCGAATAACTTATCATTAAACCTAGGTGAGATGGTAATATAATCTATGTTAGATGGTCATCCCATAAGTGCCGTGCACCTAACTAACATGCAAAATTGTCAAAACTCATGAAGTTGACCGTCAAAGCCGGATGAGAGGAATATCTAATAAATATTATATGGTCATCGACATAGATGAGATGGATGACCATGTATGTTAGACATACCTCCAAGTACAATAAGCTATCATGTAACCAGATTGGACAAAAATTTACCTACATGGTTGCACGATAATAGTTATATGGTCGAATAACACCTAGCCAACACTACGAAATAGATTTGAACAAAGAACATTGGATTCTCCTTTGGCATGAAACACTTTTTTAGAGATTCACCATCATTTCAAAAGTTTTTTTGGAGATTCTCATATCATTCTATAATAATATTTCATGGGGGCTCTTAAAATGAACCCTAGAATGGTTGAAAGCTTTAAGGCCTACTTCAAAAATTCATTTTGAGTAGGTCCATCATATAAGCAAAATATCAGTAGATGTAAAGGTTACTATTTCCTCCCTCCTGGATATGCTCTCACATGCATCTAATTCACAATTTTTGGTTGAGAAGCTAATGGTCCCAACCTATGAAATTCCTAAGTTTGAGATGGTGCAGAGATTGTTGGTCCCAACTTTCCCTGGCACCATGATATATATACCTACCTCTATGACCACACTCTTTGATCCCACCTCCCTTGTAGCCATCACAAGTCATTCATAAAACGATCCTCTCATTTCACTATCCTTGTTAAGCCTTGTATTGTAGAAGCTTTGACCGAACATTGTTGTGATGAAAAATTCCCAAGAGGCTAAATCAACACTTTAGGAAGTTCATGCGGGAATTTGCAAGTGTTGGACAATAGTCGTATGGCCCTAGCCAAAAATCTTCAAATAACAGTTATTATTGGCACAATATAGAAAAAGATGCATGTTCATATGTCTGAAAATGTATTTGATGTTAAAAACATGTTGACCTCATCCATGCACTATCCCAATATTTCTAACCCATCACTACCCCATGGCCCTTTTCTACTTTGGGTCTTGATCTCATGGGAAAATTAAATCCCACTTCCTCTGATGGTCACAAGTTTATTATTAGTGAAATGGGGTACTTCACTAAATGCATCAAGTAATGTCATTCACCTATGTCACCGGTAAAAAATATACAAATTTATTCTTAACCACATCACCTCTCTCTATGGTATTCCATCCACTTGCCTTGTTAAGGAAAATGGGAAATCCTCCAAAATCAAGAAGTCCGTGAACTTTGTGACCATTTCCATATCAAGCTCAAATTTTCCACCCCTATTATCCACAAGGAAATGGTCAATCATAAGCATCTAACAAAATGCTAAAGTGCATTCTTGGAAAAAATAGGAATATAGTAGGACGATATTGGCATATGTATATAGATCCCACCTTGTGGGCCTATCGCACCTCCATCCACACTCCCACTAGTGCCACCCCATACTTTCTTGTGTTTTTGTACTCAAGTGATTCTTCCCATTGAGATCGAACTCCCATCTTTACGTGTTTCTCTCAACACCTCATTGATGATGAAGACTATCATGTCCATCGTCTTCAAGAACTCAAACTTCTTGATGAGAAACTCCTTCAAGCCCTGGACCATCTCAAATCATACCAAAACCACCTCTACAAACATTATAGCAAGTGCATCAAAAAATCACAAATTTGTATTTAGTGACCTAGTCTCAAAATAATATTAGCGTGACACTAATTTTTATCATGAAAATAAGGGAAAATTCAAACCTAATTGACTTAGACCATATGTATTCATAGCCAAATTTGGCTCTGATGCTTATAAGATTTCTCATCTGAATGGATATGAGCTAGACGAGCACATGAATATCATGCATCTTTGATGCTTCTATGCTAAAATACCTATTACTAAGAATCAAAATAAACTCAAAAATAATTTTTAAAATAATAATAATAATAAAATACAAATAAAAATAAAAATAAATACGTCCAAAGGTGAAAACCACTTCAGTGGCACCTTGGGAAAGTACCATGGTGAAAACCGTTTCTAGCACTATGGTAAATCAGATCCTCCATCTACTAGCACTCTACAACACATATAGAAAAGAACACTGGAGGAAAATTACCCTTCATCCCTACATCCATATTCACATTTTCATCCCAATCTACCTTATCCATTCTCTAACTCTAGACACATTTTTATCCTTGCTAAAAGGAAAAGATTTTTCATGATTAGGAATATCTATCCCGATCCCAACCAAGGTCACATTGTCCATGATCATATCTTAGGAAAAATATTTCAAGGATTCTAAGTCAAATGTTGAGAAATACAACCCTTGTAAGATCCTGAGGCCTTCATTTCTCTCCATCCCCCATTTACATTTATTGTTACTTATTCCCTGTCACTCTCCTTTCTCTTTGTTATCCTGTCACGTTTAACGCCATGGTTATATTGTAAATATTTATACAAATTTGAGAACATTTAACATCCATCCCATTTGTAAATACTAGTATTACATCAATAACATAAACAAATACACTACCATCTAGCTATCGTTATACATCCATTTATTCATACATAAAAATCCATGACCTAAATCATAACCTACATCTAACAAATAATCATCATCTCATCCATAATCCATAATCAATACTAAAACCATCTAACAATATCAACTCATCAATAACAAGTACTACCCATCACAACCATACTTCACTCACTACATCATCATATCCATCACTAACATGAGCTAACATCCAACACATCACATCATAAATAAACCATCATGATAAATCACATCCTACACATCATATGTCATCCTAATCACAACAACATAATATACAATAATCATGATCCCATCCACATTTCATCATCATCAAGACAATCATCTAATAATATTCATTACAAATAAATACCACCCATCATTAAACTACATCACCATCACTATATAATAAAATAAGTTAGTCATCCCAAACTCATCATAAAAATACATATCCAAGTCATCATCATATCATATAAGTAACATTAATAAACATCATCAATGTATACACTATTCATGATAACATTTCATTATTATCATTATGTCATTAATTAAATCATCTAAATACCATCATCACATCACATTTTCCACTACCATTATGATAATTATTAAATCATTACACATCATCAAAAATCCAAAAATTAAATACTAAATCATCATCATCATCATCATCAAAGACATAAATTCACTTCACATCACCTAATAAATAAACATCATCTCATCAACATCATCTAAACAACACACATCACACCACAATATCAAATACATCATCATGAAATACATTTTGCATCATCACTATACATCAAACATATTACACTCATACTCATACACATGTCCGATAATTTTCACCTATATAAAAAATGATACTCATCCATATCAATATATATATATAAATATGACCATGATTGGTCATCACAAAATATCCCATAACATATACATGAAATCATACATCGAAAATATAAATAATAATGATACATCCTGAATCATAAAAATGTGACCATGATGGTCATCAAATATCCAAAAATACATATAATATAACACAATGGTGCTCATCACTTTGCAGAGCTCCCAATATCCTCCCACTCCACCAAGTGGCAGGTTGTTCAACACTCGTAGTACTCCCGGAGTTATGACATGTTGTGATCTCTCACGATCCATGTCCCATCCCTTTATTTCCCTCTACCGAGCCACATGATCTATGTAACTTAAAACATTTAGCCACTCATGTATCAAAATATCCTCATAATAACGCATCTCCGCCATCAAGGCCTAATCTAATGCTATAATGATATTTTATCCAGGGGACCCATCCATCTTGATCTTTGATGTGCTTGAACTTCACCATGTGATCCACCCTCGTGATGTGTCTCAGGTGTCTCACTCCTCTATTATATCTAATGGGCCTTATCTCACTATATAAGTATCCCTTTACATGATATCTATCCAATGTCCACCCTACTCTCTCTCTTGTTCGATCCAGATAACTCCCCTCTAATCATGTAATATACTTTCCTCCCTCTATCTCCCCATCATTGACAACACAATCCCTACTCGTATCAAACCATATACATCTCTTGTACAAGAGCTAAAACTCTAGCTCACAATCTTGATATATCTATACTCGCACACAAGCTTCCCTCTCTAGCATGTCTATCAATTCCTATATATCAACACCCCCATATCATGACCCTAATCCACCTCTACTCCATCCCTTGACCCATCAACTACTCCCATCTTGATCCTCATGTACCAAAAGGCCTTGATATATCTCTCTCGTAATGGAAAACCACCTGCAATCACCTCAGTAACATAATCTAAATCCATCAAATCTACCTCCTACCTATCTAGACTCTATACATGTGAATTCACACTGGATACTACAATATTGGCCCACCCAAAATAATCACCGGGAGGTGCCTACCAGTAACTCCTCCTCCTTTTACCATGGGTATATGTACCACTAATGCCTATCCCTATAAGATCCCTTTATGACCATGACGGTGACCATGCACAAACCTCATGTCCCCAAGTGGAAGTGTCACTTGTGTTGTTCTAATACCTTTCCACCACTCATTATAGCCATGTATAGTCCTCGGATCTACCACTACTAGTAATAGTGATCATGGAGTAACTTGAATATCATCCACACTAGCTCTAGCTATCACTACAAGAATCATGACACCCCAAATCCTCACCTCTTGAGTCATCTCGTGCAAGTAAATATATGATGGCCAACCAATACCCTACACTTTACAACATTTTCACAATACTAGATCCGGTCTATACCGATCTACTATATATGGATGTCCTCAAACTAAATAATAAAGAGTTTGGATCCTACTTAAAATTTCTTTTATCTCCCTCCCATGCCTCATAATGTTAATATGGCCACCACATAATATCCACTAGTTATAACCATCAATACACCACATGTGCCAATCTACCTCCCAAATGCTCACGCCTACTTATAATTATCCACTAATCATATGTTTATTTCTCTCCAACTTAGCGCTCCTCTAGTATCCCAATCGGTCTACCCACAAGCAATTTTCTCATAACTCCATATCTCGCAATAAAATACCTCCTCAATAATCCCACCCCTTTGATTACCACACTATGTATATCATGATATAACCATGCCAATATTATTGAGCCCATACAAACATGGTCTCATCCTCGAAACATCGAATATACCACATCCATAAACCCAATATCAAATCCACACCTTCCATCATCTGGGAATAAATATAGCAAATCAATGAACACAGTAACAATGGTACACACTCCATATATCCCTCTCTGAAATAAAAACCTAAGTCTATCTATAACCCCATGGGGTGAATCCTCCACCTCGGTCAAAATCATAATCTATGTACAAGCCTAGCATGTGTCATACCACTGGCTCTCACTCTATTAGTAGTTGATAAATCTAGTAGACATCCTCTAATGTCATCATCATCTCCCCGGCTTAAGAAACCAAAAGGTTCTCATCTCCGAATACCAGCACTTTACAAAATGTCGTTAGTAACCCTCATTCCATCTCACATATAAGGCATCCTAACCACATTAGGAGACCCGGTGAAATAAATGCAGTAATGATGCCTCATCCTCCTTTGCCTCTAATTCTACACCTCCCAATAAATGTATCAGGGAAGCCCATCATCAATGCCTCACCTACACAGCCTCCAACTCAACCTACACATACAAACAATCTATATTATCCCCCTACATCTCACTATTCCACCTATCCACCTCATTTCTACTTATTCCCTCCCAAAATAACCTTACCCAATCCACCATTATCACTTAATACCCCTTTACCCTAACATAAACCCTATTATATGCAAATGTTCTATTTTGTTAACATATGCACCAATACATAACATATACAAATGCGCTAATATACATCCCATTTTTCACATATACGCTTAAAACCTAATCCCACCTCGCTCAAATGTGCTAAACCAAATCCCATCTCATGTAAATGCATTAAACGTCCTAACTACCCCACACAATTTCTCACCCGATCCTCGATGTGTAAATGCTAAAACCTAACCCAACAAATATGTAAATGCGCCTAGTGCCAATTCCTTTCCATGCGCTAAAACTGTACTAGACCATACCCTAAATATAAAATGTGTACAAACTCATACCATTTCCCATATTCAATGTATGCATTAATATTTACCACATATGCACTATTTATTCCACATATGCATCAAAATGCTGTGCCTAAGCGCCAATTCAAAACCTATCCACCTAAAAAATACAAAAACCTCAAAAATATGTAAAAATATAAAAAAACATAGAATTAATAACAAGGTACTTGTTGGTGACTTGATAGCTCCCCGACCGTGTATTACCCCTCACTACATCTCCTCAAAGTGGTCCACAATCCTCTCATAAGCCATCACATCTTCTCAATATCTCTTTTCAACTATGCGTGGTGAAAATGATTTGCTCTGTGAACCCCAAACCCCTTTTATACCCACCACATGCCCTAAAAACTTCGAGAGAATGTCCTCCTACCCATCGTGCGTCTGTTTTTCATCCTATTTCTTCTAACTTTGCTAAATCTCCCTCCTATCACCTAAAAATTAAAAATCATCAAAATAAAAAAAAATAGAAAATTAAAAAATCGTACAAAATCAAAAAAATTGTAAAAAAATCAAAAATATTTTTTTCAATAAAATCTTAAAAATTTAGCATATCATGAACACATAAAAAAAAAAATTTAAAAAAATGGAAAAAAATCATCACAAAATCCATACAAAAACAAAACATATGTATTTTTTTGTTTTTATGTGTTTACTTATTTGTATTTACATTTTGGCTAATGATATGAGGCATCTTTTATTTCTTTTCTTTTTACGATCTAATGATATTAGGACCATATTTTTGCACTATTTCGATCGATGATATGGGGCCACTTTTTTTTACAAATTTTATCCAAATATATGAGGACATGAGCATCTCAAAATTACATTCCATGAGTTTTATACCTTGGACACCTTGTCTTATTCCACAAAATACTGACACTACTAATGATGATATCCATGTGCACTTTATTATAGCACACCCCCTTATCATCACCACACTAATCATCATCATCATCTAAATAACTATCTAACCTCCTCATCCTCTTATCCAATCAATCCTTTCATCAATCAATCAATCTCCACATCTAAATCTTATCATCTCGCATCCAACATCCAAAATCCTCACCCCTTGGCTGGGGCATCTTTGATCCAAAAACCAATCCTCATTCTCAAATAAACATCCCCAATCTTATAATATTTTAAATCAAATCACTCATCCTCAAATTCTAACATCCTCAAATCTAAACTCCTACATCTTCCCCCATGTAATGCATCGTTGACTGGGGCATCCTATAATCCACAATAATCAACACCTACCCCCTTGAATGGGCATCATCAAACAAATTTATCCAATTTTTACCCTTTCATACCTCATTGACTTAGGCCATCCAAAATCCAAATCCAATATCTCCTAATCTATTAAATATTCTAGTATCTTATTCCTCTAATATTTCCTCTAATCTTCTCTCACATCTTCTAAACTTTCTAATATTATCCCCTAATCCTCTAATCTTCTAATCCTTTATACCTCTTATTACCTCTAATCCTCATCCTCTCCTCATCCTCATCTTATAATCCTCTAATCATCATCCCATAAATCCTCAAGTATTATAATAATCCTCATCCACTCGCTTTGGTATTTCCTTATTTCGAATGGTTACCCACCTCATTCATCCCCACCTAGTCCCTCGAGGGGCATCATATCACCATCATAACATATTTTCTTCTTTTTTCTTTGAACTTTCATTAACACACAATAAAACTTCTAAGAGGGGTGAAATGTAATCCATTCCCATCATTAACCATATAATAATTAATTATTAAATTAATTAAATCAAATGTTTTAATTATTTCTTTTCATTTATTCCATAATCCCATTATATCCTTAGAAATATTAATACATCATTAATATTTTATTTACTATATTAACTAATCCTCATTAACTATTTTCTAGCAATTTAAAAATACTTATCCACCTACCACCTACTCTATGCCTACTCTATATCTAGCTTCTCCATCTAATCACCCTACTAAACATAATTAATCTCACCTAACTACAAGCTAAATGAACCTCTAAATCTAGAGGCTTCTATTTCTAGAAGCCTCTCCATTTTTCCTCTCTTATTTTCAAATATTCAAATAAAAATCCCTCCTTCCATTGAATTTTTAATTCAATGGAGGATTCTAATAAACTCTAGAATCCTCTAATTCTAGATAATTCTCCATTCTCATGCATTTTAGACCATTGATCTAATCCTACATGGATTAATCTCAACCCTCCATTTAGCTATAAATAGTGGTGCCACCCTCCATGCACACCACCTTAGAATAATTGCAAGTGCATGCTATCAAAATAATCAATCTCCATACATCTAATCAAGCAAAATTCATCATTTTATCAAGGGGAAGTGCTGCCAAAATCAGTCCACAAATCTAAAGCATCTTGACTTCCATCCAAGGAGAAAATCCAAGCTATCAAAGAGGAGGATTTCCACGTGTAGGTAAGTACAGGTATATGATCTTCTCCCTCTTTCTATCATTTCTCAATCTAAGGTAAGTAGATAGTTGTGTTAGCATAGGATTTAAATCAATTTATTTCCTAATTTATAAGTTACATACTAACACCACTTTTTTCTACACTAAGTCTTCTAACATTCCTTCATGATGATGAGCACTTGAAGGAGTAATACTTTAGCTACACAATAAAACCTACTTGTAGAATAATTAGAAAAATTAGATATATGTCAGATTACAAAGGAAAATTACAAGTATAAAATTTTCATGAAGTTATAATTTTAGATGGGTCGAACTCTGCATTAATCAATAATTAAATAAAAAGTATCATGACACGCGTAAATATTGTATGAAGGTAATTGAAGAAGATCATATGAAAATTGACAAAGTGTAATCCAATTTTGATAATACCTTTTCATTTTAGTTGTATGTATGGGAAAGTGAGTAAATTGAAGATTCATTGAACATGAAAGGTCAAAGGTCATGTTGAAAGGTCACTCTTATTCATATAAGCTCATATTTGAGTATGTAATTATAATTGATAGGGATGAGAACTTAGTGCTAGTTTTAATAAAATCGAAGAGTATGAATGTAATGAAACTATGGAAAATTAGGAGAAGATAAGAGAAGAAAGAAGAGATAAAGTAGAGCTGAAACAAGGATCATAATATGTTGATGAAAACAACAAGGTGATCGAGGTGATAAAAAAATATTATGACAAAATTTTGAGTTATTGCTCAACAATTATAAGTGTGTGCTTCCTAGCAAGTAGGTGCTAGCCAAACCAGTCAAGTGGGTGCTTGGATTTGTATTGGAGTGGGAGCTTATAAATGTGAGTGGGTACTTGAAGGTGAGTGGGTTATCACCACATTGTGAAATTATTCAAACCTCGAAAGGACCATTTTTCCAAGATAGTTTTATGTGTCAACATGTTTTCTCCCTTATTCGGTTTCCCACCATACACCTTGTCTTCTCATGTGTTCACGTGTGTGTCTCTCTCTTTCTCATGGTTTAGTATTCATATTTATCATGGTTAATATAGTTAAGTCTAGTTGATTGAATAACTTTTAATCGGTTCAAAGGTTTTTAAAGAGCGCTAGTTCACCCCCTTCTTAGTGCCTATAATTTCTAACACAAATTATAGTAAAGTGATTAATGAAAGTGTCATTGAGATGATAAAGTGGAGAAAATTTGGTAAATATTTTCTATTTATTGAAAATTTGAGTCATGGAAGAGATGTGAGGCATGTATGTATGTAATCCCAACGTCTTTTATTCTAAATTTCCACTCGTATCTTTTTCTTATCCGATAAATAGAATGTCACCCAATTAAAATTTTCAATTCCATAAAAACTAAAATAAAATTAAAAAATCCCATTTTCCCCAAAATTTCTATAAAAAAATCCATTTCTTTTAGTTGTGCAAGGGTTCGATGTCAAAAAATATAACTAAAGGACAAGGTCTCGTATGGTGGGACAAGAATGTATCTCAATAACTTGCACTCCTAATTCTTCCATTCTATAATGGTATTGATGTAATAAGTAAGAGAAACACATGATGAAACATACCTTGGATATATTTAAATGGTATTAAATGAACACTAGGTTCTTGTATCGAGAGGTAGTAATCCCTACATTAGGTCAACTTATGGTTTCTAAGGCTTGCATATCGAATATAAAGGAGAGTACACACTCAAAATATTAGTAAATGGATGACAAGAGGTATGGATCAATGATAGATAGAAAAATCATGTATAACATGACTAAAATGTAAATAAGGGAAAGCTAAGGAGATGATCAAATAAGAGCACTATGCTAACTAGCATTAATGCACAAAAATAATTTATGCAAAATGACAAAGAGAGTTATAGAAATTTCTTGGGGGTGGTTGTTGATACCTTTATATCTCTAGATAAGAATCACACTAGGAGATAATCATAATTATGTGGAGAAGGGGAACATTTTTCCTTTCACTGAATGGCTATAGATGACCCAATCGTGTAAGTAATCCAAAAAAATTAAGTGTATCCAATGTAAGCCAAGCCAAGTTTAAGATGAACCAAGGGTGAAGTGATCAGATGAAAAGTTGGTGAAAAGAGCATAACATATGGTAGTTCATATGAGTTTGGATTCCTTCCTTTGTAAATGTACAAGTTTAGTGAGCACATATACGATGTCATCAATAGACAAAAATCATGCACTGGGTATATTTCTAGGTCCTAAGAACATACTAGCATTCATTAGATTCCTAAGCAATAAAACTAGTAATTAACAACTATCTTTGGCCTCTTCTATGTTTTTTTATTTTCTATTTGGTATTACAGACCCTATAGCCAAGTCATTATTTCACTTATCATTTTTGGCTTTAGACATTAGGATCTAGCCAAAGAAGAAACACCCAAGTTATCATTTCCTCTCTGCAGGCATCCATGACCATTTCTTATCTTACTCACTCTTTTTAGGATTGTCTTATCTTTTAGGAATATTATTTTATTATAAGATATCCTTATAGTTTTCAATTATGAAATTCAAACAAGGGAATCACATAAATGCATAATTATGTGACCAAAATCAAGGACAAAGCTCTAAGAATTACTACTATCACCTAAACATGCATCCAAAGTCATCCATCTAACATCTATTTTAGGGATTAGGTATTGTATTTTCTTAATACACTCCACATGAAGGGGAATCTAATTCTTTTCCATCCACACATTTACATCATTTAGAACATCTAGCCCACTATCTACTGCATCTTACAAAAGTTCATCTTAGGGAAAACTTTCTACACACTCACAAGAACTACATGGAGTCTAAGATGTAGTACAATGCTCAATTGTAATTTCATTCTTTACGGTGACTTCCGTAGTCATTATAACTCTCCATATTAAATATTTCTTTTTTAATTTGATTTGGTTTTCTGGGTTTTATAGGTGAACTTCTATTTTACAAGTTACAGGTACCCTTGGCAAGAAAAGAGTGACACAGGTGATTAACAACAAATATTTGTGATACTTTTGCGACCTTGTGATGATTTTTGCATTCACGTGCACCTAGTGGTAAAATTCAAAGGTGCTCATGCACCCTTTCACTAGTACAAGCTCCCATGTATAGCTCTAGCTCTTAGTTACGTAACTCATCCTAATAATTTCTTACACAGTTCACATCCTATTTAATAGTTTTCCAAGTTCAAAACACTTTTGGATGAACCACAATTCGGATAAGTCACTCTTTGTATACATATTTATTTGGGTTTCATGCTCATATGCTTTACTACTTGTGTCATATTGTATCTAGAAGTTTTATATTATAGTTTACATTGAGCTAGTATACAATTATGGTTTTAGAAAATCCTATTTTTTAAAATTTATTTGGTGAACCCACTATCTAGTAGTTGACTATAGTTATTTTTGTATTTTCTAGGGGATCTCTTCAATGTCTTAAGGACTTCTTGGTAAAACCTTATTTAAATCAAACTATGAAAACTTGCTGAAAGTAAACACACTAAAAGCTTTGCTGAAAGGAAACACACTTGTGGAATGGAAACACACTTGCTTTGGAAAATAAACACACTTGCTTCTAAAAGTAAACACACTTGCTTTTGGAAATAAACACACTCAATTTAGAATGCTTGAAAACAATTGCAAGAAATATAAGAATCTATCTAAACACCTACAGGAACAAGTATACAACAAAGTTTAACTGAAAGAATTAAAACAATACAGAATTAATAGATCTAAGCTATTTGCTGAAGAAATATAAATACCAAATAAATGAATATCCTGGTCCTTGGGGGAGTGGGCCCTTGCTCCTCCTCGAATCAAGATTTAACAACTCAGAATTCTCTCAAATAGAATGGCTATTTTATTGATAAAACATTCGGTATTACAAAACGTACTGGATCTGAGTACTTAGTCTATTTTCTCTTCTCTCTCTATTCTTATCTATCTATATATCATCATATCTATATATATATATATATATCTATCTATCTATGTCTACTTTTATATACATTTTACAATCACAATTGTCTCAATGATTCTGATGAAATCAAATCATGCCCAAAATAGATGCTGAGTCGATTGTGGTTGATCAGATAGCTGTAAGATAACTCTCCCTGGATCTACGTTCAAAAATCTTCTCATCCTTTCTGATTGAAAGGGTCGTAGATGAAAAATCTCTGGATGTGGTTAGAATAGATAACTCCCATCGGTTCTAAAACTTTAGAGAAGTTCCAGAACCATAGGAAATTGTTAAGGATCAAAACCATGAGAGTTCCGAGCTATCCCCAGGAGTTCCAAACTAAGTCCAAAATTCTGGAACTAAATACTGGAGTTCCGAACTAAGTCCAAAGTTCTGGAACTAAATGATGACTATGTGATGGAGTTCCAAAACTAGCTTGGAAGTTTCGAACTAAGTTGTGTGGAACAGATGTTGCTAAAAACATATTGAACACTTCCTGCTTCATTTTCCTCGATTGATTAGACCTACTTTATTACAAAACTGAATTTCAAACACACACTTCATCAGAATTCTAGAGATTTTAACATTAGAATCACAATCAATCAAAAGATAAAATTACATCCTAACTCATATCAGATCAACTAAAAGTCACACAATGCAATCAAACTTAATAAAAAGGAGAGTAAGATGAGATCATATATTATACATTAATCGGACATATTCTGGCCTCATCATTTCCCCCAAACTTACTTGTTTGTAAGTCCCTTTACAAACTTCATTCTTCAAAAGTGGGGTTATATGTTCTGCATTCCATTTGATTGCTCAGATCAAATGGCTGAAACTAGATTTTCCAATGTTTAAACTTAGATGTATTGTACCCTACTCTTGCTTCTATTTTCCTCTCCCACTTTTCAAATTCAGTAGGGTCTTGAGGTTCTCTATTTTTCCAAGGAGACATGGGGGTGAGAAGTAGAGGGGGCCTTGTTCACATTCCCATCCATATTTTCCCATAGGTTTCATTGACTTGGGGAATTATTGTGCATAATGCTTTTTCCCTTTCTAAACTCCAGATCAGATTTGTAGGGGAAATTACTTCCCTTCTTCTCAAGGAAATAGTAAGGAGTTCCCACCTCTTTGAGCATCCTTCATAAATATCTTCAAAATTTTCCTCCTCATAGGAGGTGAAGGCATCAATACTCTTTTGCAGAATGGCAAGATAATGTGTCTTGAATCTCTCATCAAAGGCATGAGTTCTAAAATGTGTGAGGAAGGTAGAGGGTTTACCATAATGAGCTCTCATACAGACCTATTGAGCTAGCTTTCAATAAAAATTCAGATTCCCTTTCCTTCCATGCAATTTGGTTTTGCAAAATAGAGACAAATGCATTGAGTGGCTCTCCCCCACATACAAATTGATCATAAATCCTGTGTTTTTCTCTAGCATAAAATTACAAAGATAAAATTCACACAAGATTTTTCTACTCAGGGGACTGGATAGAGAGTAAGCTGCCATGAATTCAGATTCATCTTTTAGTTCATGTGGAAGCCACATGCAATTCTTGACAACTTTCCAGTGAATGAACTACTCTTCTAAAAACACACTATATGCAGGAGAGGGCCTCCTGCAGGCAAAGCAATTTTCACTCATAATATAGACCATATGAATTTTTGCAAGACATTTATATTTATTTCCTTCCTCCTTATAAAAATTTTCTTCCCATTCTTTTCTTGCCTTCATCTCTTCTTCCATCTTGGTCTTCAATTCTTCATTTGATGTTTTGGCTTCTCTGAGTTCCCTACAAGTGTCATTCCATAGTTGTTTGAGTGGAAAATAGGTTAACTCAGTCTGTGCAGAGACTATGGACACAACACTCTATTTTCTGGAAGTCTGAAATTCTTCCTCTTTTTCTATCAGTTGTTTCTTGGTTGCTGATAATTCCTCAGTCCTGGCTGCAAGATGAGTTGTTAGCTCTCCAATGAGCATTTCCCTTTGTTCTAATTTGAGTTTGAGGAAATCCAATTCCTCATCTTTTCTCTCGATAATGAGCTCTTCTCTAGACAAGAACAGAGCCTGTTTAACTTGATGTCTTTCTTCTTCCTCTGAAATTACTTGAGGAGTTGGGCATTCTTCCTCTATCAAAGGAAATTTTCCTTTTCTTCTCCAGGATGCCAACTCTTCTTCTTCATGTGGCAATGTTGATGGTTCAGCCAATTCTTGAAAATCCTGCTCTTCAAATCTCTTCTCTCTCTTTTCCATTTCAGCTTGACTTGGCTCAGGAGGAGTCATGGCCATGCTGCCCAAAATATCAGCAGCTTCCTTTTCCATCCTTTCTTGCTCACTCCTTCCCTCTGGGGTTTCCTTTGACCTCTTATGAATTTTTCTTCTCTGGGAATTTCAACATGCCCAATGGTGGATTTCCTTCTAGAGCTTCTTCTTACTATTCTTTCTTGCTCTTGCATGGGTGAGCTATCACCATCAGAGATAGATATTGGCTCCCTTGAAGCTGTTGAAAGAAGGAATTTCCTTCACAGGTACAGAAGGCTCTGTTGTTTTTATCTTTCTCACCGACCTTCTTCTTTTTGGTATATTTTCTCTTTCCATTTCCCTCTGTTCTTCTATAGGGGCATCAATTTCTAGATTAGTTGAAGGAGAGAATGGGGCTGGAATTGTCCTTCTGATAATATTAGGGTTTTTCTTGAACTTGCCAAGAAACTTGTCCCAAATTTCTTCTCCATTCTTCTTTGATAGAAAATGGTGTTGGCATATTAAATGAATTAGACCATGATGCCTAATTGTCCCAACACCCCAGGAATACCTCTGAGCCATGGTCTGGATAGAATAAAAAAGAAACCCTGGAAGGTTTATTATGTACTCAGGTTTTGTGGCTCCATACTTCAGATATATGAGCATTTTTAAGACTTCTTTTCCCACAGACCCAAATTGACCATCACAGGTTAAATATTTCACTATCCAAAATGCTACCCTGTCAAAGGGTTTGGGAAAACTAGCCCTTCTGACCCCTTTTATGATTTTCTTTGTATTATAGATGTACTGGGGTTCAGTTTCTCCTTCTTGTAGTAAGACTTCAACCAGTTCTTTCAAAGTCCCTTGGCAGGTTGTGGGACATGCACAATTGGCACTCCAGACACATTACTTACAGTATTTACAGAAAAAGGAATAAAGATATTTCTCACCTTTGTCTGGATTGTTCTAGGTTTATGATGAATTCTCTTACCAATTCATCATTATGCCTTGAAAATTTCTTCAGGAACTCTAGCCATCCTGCATGCTCAAAGATGGATGCCACTTCTTCATCTCGAGTAGCTGGGAATCATCCTCTGGTTCTGATTTCTTCTTAATCCCCATATCGGCTTGAGTTTTGTCTCTTTTGATTTTGTGTGAATTGGTTGTAGGCCCTTTTTCTTAGCTATGGAACTGATGACTTTGGCTATGGAACCTCTATTCTTAGCTACGAACCTCTATTCTTAGCTTAGAACTTCTATTCTTAGAACTTCTTTGAATTCTTTTCTTTGTTTTTGCTGAAACAAAACTTAATTCGATGCTCCTTCCTCAAAATATCTCTACAACTTATTTCACTTGATTTTTGCAATAATGATTACTAATGATAACCATGCCACCACTTATTCCATCCAAATCAACTTCATGATTACACACTTGTAATCATAATGTATAAATAGATGACTCATCATACCTACTTTTAAATTAAGTCAAATCACACATGCAAACATTTAATCAACCCTAAATAAGTTAAAAGATATAATTACCATCCTTGATGATGTAATCCTTTTGCTATGATGACTCGTCATTCCTACAAGTGGAACAAAACATGATTAGATAAGACAACTTGGAATTCAAAAGAATTCCCTTTTATTTGAACTAGCCAAAAAAAGAGGTCAACCACCATTTGCTGGTTTTTAATTGACCTTTGAGAGAATTTTTTTTTTTTTTTTTTTTATTTTTTTTTTTTTTTTTTTTTTTTGGAAGAAAATGCCATTTGCTGGTTTTCATCTTCTTCCCTTTATTCTAGATCTATCATCTGGTTATTTGATCATTTTGGAAGAACTGGGTTCTTCCATATGATCAAATTCTTTGTCTGCTTCAATCTTCCTCAAGAATTCATCCTTAGTGGGAGGCTTCCTATAGAGTTTCAGCCTATGTCCATTGACCAAGAGTGTTCTTGCTGTTACCATCAATGGGAAGTAACTGAATAGAACCATTGTCAAATATCTCTCAATCTGATAGGGTCCCAACCATCTGGTTCTCAATTTTCCCTTGAATTGTTGGTACTTAGAATCAAACAACAATGCCCAGTCTCCTACTTTGAATTGTCTTTTCTTGATATGTGTGTCATGCCATTGCTTCCTTTGCTCTTGAATTATCTCTTGTCTGCTTGAAGTGCTTCCAACCTTAATTCATCCAACTCATTGAGTTGAAGGATTCTTTCTTTTTGAGCTTGCATTCAACTCAATTCCCACCTTCATTACTTTGTCCTCAATGTCTGAAGTTCAAACTCTATAGGCAACAAGGGATTTTCCCATAGACTAATTCATATGGTGAAAACCCTGTTGTAGTTTTCCAAGTTGTATTATAAGCCCAGACAACTTCAGGTAGTCTCTTTACCCAATCTTTTCTCCCAGCTTCAACTATTTTGGTAAGGATGTTCTCCAATTCTCTGTTTGTTACTTCAGCTTGTCCATTTGACTATGTGGGTGGTAAGGAGATGACTTCCTATGATTGATTTGGTAATACCTTGTGAAAGCTTGGATCATATTAGACATGAATTGTGGTCCCTGATCTGAAACTATGCTCCTTGGTGCTCCAAACTTTATCATAATTTTGTTCCAAAGGAAATCAACAACTACTTCCTCAGTGGCATTTGTCAATGCCTGCACTTCTACCCATTTTGTCACATAGTCAGTACACACAAGAATATATTCCTTCCCTTGTGAAGGAGGATTAAAGGGACCAAAAAATCCAATCCCCATCTCTCAAATGGTTCAACCACAACTTGAGGTTGAAGAGGCATTTCATTGGTGAAAGTTGGTTGTCCCATCCTTTGACAAGGATCACACCTCTTGATATATCTCTTCACATCCTTGTATAGAGATGGCCAATAATAACTAGTGCCAAGTATCTTATGAGTTGTTCTTTTCACTAAATAGTGTCCTCCACTTGGTTCATCATGACATGCTCTGAGGATGTCAAAGATTTCATCCTCTCTTACACACTACGTAGACAAAATCAGGACCACATTTAAATAGCATTCCATTTAACCATTTGAATTGTGCACTAGTTTTAATTAACTTCTTTATTTGTTTCTTAGTGAAAGAAGGAGGAAACTTCCTTGTTGCAAGATAATTTTCCATATCAGCAAACCATGGTGTACTTGCTGAGATTGCAAATAGTTGTTCATCTGGAAAGTTATCCTTGACTGGATCTTGCTCCCCTGTGGTGGTTAGTCTTGACAAAAAATCAGCTACCACATTAGATTTACCTGGATTGTCCACAATGGTAATATCAAATTCTTGCAAAAGTAATAACCATCTAATTATTCTTCCTCCAACCACTGGTTTGTTCATTAAATACTTAATTGTTGAATGATCTGTGTGTACAAATATCTTGTACCCTATAATGTAATGTCTGAATTTATTGATTGCATAAATCACAACAAGAAATTCCTTTTTAGTGGTGGTGTAATTATTTTCAGTGGGAGTAAGATTCTTGCTAAGATAATAAATGGCATACATCTTTCCTTCCTCATCTTTCTGTCCCAATACTGCACCAATGGAATAATTTGAGGCATCTGTTTGGATATGAAATGGATTTTCCCAATTAGGTCCTCTCAATATTGGGGCACTGATTAATTTTTCTTTAATTTCTTCAAAAGCATGCTGACACTTTTCATCCCAAAGAAATTCACAGTCCTTGGTTAGAAAATTAAACATGGGGGCAAAAATTTTACTTGAAATCTTTTATAAAGCACCTATAGTACCCAACATGCCCTAGAAATGATTTGATATCTGTGGGGGTCTGAGGAATAGGTAAATCTGAAATGATCCTAATTTTGTTTTGATCCACCTGAATTCCTTTTTTTGAAATATGGTGTCCTAATACAATCCCCTCATCCACCATCATCAAACACTTTTCATCACTAAGAGACAGGTTGTGTTGTTCACATCTTGTTAACACTCTATCCAGATTTCTCAAAGCATCTTCAAATGTATCTCCATGTATAGTGAAGTCATCCATATATACCTCAACACAATCATTTGTTAGATCAGAAAAAAGATTGCAAGTACAACTCTCTGGAAAGTTGCAGGAGCATTGCATAAACCAAATGGTAACACCCTATAGGAAAAGGTTCCCCATGGACATGTAAATGTAGTTTTGTCTTGATCTTCAGCAACAACTCTGATCTGATTGTACCCACTAAAGCCATCCAAGAAAGAAAAGTATTATTTACCTAAAAGGTTATCTAGGACTTGATCTATGAATGGTAAGGGAAAATAATCTCTCATTGTGGCTTTGTTCAGTTCCCTATAGTCAACACATATTCTCCATTTTCCATTCTTTTTGGGAACAATTACAAGAGGAGATACCCACTGGCTATCTGAGATAGGGTAGATGAAACCTACTTGTAATAGTTTTTCAATTTCTTGTTTGACTATATCCCTTAAAGTTGGGTTAATCCTTCTTTGAGGCTGCCTAACTGGTTTAATGTTTTCAGTATAGATGTGATGAGTGCAGATACTTGGATGAATCCCCTTCATGTCTTTGTAATCCCAAGAAAAAGCTTTAGTATGATTTTTTAGAACATCAAACAATTTAGCTTCTTCATCATCCTTCAACCAATTGTTAATGTTTAAAGTTTTACCCGGTTGAATTTCAACATGCTTGGTTCCAATATGTGATGAACTGATTTGTGGGAAGGGTTTCATTAAAGTATTTAATGGACATGCATGTGGTAACAACATATGGTATGTAGCAACATCTCCAAAAGTTCCTTGAGACAAAATACTGGAAAAGGACAAGTAATGAGAATTATGATACTTATCTCTTTGCAGGCCAAATTCTTCATCACTACTACTTTCCAAAAATTCTTCACCACTTCTGATGTACTTGAAACTAAAGCTACTTGATTCATCCTCTCCCCATGAGAAATCTCATTCCTCCGAGTGAAATCATTTTCAATCAAAGAGAACTATTGTTTTTGTTGGTTTCCGAAACTAAATGTGGTGGTTCCGAACTATAGCCGCAGGTTCTAGAAACTAAGTTCATGGGTTCGAACTAAGTTCAGGGTTTCTAAACTAAGTTCATGGGTTCTAGAACTATTTTTGATTGCTTTGAGGACAACAGTTCTCATCCAATGGTGGATTAATCATCTCTTCTACTTCTCTTACATGATCCTGCAATGTGATCATAGCCAAAGAAGACAAATTTTTTTTATTAGTTTTAGGAGAATCAACCCACAATTGTTCATGATTGTCAGTAAAAGGTTGTGCAGTAGGATATAAGGAAATTTGTTTAGAGTTCTTACCATTCGAGATTGTCATATCACCTGACCTGCAATCTATTAAAGCAACAACTATAGCTAACCATGGTCTACCCAAAATAATGGGATAACCCAATGTTTTACCTTTTGGCTGCAGTATAAGGAAGTCAACTGGATATTCCCATGACTCCACCATAACCACCACGTCTTCAATAATTCCTTCTAGGTTTTTCTACAGATTGGTCTCATCTACGTAATATGGTATTAGTAGGTTGTATACATTAATGGTAATGTTTTCAGAGTATCCACTTGTCATTACATTGATAGCAGCTCCCAAATCTATCAAAACATTATGTACATCCTTATTTCCTATAGAGACAGAAATAACAGGACTTCCAGGATCTCCGTATTTGGGAAGTAAAAGTTTTCCTACTAATAAATCAACAAGTTTCCCATCTACTTTGATAGTCTTGGGGTACTGTTTCTTCCTTCCATTCAAGATTTTCATACATAACATTTTGATTAATTTGTTCAATTCTGGAATGTCTTTAATTGCTTGTAATAATGGTATTTCAATATTCAATTTCCTTAGTTCCTGTACCAATTCAGACTCCTTGATTTCTATAGCTTCTTTGAATCTCTCTAGAAATGGAGTCTCAGTAGTGTTGCTATCTGGCTCCTTTTCTTTTCTTTCTATATCCTCTTTTGGAACAACAATACTAGGGATTTCATTTTCTTCTGTCATTTCAGTGATTATAAGGGGTGGACTATTAATGATTTTCCCAGATCTAGTTTGAATATCCTTACAATCCATAACATGTAAATCAACTATTTTTCTGGTTCTGTTCCATAAACAGGAGTTGTTTGTTTGTTTCTTGGATTTTCTACTGGTTGTGCTGGCATTTGTGTTTGGACTACATTCTCAGTTTGTGAATTTTGTGTAGGAGATCCCATGATGGCATGTTGATTCTGATTTGGATATGTTCTTCCTTGAGAATAATTACTAGGGTTCCATCTAGGTTGTGACCAAGCATAAGGATTTCCTTGACCAGCCCATGGTTGTTGATGTCCCTGAGCATACCAAGCTTGATTTTCCCAATCTTGAGGGTTCCAAGTTGGTTGAGGTACCCAAGGTGGTTGTCCCCAATTTTGTGGTACTTGAAGAGCAGCCCATGGCATCATCCAGGGATTAGGAACTGATCTTGGCATAAACTACCCTTGGTTAGGTTGTCTCTAAACAAAATTCAATTCTTCTGTTGTAGATGAGGCACTTGGTTTGTTTAAGCTGATTCTTAATAATGGGAAGTAAAGAACAAACATCAGTATCATGTTCTTTAGATTCACAGATAAGACACATTTCTATTTTATCCAAAGGATAGTCTCTTAATGCATGCTTCTTCCTACATCTAGGACAATACATAGCCAATGGTTCAGTTTTGGAATTTGCTTTAGCTTGTAATCCATCCATAGTAGAGGTTAATTGCACTAAAATGTCTGTTTTAAAGTTTGCTAACTCATCCATTAGTTTGTTCATATCTGGATTCAAACTTTTCACTGATTTTCCTTTTCTAGGTCCACCTCTCATTCTAGAATAGCTTCTACAAATCTCTTTAATTCCATTCATTCTTATCTGATCAATGTCTCCACCTCCTATCAAGTTAAGGGCTTCTCTAGATTCGTCATCCAAACCTTTAAGAAAAATGGTTTTACTTAACTCCTCTGAAAGCACAAATCCACATCTTTTGCTAACAAAGAGGAATCTATCTAAATAGTCTTCTATGTTTTCATCATCCTCCTGCTTGATTTTGAAGAATTCTTCCTTCCTATTTCTCCCTCTACAATAATCCTGGTATTTATCTAGGAAGGCAGTCTCCATTTGTGCCCAAGTGCTAATAGAGTTGGATGGTAATCCCATGAACCACCTCATTGTTGCATCCTTCAAAGTGGATGGAAACAACTTGAGTTTTTGATTATCTATTTTATAATCATAGGTCTGACATAGTACCTTGAACTCAAATAGAAATTGGTCAGGATCTTCAGATGACATCCCTCTAAATGTGGGTAAATGTGCAGGTGAGATATTTTTCATTGATGTATCATCATCTCCCAATTGGATTGGATAGGTAAAGGTCCTATCAGGTTCTCTCTCAGCTTCTCGTGCCATTTTAAAAATATTTTCTGAATTTTCCTCCCAATCAATGTGGTAAGTGGTATGCCTTGGGGAAGGTGAAAAATCAGGAGTAGGAGGTTGACTACTCAATTGAGAATCAAAACTCACCCTAAATGGATCTTGAGTAATAAGCCTTCTCCTAAAAGTTCCACTTCCTTCAGGTGACTGATCTAAGAATTCCAAAAATGGCAATTTTGTTTCTTGTCTGACAGGGGATGATGGTGCCTCCAATTCTTGATCAATTTCCTTACTTTGACTAGAGGATGTTATGAATTCTTGTGAAGATGTTTTTGGGAGGAATCTACCCTGTGAGTCTCTTGGTCTACTCATATATTTTGTGATATAGTAGGGAAGATCCTTCAACTACTAGATGTATGTTTTGTTGCTCTTGCTAACACTTAATTAGAAAGTTCCAACTAGTGTCCCCGAAATGGTGCCAAAAATGATGGGTGTCATTATTCCCTTCATTTAATCAACTTCTTGTTGATGTCATATCAAACCAGGGGTGTGTCTAAAGCTATATGCAACAAGAGTAATTTTATCGATCTAGTAGTTGATTGTAGTTATTTTTGTATTTTCTAGGGGATCTCTTCAATGTCTTAAGGACTTCTTGGTAAAACCTTATTTAAATCAAACTATGAAAACTTGCTTTGAAAGTAAACACACTGAAAGCTTTTTTGAAAGGAAACACACTGTGCAAAATGGAAACACACTTGTGTTGAAAATAAACACTTGCTTTTTGAAAGTAAACACACTTGCTTTTGGAAATAAACACACTCAATTTAGAATGCTTGAAAACAATTGCAAGAAATATAAGAATCTATCTAAACACCTGCAGGAACAAGTATACAACAGAGTTTAACTGAAAGAATTAAAACAATACAAAATTAACAGATCTAAGCTATTTGTTGAAGAAATATAAATACCAAATAAATGAATATCCTGGTCCTTGGGGAGTGGGCCCTTGCTCCTCCTCGAATCAGGATTTAACAACTCAAAATTCTCTCAAATAGGAATGGCTATTTTATTGATAAAACATTCGGTATTACAAAACATACTGATCTGAGTACTTAGTCTATATTTCTCTTCTCTGTTCTATATCTATCTCATATCATATCTATATCTATTATATATCTATCTATCTATAGGTCTACTTTTATATACATTTTACAATCACAGTTGTCTCAATGATTATGATGAAATCAAATCATGCCCAGAATAGATGTTGAGTCGGATTGTGGTTGATCAGATAGTTGTAAGATAACTCTCCTTGGATCTGCATTCAAAAATCTTCTCATCCTTTCTGATTGAAAGGGTCGTAGATGAAAAATCTCTGGATGTGGTTAGAATAGATAACTCCCATCGGTTCCAGAACTTTAGAGAAGTTCCAAAACCATAGGAAATTGTTAAGGATCAAAACCGTGAGAGTTCGAGCTATCCCCAGGAGTTCGGAACTAAGTCCAAAATTCTAGAACTAAATACTAGGAGTTCGGAACTAAGTCCAAAAGTTCTGGAACTAGATGATGACTATGTGATGGAGTTCTAGAACTAGCTTGGAAGTTTCGGAACTAAGCTGTGTAGGAACAGATGTTTACTGAAAACATATTAAATGCTTCTGCTTCATTTCCTCGACTGATTAGACCTACTTTATTACAAAACTAAATTTCAACACACACTTTGTCAGGAATTCTAGAGCTTTTAACATTAGAATCACAATCAATCAAAATACAATTTACATCCTAACTCATATCAGATCAACTAAAAGTCACACAATGCATCAAACTTAACATGTGACTCAAGTAACTCCTAGTGATACCCAAGATTCATCACTGAAGCTATGGGCACATTATCACAAGGAAACATGAAACCATTATTTTTCTTTCCTTAACCAGGAATCTTCTTGGGTTATACTTCACATACCCCAGTTAGGACACCCGTCTAGAGTGCCCCTCTCCAATTCCCACCACTTTCCTTCACTTGGGATCAAATAAATATATACTTGAGCACACGTATTCATATAGGTTTATTAAATTCCCACATCACCAATTTAAATAAGTTTCACCGAGAAGGTTTTCCAACCAACACACTTGTTTAAAACAACTTTTATTAATTTATTTTCCAATATCAATATATTTTCCAAATGGCACCCATTATTGAGCCTCCTCAACACATCTCGCATTCGAGAAGCTCTTTTTATTGTAATCACCCTATATTAAAGGGTGACATGCTCTCTCGATTCATGCCCTCTTATTTATAATTTTCAAGAGGTGGTTACAAATCATCACACCTATTCATTACATATAATATTACTTTATTATAATTAATAAAAAATTCATACCCATCTATTAGATAATCACTCTTTTTCTTTTATTAACTCTTTATTTACCCATGTTACTTTACTTTTACACTCATACACACATAAATTGGGGTGTTTATTTTATTTATTACATATTACCCCATGGTCCAATATTATTATGTTTTAAATTTATTTCTTCTACTTTATAATTCAATCCTAGGGAAAATAATTTTAGAATACTCATAATAATTATTTTATTTTTATTAAATAAATAATGTTCGCTTTTACCTTCTGGATTATTTTTCACATAACATTTTTCCCCTCATAAATCGATTTTAACCTCGGTAGCTTTATCTTTCTTTTTTTAATTATTTTATTTTTATATCTAAACTAAATTATAAAAACCTTCCTTATTTAATACAAAACACAACTAATTTTTCTTTGTTATTTAACTTATCACTTAACTTTATATAATTATATGTATATATCAAAGTAGCCAAAAAATAGCTACCCAAACAAGACAAAACAACAAAAATACTGCAAAAAAGTAGTAGAGAGACCGCAAAAAAAAACATAAAAACATACAAGAACAACTAAAGCATCTACAACTACTTTTTGGCAGCTTTGTCTATGTTGGTCTTGATATTCTTCCAGGAATGGAACATACCCAAAGTTGTCATGTGGGCAGCGTCAGTATTATCCAGCTGCTCAATGGTCCTTTTGCTTTCCTTATCATTACCCCAAAGTGTTGCCGGAACTCCGCTGAGGTTGGAGACACTTTTGACATGTTGCTCAATGAACTCCTCAATCACCCTAAAGATGGCCATGTTGTAATCATGTCGAGTTTTGGCCTTCCCTAAATGGGAGTCTAAGGAGTTCAACTTCTTGTAGATATCATCAATCTAGCTGCTATCAATATCCACCTCCTCCTCCTTCTTCCTCTTACCTTTCTATTTTTCCAAGTTCTTAACCTCATCCTTCAACAGTTTCATATCAGCCTCTAAGGCTTCCAGCCTTTTTGAAGAGCTTTCCATATGCACATCCCGGGGACTGGCACTGCTAATATTCAGGAGGTCATGTGCAATTTCAATTTCATGAGGACCCTTCTCCACAGCAAGAGTCTCAAGGTTAAGCTTTCTAGAAGCCCTGGTAACCGGTCTGTTTGAGGTGGAGGTGAAGTGGGGCGGGAGCAGCAGTAGGGGGAATGGAAGAAGAAGCTGGATGGCCGGGGGGGGTGCAGGACAGTGGTGGCGGGGGCAGAGAATGGAGAAACAGGGGCTAGCGCGCAGCGAGAACCGAACGCGAGGGGGAACCGAGCTAGGAGAGGATGGGAGACCAGGATACTTAAGAAGACAACATTTATGTAGTAGAAAAATAAGCCCTTGGTGTAAAGGAACCACCCGGGTATGCTTTTGAAACTCCAAAATGGAGCGCTCAAGAGAGTTCAACAAGTAATGGGGAAACAAACCATGCGATTCCTACGGAAGTGGTTAAGAAAGATAAGGTGCTTAGCAGTACAGTGACAAACCTTCCTTCCAAGGAGATGAACCGTATCATCATGCGAGTAACCTCATCATAAGGTGGAGGGATCGAGCTAACAAGCAGGCCCACTGTAACGTAGATCAGCTTCTCAGATCCCTCCACAAATCTCCTCTCTTCAACATCTCTGTCGACCCTTTTGTTAAAGAAATGGTAGCCCTCCAAGCCAAGGCCGGTCGCTTCAGCAATAAGTTCTTCATTGACCAAGATCTTCTGCCCCCCATATTCCACAGTCCACTCCTTCCAATCCTTCACAAAACACACAGAGATGCTTTGATCATGCCCCTGAACCTTCTCCATGAAGTTGGTGATGCCACCCTTGCTGAGTATGCTCCATAGCTCAATATTATCCTTCCAGTCCGGGTCCGCACTAGGCTCAATTTGGCAAGGGGGACCCCCCATCTTCTCTGTGCTTAACTATTTGCAACAAATTCCCAAATTCTTGTGAGCGCTGAAGCCAGTCCACTTTTTGCTATTGTAATCCACACAATATTGGAAATGAGAGCCATTGCTTTTCCCACGAATGGCTGCGTGTCTGCTGATCTGAGCCTGTGGAAAATCATGTGGGAATAGCCCGCTCCCTATCATCAATCACATTACTACTGTCTTTGGTTTCCATGGAGCTTTGTATCTAACTTTTAGCAGTCGCAGTGCAGCCCGCATGCGATTTTCAAATCAATGTAACTCCACTTGGAATTCCCCATATATTTCACACTATCTTGATTATTTGACATGATTTGCATAATCATATTCTTTAAGTCAACACGTGTGGGAGTATTATTGATGCTGATCCACACCCAAAAATCATAACTCAGCTCTAGATATTGCTTGCGTATAGAAATCCACATGAATGTTGTTTTGAAGCTGCTTAGGGATGCTATTATTATCCCAAACAGTGAGGTTAACATTAATGCCATAATTAGCCAGTGCATCCACCAATTTATTACCCTCCCGGTAAGTATGCATGATCCTGATGTTATTGAAAGTATGACTAATACTTATGGACTCTGAGATAAAATCCTTGATGCTCCAACTTGGAGATGAGCACTGTTTAAGAAGATTAATGATATTCAGGGAGTCCCCTTCAATAATGAGGTTCTGAATATTTTGAGTCTGGGCAATTCTCAGGCCCCATAGAGCAGATAATGCTTCGGAAAAATGATTAGTTTGAATTCCCATTTTCCCAGCATACGCAGCAATCAGATTACCTTTATGATCCCGTATCGCTCCTCCCCCTACCGCAATCCCAGGGTTTCCCTTAGAGGCCCCATCAAAGTTCAACTTATACCAATTAAAATCAGGAGGATGCCATTTAATCAAAGATCTATCAATGCTATTCCCGATTGCTCCGACTATTGATAGTTCCTATCTGCCAATTGGATAAGATGTATTCTTCATTCTCTGGATATCTCTTGTTCTTGGGGGGTTTAAATCTAGCAATATTCTCTTTGATACCATTAGAAATTTTACCAATACTAAGTTTATAGTTTTGCTTCTTATTTATGAAGATAATATCATTTCTATCCTTCCATATCCTCCAGATTAAATGAGGGATAACCAGCTTCCAGATCCTTTTAACAACACAATGCCTAAAGGGTGGGTTCCATTGAGTCCATAGCTGATTAAGATCCTTCGGCAACACCCAGAGAGCTTCAAATTTAGAGAGGGAAAAACTCCATATTCTGGTGGCATACTCACAATGTATGAACAGGTGGCTGATATCCTCAGAATCTTTCTTACAAAGATGGCACCTATTAGGGATTATAAATCCTCTTCTCATCAGGTTGTCAGTGGTAAGAATCCTGCCTCTGATAGCCAGCCAAAGGAAAAAAATTTATTTTGGGAGTTAATTCAGACATCCAAATCTTGTTCCAATTGAACTCTGTTTGACTACTGTGGAAGAAATTATTATATCCAGTTTTGACAGAGTAATTCCCATCATTGGAATTATTCCATACCAGCTCATCCTTGGAATCCAGCTGACTTAATGGAATAAGATCTAATTGATCTTGAAGGGAGGAAGTAATTTGCTTCAGATCATTTCTCTCCACAGTAAGTTTTTTCCAATTCTTGCTGGTACCATTTCCTCAATATAGTCCTTGATTTTAATGCCATACTTGCTTATAAGACTGTCCTTAACCGTCCCCAAATCTATCCATGAGATTTCCATTAAACCAATTATCCTCCCAGAAGTTTATGTCCCTACCATCCCCCACTTTCCATTTACTGCCCTGCTTGATGAAATTTCTGCTCTTGACCAGATTATTCCAAAAAATGGAACCATAGGGGAGGTGCTCATCTTGTAGGAAAGAGTACACAGTTTGATGATTTAAATATTTTGCTTTGATTAAATCAATCCAGGGTTGTTTCTCAGACAACATTCTCCATCCCATTTTAGCAATGAGGGCCTCATTCATTTTCTCAATATCTTTTATACCCAGACCTCCCATAAACTTCGGGGTGCAAACCTTATCCCAAGCCACTAAGTGAAATTTGAACTTCTCTTCCATGCCTTGCCATAAAATTTTTTTTTTTGAATCCTTTCAATCTTATCTCTGAAGGAAGAGGGGATCTTGTAGAGTGACATGACATAAATGGGCAGATTTTGAAGAGTACTTTTAATGAGCAGGCACTTACCAGCACTAGATAAAATGGCTCCTTTCCAACCAGCCATTTTTTTTTGGAATCTCTCCAATAAATCATCCCACACCTTGCAAGAGACTTTCCTAGTGCCGAGAGGAAGGCCCAAGTAAGTGGCTGGAAGCGCACTTATTTTACAACCCAGAATTTTAGCAATTTTAAGCTTGCCTTTCCTCAGGAGTGTTGAAAAAGAAGATGGTGCTTTTATCATAATTGATCTCTTGCCCAGAAGTAGATTCGTAGAGCCACAGTAAAGCCTTGGTAGCCTTGGCTTCAATGACTGATGCCAGAAGAAGAAGGATAGTGTCATCCACAAATTGCTGATGGGAGACAACTTGACTGATGGAAGTGGGCTTAGAGCCATTTAAAAGCCCATCATTAACCACTTTGCCAATTGTTCTACTAAGGCTGTCAGCCAAAAGAATGAAGAGTAAGGGGGAGATAGGGTCCCCTTGTCTAAGTCCTCTGCTGCTAGTGAAAAAACCCACAGGCTCACCATTAACTACCACTGAGAATCTGGCCGAGATACAAGCCTTAATAATTCTTCTAAATTTTTCCGAAACCCAAATTTTGTTAAGACTTTGTCAAGGAAAACCCAAGAGACCTTGTCAAAAGCTTTATTCATATCAAGCTTGAGGACCATATTTTCCTTTTTATTATTTTCCATAGAATGTATGGTCTCGTGAACCATAATCACTCCATCTTGTATAATCCTGCCTTTGATGAAGCCACTCTGCTGCCTTGAGATAAGTTCATTCATAATGAGCTGAAGCCTAGTAGTAATAATTTTGGTAAAAATTCTATAGATGGCATTCACAAGGCTGATAGGTCTGAAGTCTTTGAAATCTTTAGCATCCATTTTTTTGGGGCCAACACAATGTGAGTGTTATTAAGCTCTTTTAAAAGATTTCCCGTTCTATAGAATTCATTCACCGCTCTGAGAAGATCCTCAAACAGATTTCCCAAAATTTCTGGAAAAAATTTATGGAGAACCCATCCGGACCAGGAGCCTTGTCACCCTCTAAAGCAAAAACAACTTTTTGCAGCTCTTCAAGCGTGACCGCTTTGGTGATACTTCTAAATTTCTGTTCCTCAATTTTATTTTGGGGAATGGCCTCCAACATAAAAGAAATAGCTTCAGAGTTGATGATATTCCTCTCCTCAAGAAGTTTTTTATAAAAATCAAGCGCTTCTTTCTTGATGCTATTGGGATCTTTTATGATATTTCCGTTGTTTTTAGAAACTTCTAAGATCCTATTACAGGCTCTGTGCTTCAAAGTGGTCATATGAAAGAACTTCGTATTCCTGTCTCCCTCTTTAAGCCAAATAGCTCTAGATTTAAGTCTCCATAAAGATTCCTCTCTGCTGCAGATCGTATGCAACTCTGAAAGAATATTCTTTTCATTAACTTCATCTTCAGCCGATCTCCCCATAGTATCCATTTTTAATTCCAGATCCTGAAGTTTTTGTTTTAACTTTTTTTTATTGTCAAATACATTACCAAAAACGCTTTTATTCCAGATTTTGACTTGCTTTTTGACATTTTTGAGCTTTTGAACCAATCTAAATTGAGCAGTGCCTTCACCATTCCATCCCCACCATTCTTTTATCTTGTCATAGATATTGTCATGCTCCATCCACATCTTTTCAAATTTGAATGAGCTTCTGGTGGGTTTAGTCCAATTGAGAAAATTTAAAGCAATCGGATTGTGATCCGATCCAACTCTGGGCAAGGAAGAGAGGTGGAAGTCTTGACTGAGAATCCAGCTCACTGAAATTAGTGCCCTATCCAATCTCACCTGGATAAACTCCTTTCCCAACCTTCTATTATTCCAAGTGTATTTATTCCCATGAAGATCCACATCTAAGAGGTTATGTTCAACAATAAAATCAGCAAAATCCTCCATACCAGTAGAAAAGCTGGAGGTACCTCCATACTTTTCACCTAGGTTTAGTGGGGAGTTGAAATCCCCCATAATAAGCCAGTTAGCAGAACAATGCTGGTTTCTAAATGTTTTAAGGTCAGCCCAAAGCTTCCTTCTACCACTAACCGTATTAGGGGCATAAATGTTAGAAAGGATCCATTCACCATTATTCTCAATAGCAACAAATTTGATTGCAAGATGATTAATACTAGCATTGAGAACCATACCAGTACAGTGTCTTTTATCCCAAAGAGTAGCCAGTCCTCCAGAAGCTCCCTGGGAGTCAACAGCCACCATTTCAGAGTTATCCCAAAAACTCTTTTTAATAGTTTCTAGGGTCTTAGCTTTCATCTTAGTTTCTTGCAGAATCAAAATACTAGGATTACTAGAATCCATAACTCCTTGATGATTCTCTGCTTGGAGTTTCCATTTAGGCCTCGGATGTTCCAAGAAATAATCTTCATTTGGAATGATTGGTGGTTGGAATTTCCTGATGGTTCAACTGACGTTGAACTCCATCTGCAATGTCCCTCTCCATTCTCTTAGATCTAAGAGCCTTTTTAGAGGGTCTTCCTCTTTTTGTACTTCCTCCAAAGTCAACTATTCGTCTAGCAGAAGATCTAGTTGTTCTGGATGTTGAGGTGTCCCAGTTGTCTTTTTTCTTTTTCTTATCACTGTAAAGTGATTCTGGGATCATTTCAAAACCTTTCATTCTTTTTTTCTTTTTTGAAATGACCTTTGTGAATCCAGAATCTGGATCCTCCTCATCCATGATAGGCGTAACTTCTCCCTCTTCACGTTCTTTCTGAATCCTGTCAGGTGTGTGTGTATCAGCTGTTCTGGTGCTGAAGCAAGTAGGTGAAACCACTGATATGTTGCTGGAACAAGGAGGTAAATCTGCAAAAGAATTACCATCTCCCCTAGGAGTTTTTCTTCAAAGGTTCTTTAAGAGCCATACAGTCCTTGTTCGAAGTTTCCTTAGTGATGCACAACTGATTATCTATCTCGACTTCCTTACTTGCTCTGAAATTGCTCAATAGGGACTATATTAATCTTCACAGAGCCTTCTTGCTCATTCACCACCATGGATACCTTCACAGGATTTTCCAAGTCTTCTTTGTTAGGTGCTTCAGGAAAAGTTGCTGCTGAGACTTTGGGACGCCAGACGAGATGTTTCCTTATTTGAGTTCTAAAACCCCTTTTTTTCCCCTTTCTATTTAACTCCAACTCCTTCTGACTAGGGGCTTTGTCTTCATTCCAGCTATCCGTGCTAGGAACCCTACTATCCTTGTTCAGAACTGAGCCCTCCACAGGCTGTTCAGCTTCCATTGTAGGGGTCTTCTTCTTGGAACAACTTTTGTCAGAGTGTCCAATGCTATGACAATGTTTACATCTCAAAGTTTCAACCTCAATTTTTTGGGTCCATATCCCATATCTAGATTTCAAGATTATGTGCTCCGGAAACTCCTGTTCCATTGCAGAGAAAATGCAGAAATGAGCAAAAGCAAGTCTGGATCTGTTTCTCGTGGGCCCATCCAGCCCGATAGGGGCACCTAAGGATTTTGCAATATTTAGCAGAATTTCATCATCCCAAAAATGCAATGGTAGTCCAGGTAACCTACACCAGATTGGGATGGTGTTTATATTTTCAGTATTAGGGTCAAATCCAGGATACCATTTTTTCAAAAAAAGGCCCATATTACCCAGCCACCAAGGTCCTCCCAGAAGCACCGATTCCAAATCCTCTTGCTGATTAAATTTTTCCAGAAAAAAGCCTTTTGGCATGATGGTAATGCTCAGGGCTCCCTTAGGTTTCCACTTTCTCAAAGCCCATTTTCTAATGAAATCAATATTAGGTCTAGAGCCAAGAAACTTACCAACGAGGGAGAGATTCACTTTGCTTAAGGCTCTATCAACACATCCATCTGGGACCCTCAGGCAGGTGGCACCCTCGTTGTCCTTTTCCCACGTGAACTGACCAGTAATTTTTGGACCCACCTTGATGTTAGGGCTTTGAAGCAACTTATTCCAGGCCATAGGTGTGGATCCCAAGCATTTCCACATTTTCATTTATAACCATCCGATTTTGGCCAGAGATCTACCTCTCCTCAGCATTCTTAGGTTTAGTGCATAGACTTTCTGCGGCGGAACTACGAGCTGAAAGCTACGACCGATAGTACCTCTCCGGTGCTTTCTCCTTCACTCGTACTCGTGCTTTCCTCGCGAATCTTAGTCTGATTCTCTGCGGCCACAGATCAGCCTCTCCTCAGCAATTTTAAGCTTAGTGCGTAGACATTCTATTCACACAATCATATAATAACTAATAAATCAGAAGTCTTAAAAATACCAAACCGCTTTTCTCTCTTAAATTTTATGTTGCCAAAAAAATACCATAGTTTTCTCCATTCATCTATATCTTTCACTCTAGGCCGATAAAGTGTTCAACTCAAAGTTCGACTTTCCAAGTGAATTCCCTCACTTCGTGCCACCTACACTTCACTATTATTTATAACTACTTCTCCTACTTTTCCTTCCCCATTATCATTGTTCTCTTTACCTAAAACCTCCTTGAATGTCGTATCTAAACTAAATAGGACTCGGGGAGTAGCCCATCTTGAATAACCCCTCTTAAAATTTGTGGAGGCTTTATTTAGTAGGCATAAGGCGAAGATGATCTGGTTTCTACAAATTCAACACCAAAAGGTGGTGTTATCGAAATTCAATGGTTCACTACTATATTTGATTTAATCTCATAGTGTTTGGGAATTTATTCTCGCCCATTTTGGGTGGCACTTTCCTTTATAATGGCCTCTAACCCTACAAGTAATATCTATTGCAAATGGTGGTGAATATGGCTCATGAAAAGAGCAAGAAAATCCACCCCGAAAGTTTATGATGAGGTAATGATTCTAAAACCATTCGATGTTTCTATTGATATTTATCTCTTTGAAATTATTGTTCATTTTTATCAAAATAAATTCTTGATAAGCCTTGATTATGTGGTCGCATCTTGTTTGAGTTGTAATTACATACCTAGATTAAGAATTATTGGGAAACAATTGGCATCCTAGGTTATTGGTGTTCAATTTTGTGATCTAACAAAAGGGTTTTATTTTTTTACTTTTCATGAGCCATCACAAGCCCAACTTATTCTTTAGCATTCTTCCCTAATTTGATATATTGGTAACACTACTTGTTTGCTTGTCTAAATGCACCTCATTTTATCATGTCCAATAAATTCTCTATTTGAGTCACTTTTCTTAGTTGAGTTCTTTGGCCTACCATTACAATTTTGGCCTTTTTAATGACATTTTCCAACCACTTGCCATGTGATTTTTCAAAACTTGATTGTTTTTTACACACGACCGCATAAATGGATTTTTGTTGAGGTTGATTTAGCCTCTAATCTGCGTAGATGATATATACATTCAAGTTAGGACCATACATATCTCACAAAAATTATTTATTTCAACCTACCCAATATTTGATTTTGTTGTCAAGACTCTAATCATTGTAATCACAATTTTCCTCTTTCTCAACGTGTTAAACCTTGTAACCCTCAACACCTGCTCTGGCTCGCAAAAGTTTGTTTCCATGGAATGAAAAACTATGGCTAATAAGAAGGGTACTGGTGGTAAATTTTATTATATGTCATCCCCACCCTCCTTTGTGGAAGGCAATCGACTTCATTTTCCTCACCTCCTATGCCACCACAACAATCTTAACCAGCTCAACCTTCTCTACCTTAGTAAAGCTAGCCAAATCTATAAAAACAAAATTCTAGGATGGTTGTTACTACACCATCATCCCAACGTCATTCCTAGAGTCCTAAAGAGAACTCGGTGGAGGAATTTTTCAGATAGCCTTGTGCCTTGTCATGCCAAATCGACAAAACTACTAAGTTTAAAGAAATCTATTTTTCTTTCCAATAGTTTTGGCATCTTTAGATCATAGATATGTTACAGGATGAGTAGGAAGAGGAGCTGGTCATGTCTAACTTTCCATGAATTTTCTCTCATGGAATGTTAGAGGTCTCACAAAATCCTCTTGAAAATATTTTCTAAAACATGCTTATCGGTTAATTGCTTTAGTCTTGATATTATTTGTTTGAACATTAGGTTAAAATTACTAGTTTCTTCTTGATACTTCCTTAATGTGTATTGAGAAAATGTTCATGTATTATTTTTCTTCTCATTTAGAAGGAAAAGGTGGTGTTTCTATTTTTATGTCTCCTATATTTTCTACCACGATAATAGCCACGGTCACGATCTTAAGAATCGATCCATGTGGATTTTTTTGAATATTAATGGTTTTAGAATTGGTTTATTAAATCTTTATACACCTAATGATGGTCCAAAATTTTTGGCTTTATGGCATTGGTTATGTGACAATTTAGCCCTTGTTTATTGTATATTCTATAGAGATTTAATATGGTTAAAAATCTCAAGGAAAAGATGGGGGTGCTTCTGTGCGGTGGTGAATTGGAGAGCGTATCAACTTGGTTTACGTAAAAAGGGGAGCATTAAAGATCGTCTTTTAAAAGGCGGTGGACTTTACTTATCAAAATTGGTTTACATGGTACAATTTTTTGGAGGGACCCGTGTGTTCATGATTTATCAATAGGATATCTTTGAGATGACATCCAATGGTTATTCTCATGTCACCACTTGGCCATATATTCGTTGTTATATCATTCCCCCATTTCTATTATGGTCATGTGGAATGGGAAAACTCTCAAGGTGCAAAACATGCAATTTTATCTAAATGTCTCTTTTTCGGGTTATCCGGGGTCTTAAATATTATAGCACATGTCTGGAATATGGCGCCATATCTACCACTCACTTTTAGCTATATTTATTAGTGGAGTGAATCTATTTAGTGGATGACCAAGTTTCTCTACAATTTTGGAAAACAGGTGGCCCAAGTCCATAAGCACGCTGATGTGGCTCTTCAACAGGAATTTCAAAGAACTACCTTGTTGCTGATTCCCATCCTTTTGATGTGCCAACTTAAGCTCAATCCACACAAATTAGAAAAAAATAAAATTTATTGAATAACATAGAGCCAAAGGTGTGTAAATTTGTCACCATCTTGGGCCTACAAAGTTGAAATCTATTAATTACGCGTCTAAAAGATTCTTAAAATTTCCTAGATCTAAGCATGTCAGGAAAAAAATCAAGTCTATTTAACTTGCTTTTCAATCCTAGGTCACCTCTATCATCGAGATTGCTTTGGATTTTATGGAGAATTAAACCTTGGTCTTTTTTTCCATGAAATCTTTAGCTAAAAATAGTGTTGCTCTTCAACAATGCATTGAGATGGTTCCATGTAAGATGACTCAGCATGATAGGAAGCATTGTGACGCTTCTCTATTTGTTGAAGAGCTTCATGTTTCCCCCTTTATTTTGATGATGAAAATTCTCTAGCAGTATATCACTTCCCATATGAGTGAACTATAAAGTTGTTTGGCCTTTTAGTTTTTAGTATTTATTAAAAATGTATCAGAGGCTCCTCATAATCATTGTTTAGGTAGTATTATTAACAAATGGAATATTAAATTCATTCCAAAATATGGGAATCTGGAGATTATCCCTAATTGGAGACCTATCACCCTTCATAATGTGTCATATAAGATTCTTGCTAAGGAGTTTTCTCTTCATATTCCCTTGCTTCCTAAGATTTCGTATCCTAAGAAAACTAGTTTTGTTAAAGGGAGGTACATTATAGATTATATTATTACTATTTGGGAAATCATGGAATGGGCCTAAACTTCTTTGTAATGGTTTTCTTTTTAAATATTGACTTTGAGAAGGCCTATGATTGTATTGAGTAACCTTTTATTCTTGTTATGCTTTAGGATCAGGATTTGGTGCTTTTTTCTCAATGTTGTTCAAACTCTTTTGCTGATGATTCTTCTTTTGTCGCCATTAATGGTTATCATTCTTCTACTATTGGGATATATAATTTTATACGACAGGGTGCCCTTTTGTGTCAACTCTCATTGTTCTTGCCATCGATGCACTTGGCTACCTTATCACCAAAAGAGTGGATTAAGGGTGTATTTAGGGAATTTATATCCATGATCATAAATCCATATTATCAATGGAAAATTTGGTAATGAATCATTCCTCACTCTTTTTGAAGTTGAACATAACATTTGGGAGACCCTCTCTTGTCTTGAAACATTCTTGCCTTCCTTCGGGTATAAAGTTCAACTTGCCAAATCTTTGGATTTCTGCCGAGTTCCTCATACATGCCATAATTTTTGGCAGCTTTCCCATTGAAATGGATTCAATGAGGGGAAATATTTATGTTTTTGGGATCACCATTTCCTTTGACGGTGATTCTTCTAATCGTGGCAGTTCGTGATTGATCATGTTGAGCGAAAGAGCAAAAAGAATCTCCTGACCTTTATGGTTGGCTAGGAAATATCAAGTTTTAACTAAGATTCTAATAGCTACTCAGGTTTATTATGCTACTTTTTGGTGTCCATCTTGGGCTTCCTTTGATAAGATAGCCAAGATTTTAAGATATTTTCATTGGTCGAGCTACGGATAGGGTGCATTTCAAAGAGTTACTTAGGAAATTTGCACACTTCCTAGGGATCAAAGTGGTATGGTTATTATTGATGTATATAGGTAGAGTATCTCCCTTTTTATTAAATGGGATATTTGATGTATTCATGGTAACTAGTCCTACAAAATTATTGTAAGATATTGTATCTCATCTAGTTCTCCTTATGGTAAAAAATGTTGGAAGAATATTGGATTTCATACATTACTAATTACAAGAGTGCCAGTCAAAATACCTGGTACGTTTGTTGTGAAAAGCATCTGGAAATCCTTCAAATCTGTGAAGCATTTGATGAGATGGGTTGGTGATGGCTTCATAACATGTCTCTCCTTCAATGAACATAGTTGTTTGTGGTTTATTATTTTCTCGATAGCCTACCTTTACGAGTTTCAAGATAAAGGAAGTGAGGTTATTTCACACAAGAATTTCTAACATAAGAGTCTTTGTCACCAATAAATATTGGCTCTCTTGGTCTGATTTGAAACAAAAAATTCAACTAGCAAACGAAAACCTCCCATATATTTTGAGAATTCGAGTCTCTTTTACGATGTCATGTTTCATCAACATGGGCTTTGACCACCTATTACTCGGTGGAAATACTAGAGATGGAATGTGGATATTTCATTACTGAATTATGATTTCGGGGTCATCTATTCTTTGTTTTCTCCTAATTTTCCTAGTATTGGTAAGCTTAACACCATTTGGAAATTTAACTCCACCCCTTCTACCTAGTTTTGACGTCTCTAAGCAGGAGCTTGGAATCCTTTGTTTGATCCTAAGTTGAATTTTTTTCTCTTTTTTATTATATATAAAGGTCTTCTATTAGGGGAATGGTTAAGCCATATCAGCATTCCAACTCCCAAGTACCTTTGTTGTGGTCTCCCAAAGTCTTTCAAACATGTCTTCTTGTTCTTCCCCTGTTCTCAAAGAAGTGTTTGGTGTTTGATTCACTCTCTCTTTCAGCCTTACCACCCAAAATATTTTGACGGGAAGTCTGGTTTTCAAGGAATATTTCAATTATCCTCCTTACATTGCTTTCATTTGGCATTTTTTCTCTCTTATTCTCTTTCAACTTTAAAAGGAAAGAATTAACGCTTTGTTTTAGAACTGCAATCTCTCTATAGAGATATCTATTAATGAGAAGGTGGAAACTATGTATTCCATGTGTATGTAGATTTAAGCCCAAGCATAGAAGGTGGCACTATAGTTTTCTCATCTCCAGCAATTTTTTGATCATTGGGGCAGCGCATTATGTACCATGAGTTGGGTTCCACCTAATGATGATGAATGACGACCTCCGCCTCCTCCTCCACCACCAAGACGTCACTGACCACTCACAAAGCCACTCTCATATTTACACATGGAGTGATTTGCACTCTCCACTCCCAGCTCTCCCTAGCCCCTCATCTTACGTAAGTGGTTGGATCCCTCTTGCACATAGAAAATTTGTATTCATTTCATCAAACTAGGGATCTCTGTTTAGCGATGCATCTCGGTTTTGCATGTCACCTCCTCACGGGGAATCATTGTGTCACTCAATTTTCAAATGCCATACCATGATGGTTGGTTAATCAACCTCCCTTCTGATGATCCTTGCATACATGGATTTTTTTTTCCAAGGGATGATCTACCTTCACATCCAATTATTGCTTCTCCTTTTGCCTAAGTCTATTTTTATATAGTGATTTTTGTTCACCCTTGTGGATTTCTTTTGGTTGCCTACACATTGCTCATTGTATCACCCTATGGGCTACATTTCCTTTGAGGTCATGACCATTGCAGACCACCCCTTACTATGTAACTCTTTATATATTATTGTTTACAATACAAGGAAGTTCCAATAGTATAAAATAATAATATGTACTATCTTAATTAAACATAGAAAAAATAAAAAATACTATTAAAATCTTTTTTTAAAAAATCTTCATATGGTCGTAACCATATATTGGGGGTATATTTAATATTTAGTGTCCAAGTGTTTAAGTTGGCCTATTTAATTGGGAGGAGGGTTTTAATAAAGTAAATAAGGATATAAACAATTCTAAATTTCATTAAATGTACCTTTGCAAACTCTATTAATATATTTGAATGATCCTTTAAAAAACAATTATTGAAGTATTAAAATAAAAATAATATCTGGTATTCATGAAAGGGGCCATAGAGAGTAGGTAGTTAGATTTTTAATTTTTATAAATTAATTTATAAAATGGCCACACAGTATAACTTTATACTATAGTTAATTTTTGGGTTGAATAATATATGGTTTTAAGGTTATCTGTGTGTGTGTGTGTGTGTGTGTGTGTGTGTGTGTGTGTGTGTGTGTGTGTGTGTGTGTGTGTGTGTGTGTGTGTGTGTGTGTGTGTGTGTGCATGCGTGCGTGCGTGCGTGCATGCGTGCGTGCGTGTGTGTGTGTGTGTGTGTGTGTGTGTGTGTGTGTGTGTGTGTGTGTGTATAGTTAGGTTATAAATTATAGTATTAAAACACTTATTAATTAAAAGGATTTTTATACATAAGTAAAAAAATTAATAATATAGAACAAAATTAATTCAAGAGGGTAGCACACTGAGAACATGATAAAATTGAGCGAATAGGAAATATCAATTTCCTATTTTCATGGAGTGTTGTCTTGTGTAGGAACCTTAGGCAACTTCAATTTACTTGATATTTTCACTATGTCTTATCAAAGAGTAAAATAAAATAATTAAATATAAATATAAGTCTAATTCATTGGAAATAATTAAAAAATTAACATATGTATTAAAAATAAATATTAAATTTGTAAACTTAATAAAAATTAAACTCTTCTCAATAGATCTTCCTAAACTATTTTAAAACAATATTTTAGGATACATTTTAAAAAAATATTCAATACTTCATAAAAATAAATACATAAATAAAATATTAATATTACTAATTTAAACGCCATAAATTATATGTTCCAATATATAATATTATAATATTATTTTATAAATATAAATAATATTTATTAGAATAGTAGTTAGTTTGTTCATGCCCTCAAAACTTATTTCTAACCCCAAGTGCATCGGCCTATCACTCAAGATGGCATTGGGTGCTCACCTAAACCACGCGCTGGGGATGAACCCCTCCTTTATGTGAGCTTTGTAATAGTTTCTCGTCATTAATGGAGGATTATTTGTAGAAACATAAATACTTGTGTCTACTTAGAAGGAGAAGATATAACCAATAGATCCACACATCTATGCATCACAAAGGTAAATAAACATTGTATTAAACACAAAGAACCAAATTTGAGTGATAATATGGATAATATAAGGATTTAAAATCATGTACAAAATTTACACAATAGATCCTTATATATTGATTTAAAAGATTTAATAATAGTCACATTACATTCAAAAAGGGTAATCTCGGACCATATACATTAACTTTCATAGATCCATCCCTATAGACTAGTATGATTAGAGATCCTAGCTATATTTACCACCATTATAACCCCTACTATAGAATCAAACACCTAAACATATGATTAATGACCTTTCTTACGATCCTATAACATCATGGAACTTAAACCCTAGCATCACCTAACATTCCTCCAAAGACTTCGTTACCTTCCTTATACTATGGCACTCTCGCTCTCTCTCTACAGCACACTTGCACATACACCATCCTCTCTTATTTCTTTGCCAAGAAATCCTTTAAATAGGATCATCATCCATGTCATGGCTTCGCTTTGCATGAACATATTGTGTGCTAAGTGTCAATGTGGTCCTCCATAGTCGAATGTTTCACCTCTTTATTAAAACCCGCAATATATGTAATGATGTTATTGGGATTATTACCTACATGGAATATCCTTTTCTTGGCCTTCAAGGTTCCGGGCTAGAACTATATACACTTATCATTCCTAGTCGAGTCCTCACATTTTTCCTCAAGTGACTCAATGTGCTAAATATGGCTAATTCCTTTAGACCCTTGATTTTCCTTTGTCGCTGCACGTGACCTAGTTTCACATAAACCCTTTTCTTGTATGCTTTTCCCGAGCACCCTTCTATCAATGGTCATATGTGCAGGCTTCTGGTACTTAGTCAATACCACTCTAATTTCCATCCTGAAGCATCAACATGTACATGGCATGGTTTATCCTAAGAAGAAAGTGTAATATGTGGCGCGGTGATAAGCCTATTCTTCATGTTTTAAACACCATCATTGCACACCTCTCCCCCGATAAAATGTACTTCTATGCTTCAGAAATACCTCAAATGGTGTGGTGATCTTGGCATATCCCTTAATAAATTTATGGTGGTACCCCTGTATGCCAAAGGAATCCATGTCTGTGCTCTAGATGGTAGGTTCCCCCATCCTATAATAAAGGAAACTTTGGTAAGATCCATCAGAAAACCTTCTTTATATATGATATGCCCCAGTGAGTTCCAAATGGAGTAAGCAAAACACATGTCTTAAAGTTGAGAGATATTCTCAAATGTTGACATCTCTCAAACATCAACCACAGATCTCCACAATGGTCTTTAACTAGTCCATAAACTATCCAATCATCAAGGTATACCTCAAGAAACTTATGGATGATGTCCTAAAATGTTTGAACCAAAATGTACGAAAACACATTAGGCACATTCTTAAGTTCAAAAGGCATGACTATGTATGAAAAAATTCCTACTCAATGGTGAAATTTTTCTTTTCTTGGTCCTCCTTCGTAAATCTAACTTGATGATATCCCGAGAATCTATCTCGTGAAAGAATAGATCTCGTGCTTTTCTAATCCTTCTAAGATATCCTTATTGAAGGGGGTCAAAAAGGGTCAATGACACATCACATTCAAATCCTTGTAATCCACACAAATCCTTATCCTCCTATTATTCTTAATGCACAGTGACCATCGAGACTTATCCACTCGATTGCTCAACAACCTTAATGATGTTTGATGTGATCATCTTGTCAATATTCTCCTTGAGCTTAACTCATAGATTCATATTCATTCGATAAGGTCTCTAATGAATTAGTTGTGCACCCTCCTTCATTTTGATCCAAATCTCTCCTAAAGAGTTTTGAACTCCTTTAAACTCAAGGTATCCGTGTGGAACCAAATCCTAAAACTCACTTAACGAGATCAATAATATGTGAAACCTCCCTTTCCGACTAGTAATCCCCAATAGTATCCTCCTTACGTTCTCGCATCCAATCCAATGTTAACTTTCTTAGTTTTGAGGGATTCATGGTAGGTGTGTGCTTTCTCATAAAAATTATCTATCACCTCGTGTGTACCCATAATATTTTTAACATCCACGTTCTCCACTTCTTCACCATCTATCACATAGAATAACTTTCCTTTCTCTTTTTCCATGTAAGCATGCTCAAGTTTTACTTCCTATGGCTCTTCCTCATCAAGATGCATGTCCAAGTCAGGTTCTCCCAACAACTCCATTATTCTATCCTCCTCCATGGAACTATCTCCCATAGTTAGACATTTAACATCATGCGAGCCTTATTCACCGATGGGTTTATACTTTGATACTCAAAGGTTTGAATCAGTCAACCATCAACTCCAGCAAGTTTCCTATCTAATGGTGTGGTTCTCAATGAATGTACCATGCACACATGCAGCCTTATAAGGTGGAGTAAATATTATGCACCCATAATGATGGAGGTAGTGCTTTTGCGCCTTCCATCCGAAACTTCTCCCATTCTTGGACATGAAATGAGGTGGGTTCCTCTACATGATAGTCTTGTATATTAGTAGGGGCATTGCTCATAGAAACCTAACGAAAACATGATTCTTACCTCGTGACACTCTAGAAAGTTATCTTTATGGGTTTCCCACCAACGTGCTTTGGTCCCACAAAGTGTAGATAAGCATACTTCTCCTTTCAATATCACACATTCGGTGGTTCTCCATTTCTCACGGAAAAATATTAGGGTTTCCTTCCTAATGTAACTTAGAAATTTTTTTCCTCCCAGGAACCTATGTGGCTTTTTTTTTTATTACCCTTTTAACATATCCTATTAATTTGTTTTGGTTAACTCATATGTCTTGTGTGCCCAATTTTTACATCCAATACTAGTGGTATGACATAAAGATTAAAATTCATCCCACTCGAATAACTCCTTCTTTTCGGATGCAAAACTTGTGGTATCGATAGTGTGCACATAAATTTTGTCGAGGTATTCTTCTCCCAAGGGTTCATTATAGGGTGCTGACTTTCCATCTATAAAGGGATGATAATGAATTCCTCATTCTCAAAACGTATGTATCCCTTATTGAAATGTAAGTTAGTGTTGTTCTTATAGCACAAGAGGCACCAAATTAATGATAGAAATTTTTCCACCTCAATATGTGCCAAGAATTTGGAAGTCTCTAGTGAATTTTTCCCCTTGGATAGTGATAGCAACATCCTTTAAAACACCAATGGGCATTACCTTTGTCTTGTTAGCCATATACAACACATTTGAAGATGGCTATAATGGGGCCTTCCCATTTGATTCCATGTGTCCAAGGTGAGAACATTAACTTCTAGGCCTGTCCTAATTATAATATTTCTCGGGAACCATCCATCAACCACTTCATTCAAGGTAATCTCCTTATCATAGTTAATATTATGCGAGGGAAGGTTAGTGTGCAAGACCTACCACTCGCACTCTCCTCTAGCACATGAAACTTTCTCCAACCATTCTCCTAGTAGAGACTATATTTTCTTCCTTTAACATCATGCATACTTCACCGACTTCATCTAGATCCTTTTGTGGAGCCTCATCACTCTTATTTTTCTCTAACTACTGTGATTTCTCCTTTAGGCACTGGATCTCTCCTTGTAGGTTTCAAATCACATCCATAGTCTCTGATAAACTTCCTTCTAATGAGTACAGTCCATATAATTACTATGCACCAACTCCTCTCAGTAACCGGTGGTCTCTGCTTTCATTTCTCCACGGCATGTGAAACCTCATCTTGTGTTGTCACAAGTACAAGTTCTAACTCTAACTCATGTGCCTCCTTAACATCCACTACGGGTCAGCCTTCTTTACGCTTACCATCCCAACGCCTTTTTCCTTCTCTTGTTGCTAGGTCATGTTTCAAATATTTTGGGCACTCATACTTTTATTTTTCTCACACCCACATGCTCAATGTAATAGTTTGGTAAATTCATGCTTATAGTGTTATGTAGACCCAAAATTGTAACAAGTTCCATGTGGGAACTCACTTCTTCCTTCTTCATGATTTGCATAGCCTCTAAATCCTCTATGAAATTATCTTCTATGATCCCCTCCATATGTGCAACCTTCATAATGATGGCCCTCATCCTTGAAATACTTACAATACTAGATCTGGTGCACGTAAGTATCAATGACATCATGTATTTGGTCAATAAATCTACAATCCTTAGTCTAATGAGTAGTAGAGGTGAAAATTTTGTAGTAGAAAAACACATTATTACATATTACATGATATAGTAACAGACACCTACTTGCATCATGATCTCGTGTAAAATATCATAGTCCACTGTCTTGCACGTATCGATCTTTGTGGAAAACTATCCTTTATATGCCCCTTAACTTTATATTCCACGCACTATAGCCTTATGAGTCTCATGTCTGAGTTTCCAGATGATTTCTTTAGTTGTTTTTCCATTGTATTGATCTGATCTTCAAGAAATGGACTAACTCCGATATCCATCCTTCTTGCAGCCTCAACACGCAAGGTAGCCTCCAAGGCCTCACGTAGGTCTATGAAGGTCTTATTTGAATGTTCCCTCCCGAATGGTGTGATCAGTTTGGACGAAAAACCACTAAGCATGTCGAGAAGGATGAATATCATAAGATAGCTTTGTGACAAGACAGTCTTAAAGTGCACGTCATACTCATGAAACTCTCTTCCATAACATTTCTACATTTACTTCAACACATTGATGCTACTTTTTTCAAACTCGGGTATGTGGAAATCTATCAAAAATTTATCACACATCGTAGCGTAATCCACCACCATTTGGTGTGGATCATATTTTAGGTATCATATATGTGTGCACCCTTACAATATACTAGCAAACCGACTTTCCTTCCATTTCGGAGAAGTGATACCCTTCACTTGCCAAAGCAACTCACATTTATGCAAATTCCTCGTAACATATTCCACACCCTTGTAATCGGAAAGTGTAGGGACATCTCATAAAACACTTGAGGAGGTGGATGGCATCCTTTCCCTTTGGTTCTCGAGGCCATGATTTCCTCTCATATTTCGTCTATCACTGGATCCACTAGATGTACTAGTTCCCATTCCTCTAGATCCACCATATCCTCCTCTCATAGGAGGTAAAGGGCCTAAAATACTTGCTCCCTGCATCCCTACCATCATGTTAAATTGCATTTCAATGGTTTGTGATAATCTTGAACCACTCGTAGATATGTTCCCATCCCAACTTTAGACTCGATACCCAAAATTTTTGAACCTATACCTTGCAAAATGTTGTACTAGAAAAAATACCTCCAAATACATGAAAATAATGTGCAGCCATAGATGGAAATGAAATGCTATACCTCTCTTAGGTGTTTCTTGACCATTGATATCAACACCACTAACAACTAAATAAGAAAAGTTTTCCTCAAAAATGGAAGGATAAGTGCCGGGGTTTGGTTGCGATGGGCCAAGATGTGTGCATGTGGCTCTCCTTTCTTCACACAAAAAATTTCACCTGGGCGTCGATGTGGTAACTCTCTCGTGCTTGCCAAGATGGGGTAACACAAACCGCTCGATCCCATGCCTTCCACGCAAACTTCAAATCCTTCCCACAACATATACCTTCGTACTTCCATCACTCTAGTAACCTTGCATTATTTTTCTAACTCCCTTTGTCATGCTTCATCATACTCTGAGTCCCTCTATTCTCTCTCCTTTCACCGTAAGGTCTGCCATCTTTCCACCTCACATTTCGCATCCAAGACTCCAATAAGGGTTTAAATAGCCATAGGGAATGCTTCTAAAATAAAATTAATGATGAGGACCGTGATAGATAAAGGGATAAAACACAAGAATGATCATCTAGGATCCTTGAGAACTCAAACCAAGCAATCTCTAGGTAACAATCCATTGAAACATCATATTCAAAGGTATAACTAGTCATTACTCTACTCCACCAAAGGTGATCAACAACACGGATCCATGTTAGATTAGCATCATGCAACTTCTGATACTCATTTTGGGTCCGTACATGAGGTCTATAATACTAACTTCACCTAGATACATATGTTGAAATCCATTCATACAAATCTATTGAAAACAACAAAAGAAGGTCTCATACTGACTCATGATATATGTCTTCTTCTAACCATTTACGTGCATCAAACTCAGATCCAATATTAAATCTCTGTGAAAACTCATCCTCTATGATTTTAAGCCAAACTTTGACAACGTTCAAGGTCAAGTGCATTGACATCACACACTATTCTAACAACAAGTTCAAAAGAGGTCCCAGAAATAGAACCAAGATCTAGTCATTTTGTTCATACCCTAAATTCTTCTTTCTAACCCCAAGCATGTTGGCCTCTCACCCAATATTTTTAGGAACTCTACCAAAGCGTGCATGGGCATCGATCCCCTCCTTTATGTGAGATTTTCAAGATATTTCCTTCATTAATGGAGGATTATTTGCAAAAATATAAACACATGTATTTACCTAGAAGAAGAAGATAAAACTAATAGATCCACACATCAATGCATCAAAAAGTAAATAAACATTGTATAAAACCAAAAGAACCATATATTAGTCATGATAAGCTAGATAATATAAGGGTTTACACTTATGACAAATATGTACAACATAGATCCTTATATATTGATTTTAAAGTGTTTCTAATAGCCACATTACATTAAAAAGGGTCATCTTAGACCATTTACATAAACTTTCATAGATCCATTCCATACTGAGACTAGTATGATCAGAGATCTATCTATGCTTCCACCCATTATAACCCCTACTAAAGACTCAAACACTACACATATGATTGTTTACCTTCCTTAGTACCCTTTATCATCATGGAACCTAAACCCTAGCATCACCTATCATTCCTCAACACTTCATTAACTTCCTTCTTCTCTACAGACTCTCGGTCTCCCTCTAAGCACACTCACACATACACCATCCTCTCTTGTTTTATGCCAAATAACTTCTTTAAATAGGATCAGCATCCACGACCATGGCTTCTCCTATGAAAGATCACATGTCAGTGTCAATATTGTCCTCCGTTGTTAAATTCTTAATCTCTTTGCAAAACCCCCACTATCTGTGAATGATGCTTCTAGGAATATTCCCCGTATGGAATGTCCTTTTCTTGGCCTCCAAGATCCTAGGTGCACCTTATCCACTTATCATGGCTAGCCATTTCCTCACGTTTTCTTTAAATGAATCCATGATTCCAAATATGGCTAAGTCCTTTAGACCTTGTTCTTCCTCGCACGCTCATGCCCTAGTTTCACATAAACTCTTCTTAAAAAACTTTCTTGCGCATTTTTTCTTGAGAAAATTCTATTCATTAGTCCTACGTGCAAATTTCTTGATACTTATTCAATATTTAGGGTCAAACATTTATTATATAAAATATAAATTTATAATAAGAATAAATTTTAAAGTTTAGGTGTATGTGTTTTTGTTCTACGTAACACTAGATTTTAGGAAATAAGAATTTATGTCTTATTTTAAATGAATTTTATAACATGTGAGGTTAGTGTATGAGTTAGGGGATGGACTTAATATAATTATGAATTTAAATAATATAATGCTAAATTAATATTTTAAAATAACCAATAAAATTTGATTGTATAACTCATAGGATTTATTTATTTATTTGTGGAGTTTTACCTCTAATACAAAAATGTAATATTACTTTTCCCAATTCATAAATATAATAATTTACTATATAAAATCTGATATATATAAAAATAAAAAATGGGAGGACATCGTGTGAATCAAATAACTCCTAGGTGATAGCCAAGATTCAACACCTTATGTTATGACCACATTATCGGGAGGAAATATGTAATAGTTATTCTTCTTCCCTTGGCCAGGAACCATCTTGGGTTATATTTCACATACACTAGCTAGGACACCCTCTCCAATTCCCACCACTTACCTTCATCCGGATCAAATAAAATTATACTTGAGCATACCTATTCAAAAGTTCCACTAGGTAGGTTTTCCAATTAACACACTCATCCAAAATAAATTTTATTAATTAATTTATCGATATTAATATATTTAACATATTTGCATTTGAGAAGTTATTTTTATTTTATTCACCCTATATTAAAGGGGTCCTCAAATATATAAATATTTCATGCACTCCCCATTCATGCCCTCTTATTTATAATTTTCAAGAGGTGGTTACAAATAATCACACCCATTCATTACATATAATATTACTTGAGAATAAGTAATAAACAATTCATACCCATTTATTGATAATCACACTTTCTATTTTATTAACTCTTTATTTACCCATGTTACTTTACTTTTACACTCATACACACATAAATTGGGGTTGTTTATTTTATTTATTACATATTACCCTATGGGTCTCAATATTATTATGTTTTAAATTTATTTCTTCTACTTTAGAATTCAATCCTAGGAAAATAACTTTAGAACACTCATAATAATTATTTTCTTGTGCAGAATTTGGCACATAACACCCGCACACAACTTATTCAATATCTCATAAATATTCCACATGTTATATCATTTAATTATGAGGATATACCTACATCTCACTGATGATAATCCATTTGCACCATTAATTATCACCACTAATATTGCACCATTTTCATCAAGCATGTACTCATGTAAAATGGATTTTCTATAAACTTATGTGTACATTATATCCTCAAGAAAATGGAATTACTGATGAACTATTTGTTAAAATCTCTAGTATCATCCATGGATATGATTCCAATACTTGCACATGAATGGGAACTATCACATTACCTATAAAAGTTGGGGTTAAAATAGTTAAATCTTGTATTATTTATTATCAATGCCTCATTTCAATTTAATCTCTTACTATGTGACCATGGATATGACTAATGCACGTTATAATTTATACAATTCATCATTGCATTAAATTATTACATGGTGGTATGAACATACCATTACTACTAATCCTGAACCATTCAGTTTTTATCAAATATACCTCTTTACTTTGCTATGTTTATTCCTCCATCAAAACCTTTTCCATATAATTATATTGGTACATATGATGTTATTCAATCTATTGATTCATAACCTTCTTTAAGTTGTACAAGCATACCATCCATTTCTACCCATACTATCAATATCATTTAACCACCTTATGTCTACTTGAATTGCTACCAATATCCCACCTTTCTTGATCCCCTCACTCCCACATATGGCACTATTACTACCAGTATCCTCAATATTGTGATTCAAGATGATATTGTCAACACCGATGATGAGTTTCATGCCATAAATATTAATGATGACACATTTCCCTCTTTGAATATCAATTCAAAACTCCCCCTCCCTCTACTAATGTTAGGGTACTTTTTGGGGCATGTCCATATATTAGACAACTTACCACCTTCCTCATCCTCCCAAGTACACTCTACATTAGAACCTCCTTCTTTCATATGCAATATTGTCATACATAAATATTATTGGACTAATATTCCATATTGGCCTAATATTTCATTCAATTCCACTTGCTCAAACTGTTTTCTCACATGATGGTTTTCCTAGTCGGATTCACACTTTCCGATGTCCTCCATCCACTTCATTCTCCTCACCTATATCATAGATTTGTCTACATCACTAGTTATTATGGCATCCATGTCTTCAATTTAGCAAAGTATTCATCACACATACTTCTTGTACCTTTCCATTTACACTTGGGAAATATTGTCTTGACTACACTGATGTCACTCTAGATCCTAATCATATTGATATTACATTTCACATGTCTTTCAGTTTGTGTCTCTATATGTAATGAGTCCTTCATGGGCTATTCTCAAAATACTCACAATACTCATGCTCTCTACTTCAAGATCTATCTTTGTAGTGCACTTGTTCAAACCATTTCGTGATGACCAAATCTTATTATATGGTTCATTATTTGTTTTATAGGGTTATTTTATAAAGGAACCTCATCTCATACTCATACAAATTTTTGGGAAAACTTTGCCCCTTCCACCTTCAAATTCAGATTGGATACCATTCTATCACACTCATATCCTACATATTGAATATCTTGGTTGCACTTATTCTTGTTTTATTATACTTACATGAAATATTTTTCTTACTATAATAGATTGATACTTAGTCTTTCATTATCCTTATAATGTACTCATGGATGTTCACTTGGTTTCTAGTTGTGAATGCTAACTTATTTGAGGTTATTACATGCTACACTGATGCTCAACACATTATATTTTCCAATCCCACCAAGGTTGCGGGGGGTATCTACTTTTTACTACTTTCATACATTACATTGGCTATTATTTTATTTATTACTTCTACTCTTACTAGAACGCTATTACATGCATGATTTGACATACTTTATATATTTTTAACATGCAAAAGGTTATTCATGTGAAAAAATTTACATTGCATGACTATTTTCTACCATGGTTATTTATTACACTTTGTTTGAAATTTTTGATACTATATGTTATTGTTTGTAGGTTATGTCTTATTTCTTCTTTGATCATTGTTTGTATGATTTTAGCCTCTTTGGTAATGATTATATTGTGATATTATGAGTGATGTCCCATGTATTAAAAACCCAATTTTAGTTGTTTACTTTACTTGCACACTTTATTGTTACACTATTTTTATGTGACATGATTGCTACTTTTACAACTAACAAATATATCTATACACTTTGTTTGCATGTCCCTGGTTTATACCATGTATATTACCTCCCCCTCTAGGGATAGAGTTTATATTTTCTTCAAGTACTCTATTTGGGCCACATACTCCTAGAAATGTCCCATGCACCTCAAATTAGGAGGGAATACATTTGGTGAATCGGTCACCCCATACAATGACTTAGACCTACAACAAATCCCTATATAATACGAGAACAAGATAGAGAAATAGTTACAAAGAAACCCAGAATCGACTTGGTTCCTCATCATAAAAGCAGACGCTAGCATCTAAATCAAGATACTAGTATCTAGGGATTCTAACCTCCCCAGGTGCTTATGTCAAGGGGTACACATAACCAGCTTTCTCAAATCAACACATTCTACAACATTTTATAGATTATTTTTACAGATATGCACAATCTTGCAATTACACTTGCATATGCAATCTCCTATATTCAGTTTCAATTTTAAAAACATTGGTACAACTCAAAAAAATAGAATAATTCATAACAATCAAAGACAAGACTAATAAGGAAATACCATCCGTAATGGTTATTATTTGGGAAATAGTCATGAAAGTAGAGTAACACTAGATCTCTTTCCCCAATACTCTCTTCTCCCATGGCATGAGATCACCCAAAAACTCATGTTTCACAAGATATAACCCCAAAAAAAATCTACATAGCATTTTAGGACACTTTTCTATCCTTTTACATTCTTCTACATCAAAAAGTGCACACTTTACTTTTACATACTTATGTATCGTACTTATACACATTTTTCTCTTATTTATCACATACAAGTATTTGACTACTCCTTTTCTCTTCTTTTGCAGGTCCATCCTTGAAATAATTACCAATCACAAGCACAAACATGAGAACAAACAAGTATAATAGGTTACAACATATATGCTTTGCCACTAGGGTCACTTTCCTTTCCTAGTTTCGATGCTTCACTATTTTATTATTCCATGCTTAACTTGTCCAAATCAACACATTATCGCCATCACATTCTATAAGAACAAAAGGTATGCATATTCTATTAATCTATGTTATTGATTATTCATTCAATAACATAAAGTAGGAAAATATAGATATCTTGAATCATGCACTTGGCTACATTTCTAGGTCCTAAGAACATACTAGCATTCATATGATTTGTAAGAAAGAAAACTAGTAATTGACAACTATCTTTGGCCTCTTGTTTGTGTTTCTTTTTTCTATTTATTTTTCATACCCTATAACCTAGTCATAATTTGACTTACTTATCTTGTATGGATTCAGACCTAGAACCTAACGAGGATAAAAGTACTAACGCACCCTCTATCACATGTAGTTTCCCATGACCCTTCTTATCTTAATCTTTCATTTTTGTATTCTTTTATAATTTGAGCATATTATTTTCTTATTATTTGGGATTCCAATCACCAATTACAAAATTCAAACTAGGGAATCATATAAATACATTATTATGTGACTAAAACATTTGGAAAATCTCTAAGTATTACTAATATAACCTAAGCTTACTTCAAAAGGCATATAAAGCACTCAAAGGCATCCATCTAGCATCCATTCAAGGGAAGAGGAATGTGTTTTCTACATAAACTACATAATAAGGGGGATTCATTCTATTCCATCGACAAATTTTCATCTTTTAGAAATTTCATCCCACTATCTAATACACCATGCGGGAGGACATCCTAGGGCACAATGTCTACACACACTCATAAGAACTACATAGAGTTTTATATGTAGTACAATGCTTGTCATAAGTTCACTCTATTGAGTGACCACTGGGGTTAGTGTGACTCCCCATATGTCATCTTTTGTTTTTATATTTAATGTGGTTTTTTTTTGGGTTTTACATATGAGCTTCCATTTTGTAGGTTAATAGTATCCTCAACAAGAAAAGAGTGACACACAGGTGATCAACAACAAATATGTTTGACACTTTTGAGACACTATAAAAATAAATTTATGACCATTTTTGTAATCTAGGTGAGTAGTAGAAGACTCTAGTTCCAGGCACCCTTCCCCCTAGACATTCCCATGTTTAGATATTCCTATCGGTTGCATAACTCATCTTATGAATTTACAACATAGTTCACCTCTTATTCAGAAAGAGTTTTCCCATTTTATAATTCTTCAGGATTAAATGCAAATCAACTAAGTCACTCTTTCTATACCTCTTACTTATGGTTTCATACTTATATGCTTTTTATTACGTCATATTGTATGTAGTAGTTGTATGACATAATTTACATTCATTTACTTTACAATTCATAGTTTACAAAATCACATTTTTCTTAAATCACCATCGACCATGGGTGATGGCGTCGGCTAGAAAAAAACCTAAGACCGACACCATCACCCCATAGACGATGGCATGAAAAAGGATGATAATATGAGGTGATGTATTATGTAATTTAAAAATAGGTGTCATGAATCAAACAAATGGATGAAAAAAGTGTCGAATTATGAGATGGAAGAAAGGTATCAAGTATGTAATGTGTATAAGACATAAAGGTGTTAGAATTGTATGCACAAAAGTTTTCATTTATGTAAAATATCACTAGTGATAAAGAGGAAGATGGAGAATTTATATAAAGTTTTAAGACATGGTGATGACATGGATTTTCAGGTTGCTTCATGGTGTACTAAGTTGTTTAAATGAGAATTTCCTTGGTCTAAAGTCCAATCGGGTAACCTAAATTCACAGCCGAGGTGATGGTTCATGGTGAGTGGAGATATCGGATGACTTCATAAGCATGATATAATCATTGATAGAATGTTTGGAGAGAATTTACACACCCATATTAATTTCAAAATGCATGTACATGTTGAAGACCTTGTTGAGGTGCTCATCTAGACCTAGTACGGTATTTGGAGCACGAATGAGGAAGTATTTTTCCATGTGAGTTATTATGGCATGTATGTTAGTTAGGATTTTTATATCAAATATTTTAGGGTCTTATGGAGATGTTTCATGATGAGGCATGAGGTTCCTCTATTATGACCTAGCTTAAACCATGCAAAACCCTATGGGATAGTCATGCAAATGAGATAAGATATGAATATGTATACCTATTTGAAATAACCTAATGATTGGAGATGGTATATAATGATTCATAGAGGTGTGAGAAAAATTCAATTTATTTTGAATATAAATTTGTAATTTATGATGTTTTAGGTGAAATAGGGCCCAAGGGCAATTTCTATCTAAAATTGTAACTTATGATGTGTTTTGTGGATTTTTTTATTTTCATTTGACCTTGTGGATTTCGGGGATGTTTTGATAGAGTTAATAATATTTTACAAAAATAATTAGGTCAATTTATATTTAAATTTTTATGAACGAATGTTAAGAAGGTAAACAACATGTTATGAGTTTGAAACCTAGGTCAAGAGCGATGGAGAAGATAATCATGGTAAGTAAATAGAATTTATTATTATTAAAATTATTATGATTGTATGTTGGATATTAATCCTCCATATTTCAAAAAAAGGTATGATATAAAGATGTGAGGATTTTTGAATCCATTAAAAAGGGCTAGCTTTTAAATAAGTTCATTTTGTGGAAAATTTTCCTAAATAAAGTATGAAATAAATTTAATTTTTTTAACTTGGCGGGTTTAATTTATTTAAATCATGGTTTAAGATCATTTTATGTATTATAGGTCAAATTGTGTCCTATTTATGCAGACTTCCTTGAGATCAAAAACGATAGTTTTGGACTAGTTTCGAGAGATGAATTGTTACAGCTGCGATCCACTTAGACTTGAAATGAGATGTAAGGTGTTACGGAAATAGGATTCCAAGATTTTTCTAATTTTATATGGTGTTTATCATGATGATGATATTGAATAGGTCATTCAGTTCATTTTGTGAAGAATAATATTTTTTCCTTCTCGGAAAGGATTTATCTTACTTAATAAAATCGAGTACAAGGCACATGATTTGAATTGATTGATTCTTGATATCTATTTAAATTTTAAGAGGGGTGATTTTTCCCCTCACTGAAATCCTTTTTTAGAGTGAGGTATAGAATGTTAGAGATAGGGTGAAAACTAGTTATGTTTCCTATACTACTTTTAAGAAACTCGGTTTGATGAAGAGGAAATGGAGTGTGTTATGATGTATGGATGTTACTGAGATAAAGATCATGGATTTATTTTTATAAATTTCAGGTTATTGTCAACCATATTTGAGGTGTCTTGGTATGGTATTGAGGCCCACAAGTGAAAACCAATTCAAGAAGTTGTTTTGTGAAGGAAATGGAGCTTCTTATTAGTATTATGATGAATTGAAGACCGGTTAAGCTTAATCTACACCATGGATGATGTTTTATGTCATATTTACATGTTTGGGGTATTTATGCCCTTGAATAATCATGGTGATGAGGTTTTTAGTCTTTCATAATCTAGGTCATGGGGTTTATACTAATTTTGAGCTTGTTTGGTGCATTTGAAAATGACCGACCTACATGGGTCCATGATATGAGTTTGAATAAGTGTAATGTTAATTTTTTTATTTATATTCGTTCATATAATTTATCTAGACCGAAATATCTTATATTTTTGATTTGAGAATGGTATAAAGTGTATGTTATGGTTCAAATTTGAACTAGCTAAGTTAGATGGAAAAAGTGCTTCCACCCAACCGTGAGTGTGAAACAAGTATGAAAACATAATTTCAAACTTGAGAAAGTGTGTGAAAGTATGAGAGGTGTTATAGACAATGTGTTCAATGGTTTTAGATTAAATCAAGTCATCAAAGTGTGAAGAAAGAGTGAATTGAAGAAGAGATGGTTTGAAGAGGTATTCAAGGTGTAATAAGATGATGTTTTGTTATCCATAACTTATAGTAGAAAAGGCATCGAGATATATTCATATAAATATGATTGAGTGGGTTCTTAAACATCTTAGGGATTTCAGCCTCCTTGTGTAGTTGGTGCTTCACTAAACTAGGAGTTGTGATCCTTGTAAGTTAGTTCTTCAATAAATACTTTTGATTTATTGTTTCTTTGAATTGTTGATGAAATGAGATAGGGTAACGGACATAGGAGGAATACCTATTCAAATGTCAATTGATGGGTTGTTGCACACGTATGACTTCCAATCCACAAATGACCGTGAGAGCTTCCTTTTGGCTAGGAGGAACTACCTGTAATGAAAGCAAAGACCACCAGAAGAATTAAACAATATGGGTAGTGAACTGCCTAGCGTGAGCTAGATCTGGGAAGCGTGATACTTCCTAGATGGTTGTCAGTCCACTATTTTAAACAAATTAATGTGTAAACAAAGTAAATCCTATTGTTATTTTAAAATGATTTAGGTATCTCACTTAAAACACAATAAGAAAATAGATCTAATCTAACAAGCTAAGCTAGAATAGAATCCATAGGTCAAATGATTGGTTCTGGGTTCTATGCAGGTCTGATAAAGGTCTCGGTAGGTCACAGGTAAGTGAGGGTGAGGTAAAATTAGGTGGGTAGGTCTCTGTTTAAGGCTATGTAGGCAAACACAGAGACCGGCGTCGGTCAGGGGTGACTGACCAGCGGTTAGGTATAACCGGTGCCGCTATTGTGAGATCTAGAAATGTCACAGCAAGGTTTTTGGTCTCCTTTGTGATTACACAAAGGATTTGGTTGGTTGGGATGAGGTATCGGGTGACTGGAATAGGTTTTTATGAGGTTTTGATGGGTCTATGGAGATACAAAATGTTGGAGATGGTCAATAGGGAGCAAGATAAACAATGGGTGATAAAATGATGATGAAATGAAATAAACCAAAGAAGTATGATGTTATACTTACTTGGATTTCATTCTTGAAGGTCTATGTGTGAAGGATGGAGGTGCTGATGATGGGTTTGAAGGCTACAAGTGATCACCGACTGAAGAAAAGCTTCTGCATGGGCTGCATGCACGCTCTCTTTGCTTGGATAGATCAGAATGTGGTTGGGATGGCTTGTGCAGGAGAAGATCCTCAATCTCCTTCCTTGGATGTCAGTTCTTGCTAGAATTGGCTCTCTAAAGATGCGTTATCTCTCCGAGATTTCATTCTTTCTCATCAACCTTTTTTTGCTTCCAACTTCCAAGTTCCAAGTTCCAACCTTGAGAATAAGGTTGTTTTGGGTTAAAAGGGGTAACCGATGGTGGTCCGCTTAACCGGTGATGGTTAGGGGTAACCGACATCGGTCAAGGTGGGATTTCTAGGTTTACCAAACTTAGGGAGATCCTCCTGATTTCCTCAGATCTTGTGTCATTATCCCATGGATTAGACTAGGAGCTTCTTGTGAGCATGCGGGAATGTGGTTAGAGGGAGTGTAGGCATTGATTTTTAGGGTTTGGGTAAGTCTTAGTTAGTTATGGTAACTTGCTAAGAATAGGTCTTAGGGTGAGTTGGCTTGATGAGGTCTCTAGGTGAGGTGCATGTGTGGATATTATCTAAATTAAGATATTTAAATAATAAATATGGTGGGGATAATGAATTAATTTAATTAGATTAATTGAATTAATATTAGTGATGTGAAGGGGGTCATGGCTAGGTTAATGTGATGAAGGGTGTTTATATGTCGAGGGACGAAAGGGGAGTGTGACCTAATTTTAGTGTCTACATTTTTCCCCTTTTGTTGTAGCTTGTATTGGTAAGCGATGCTAACAAAAATAAGATGTGGTTGCCCCATGTGTGGGTGAAGGTGATCCCCTCAAACCAGAACTAACGAGGCAATGTAGGATGAAGCGGTGAGTGGTTTGAAAAAAGGTAAATGTGAGGAAAAGGTAAGTGGGTGTAGGGGAAGAGGGTGAAAGGTCTACTCAAGTGATCTAGGTAATGGGTCAGGGTCAAAGGTAAGCAATAAAAAATGCACGCACACGTATAAACTGCAACACGCTACCGGTTGAAGAGCAGGAAAACTCTACATCATCTAAGGTCGATAGGTTTATCCAAACAAGGGTGAAGTGAATCCGGTATCCAAGGTATAGGATAAGGTCAGAAACACAATGTAGGTTAGGTGCAGGAACGTTTAGGTATGTTCCGTACACCAAAGGTAGGGTCAGGATAAATAGTCACAAAATAGGCTAGGTAAGGTCATTAGGTCAATCAACATAGGTAATAGTGCCGCACAAGGTATAGTGAACACATGAGGTCAAAGGTCACTAGCGATGGTCCAGGTCCAAATATCAAGATCACGGCATGGGTAAGGCCGAGGTAGGGGTAAAATAATGAGGCCTCAACAACGGATGTAATGGAGGTTGAAGAAGGTGGAGGGCCAAAGTGAAGGTAAAGTGGTCCAGGTTGGGGTATGGGAGGGTAAAGGGTACGGAGGTAAGGAAAATGAGGGAAATGTGAGGGAAATGAGTAGGTAGGGTAACCCAACATGGTCGAATGATGATGAACCGATGATGGTGTATGGGAACCGATGGTGGTTAGCTAGGGCAACAGACCGGTAGCGGGTCAAGGGTAACCGACATCGGTTGAGTCGGGTAGGGTATAAAAAGTGGAAAACCCATGGTTTGAAATTCATTTGTGCATTGTGAAAAGGAGAAAAGGACAAGAAGAGAGAAAAGAGGAAGAGGAAAAAGAGAACGTCAGATAGCTTGGTTGGTGAGCCACATAGGTGAGAGTGGTTGAGTGAGAGGTGGGGCCGCGAGATCAGGTGGCACGATTCATGTGGCTGAGGATTGGCTGTTTAGTTGAGGATGGCAGAGGTAGGAGAGGGGTTCGGGTGGTCCACCCATACAGGGCTAGATATACCACCATGATGTTGGCAGAGGGATGAGGTAAGCTCCACACCATAGCTTAATGATTTTGATTGATTAAGTAGGTGAAAATATGGGTTATAATAAAAACATGGGGGGGTTTGAATTTTGAATTGGGAGGTAAATTGGATATAATTGGGTTGGGGGAGGTTGGAATGTAGGTCAATAGGAGTGGGAAGGGAAGTAGGGAAGGTTTAAGTAGGTTTGGTTGGGTAGTTAGGTTGATTTGGTCAAAAATTAAAAAAAAAAATTGGTCGGGGGTTTCGGTGCACGCTGCACCACCAGTGGATGATCGACGCTTTAGTCACCATGTCGGCCGATGTTGGTCATGTAGAAGTGGCATCGGTCATGACATAGGTGACCGATGGTAGTTAAAGGCTACCAATGATGGTTATGGGTAACCAGAGTCGGTGTGAAAATAAGGAAATGGGGCCAGAAATAGGCAAAAATGGGTTAGGTAGTGGAAATGGATGGTCAATGGGTAGGGTAAGATATGTAAAGGTGTGGGTTAAGAGAGGGGATGGGTTGTGGGTGGGTTGGGTAAGGATTAGGGTAGAGGGGTTTTGGGAAGAATAGGTGGTTTGGGGGTGAACACAGGTAAGTTGGGAAAGTGTATTAATACATAGTGTTGGTTGGATGCAGCCGAGATGAGCTACGGATGAGGGACCGGAGCCACTTATATTGCTAGAGCTGCATGAGTAGGTGACTTTCAGGAGTGGAGTCACTTTGATGATGTCATTGACTGATTGGGATCCACCGTTATGGGTGGGTTGTGAGAGAGTAGAGTCTGATGGTCACACTCATCGAGAGATGGGATTCTGTGACCAACACCTTCCACTTTCCGACAGGGAGATGACCATCACTCTAGAGGATATATATAGGATATTGAGGCTACCAATTAGTGGGGCCCAAGTTTACTCAGTGACATCTTTAGAGGTCACAGGAGAGGTGTATAGATGAGGTGTTTGGAGAGAGAGCGGGTGAGTTGTGCTACCACAACGCCAGCCTGAGTTACCGAGAGGTTTATGCTGCCCATCCTGAGGAGATGAGGTTGATAGTGTTGATGATGGAGGTGATGGGTGCTTTTCACATTGCCAAGATTTAGAGGGTGGAGATTCCCATGGTCACTTGATGGGGTGGGAGTCCTCTCGTGACATGATGATTGATCATACCAGTTTTCACATGGGCACCGCTTTTTGAGTGTAGTTATATAGAGAGTCATGGGCCTACGGATTGTGGAGATTCAAAGTGTGTTGCATTTTCCTTCTTCACTATTGGGCCTATGAGCACATTGTGTGTGTGTGACTGACATGCCTACCCTGGTAGATGCATTTGAGTGGGGAGTCATTCAAGTTGGTTATAGGCGATGGGTGCTAGAGGGTGGTGTACAGAGAGCTTGGGCTACATACGACGAGCATATTATAGAGAGACCTGGAGAGCCTATCCAGTGTGGATATAGTCTAGAGACCCTATGTGACCTATCCCTCTTACAAAGGGATGTATGCAGAGCTGAGGGACTACAATTACAGAGATGGATAGAGGGACGCCATGCCGGGGAGCACGAGATGATACCTGTCGACCGAGTGAGGTGATAGTTTGGTTTAGTGCAGGATGTGCCCCCCCTTCCCACAAAGATAGAGAGAGAGAGAGGTGGAGAGACCTTTGTCTCCACCCCATCCGACAAGAGTCAAAGGGGAGGAGGAGGAGCCCGAGATGTAGACCATCACATGATGATGTGGGAGTGACAGAGTGGCATATAGCCAAAGGGTGGGGTGGGCCACAGAGGCAGGTGGGTTAGCAGGGATGCCGGGAGGCCCATCACAGGTACAGGCCGAGAGGCGCTGTGAGATACAGTGCAGAGGTGAGAGCCTCAAAGGCACATAGGTATAGGAGGAGGAGCCCGAGCTATAGATATTAGTGGATGGTGTGATGAGACCACCACAGATAGTCTCGAGTGAGTAGACACAGTCTCGCACGTATAGTGCTGAGAGTGTAGGTGGCGGCGAGCCCAAAGGAGAGAGCAGAGGACATCTATTAGTGCACAGGGGTCAACATCAGATGTCGGGCCATCTAGTGGTAGATTGAGAGTAGCGAGCCACCACTCTAGGTTAGAGGGGACTATCACACTAATGATGAGGCAAGATATGTTATAGCAGATGTGAGACAGTATATCACCTATTTTTGTATTTTTGGATTTCGATGTATACCGGCCTATGAGCCGAAGAGATATTGTATTTATTTTTTATGCCCTATACGGGGCATAGAGCCAAGATCATTTTTAGTATTGAGATAGTGTCCCATGAGCCGAATGATGATTATTTTGCATACACATTTATGTGATAGAGTGACATTTTTGATACACACATGTATATATGAGGGATATAGTATGTTATGATGTGTTGATGTGATGAGATATATATATGGCTATTTTTGTGAGATATGGGTTTGGATTACGTTTATATTAGATGAGATATGAGTTTTTGGTTTGATATGGTGAAATTATATGAGTGATACATGGATCGAGTCAAATGATGGTTGGCATGGTTGAGTCAAAGATTTTGTTTATTATTTTGATCAGATACACATTTAGCATGATCGAGTGGGTGGCATGGATTGATTCACATGTATATATGAGATGAGATAGATGGATTTAGTGTATGTTATGCCATGTGATGAGTATTTTTACTTATTATGGTATGATGGAAAATAGATGATAGAGTCATGGTTTAAGCATGGATGGAGTCGGTGAGGCATGGATTGAGTTAGGTTGTTAGGCATGGATGAGTTAGTTTTTTAGGCATGGATCAGGGTTGGTTTAGGCATGGATTTCAGGCATGGATCGAGTCAGGTCAGGTTTAGGCATGGATCGAGTCAGGTCGGTTTAGGCATGGATTGAAAGTCGGTTTTAGGCATGGATCGAGTCAGGTCAGTTTAGGCATGGATTGAGTCAGGTTGGTTTAGGCATGGATTGAGTCAGGTTGTTTAGGCATGGATGTTCATTTCGGTATTTTGGTAACAAATGGTAATATAAATGCATGAGATGGTGTAAAATGTGGAAAATGTTGGTTATGTATGAAAATGTGAAATAATATAAGTGGTAAAAGTCATGTGGTATATGGTATAGATGTCGAGGTTTTTGATATGAACAGAAATCAGTAAAAAATGAAAAAAAAAGGGAAATGGTTAGGGTAAAGAATGGCCAAGCTAACCTTCCAGGGCCCCATGTCCTGGAAGTGCTACCTACATAGTCCCATCGAAAAGGGACCTCAGACCAATGTAGTTCTCCCATAAGCTAGGGAAGAAGATGAAAATGAGTTGGTAGGTTTGTGGTCATGTTGTGGGTTTGGGTTTAATAGGTGGGGGTAGATGATAGTAAAAATGTTGCAGGTGAGGGTGATTATGGCAAAGGGGAGGATGACCCCAAATGGTAAGCGTCGAGGACCAAGTCCTATATAAGAAGATCAAAAGGTAATGAAGAAGAGAAAAGATAAGAGGGGGCAAGAAAGCCACCCGATTGGCAAGGATCAAGATGTATGAAACACATCTACAGATAGGCTAGTGAACATAAGACCCCAAAGACATTACATGATTGATAATTCTAAGGGTGATGAATAGTCACATGATCACCAAATGTCATAGGTTCAGTAGGTCCCTTGAGGTATGAAGTGAAAAGACAATGGGTAAGGAGGTGCAGGTAATTGGGTCATAAAATGGGAAATAGAATGCCTTGGGCAATAGAGCCAAGATCACAATAGGCAAGTCCATGATGAAAAAGCTTATTTTTCTTTTTCTTTTTTTTTTGACTTTGTAGATAGACTGATCGATGCGGGAAGTCTATACGGGAGGAATATATGTCTCCTTGAGGTCTTCGTGAAGCTGATCGATGCGGAAGCTTCTAAATTTTGATTTTTGAGAAAATAGTCCTCTTTTTGGAAAGACTATGTAGAGAGTTGTGAGCTTTTTATAGCTGTCCTTCGAGGGAGCAGTCTACTCATAGTGACAATTAAAGGTGGAAGATGTCCTTTTGAGGGATTCATCTTTTATATTGGAAGTTTGACTCAAGGAGTTGATCCCTTATTTTGGAAGATGTCCTTCTGAGGGATTCATCTTTTTTTTTTTTTTTTTTAAGTCATGGATGAGACTATAACGAAGCATTTGGTTCTTGTTGAGAAGGAAAGGGTGAATGACCATGGGATCTCATCTAAAAGAAGATGAAAAGTATCCATGAGAATCATGTCATGTGCAGAGCCATGTGGTGCACATATTTAAGATAAGGAAAAAGGGTGATGGGTAATCACATGATTCTTGTTTAATCATTAGGGAGATGGATGGAGTGGATAGCAGCTCAAGGGACGAGCCTGTAAAGAGACACAAGGTGAGGTAGGACAATGAGTCAACAATAGAATGGTCAAAGATGTAATGTGTTAAGGGGCTCAGGTTCAGGTTTACCCTCAAGTGAGGACAAATGATAGGCACCCGATCCATAGGTATGAGTTACGATGTATGGTCCAAGCCAATTAGGAGTGAATTTTCCCCATTTACTTTTTTCTACTTTGGTTACATGTTGATTTTCTTTCAAAACAAGGTCACCAACTTGGAAGGTTCATTCATGAACATGTTTTCATAAGCACATTTGATACATTGTTGATAAACTTGAAGGTGATCCAGAGCATTAAGATGACGTTCATCTAATAACTCTAGTTGTGCTAAGTGGTCCTGATGAAAAGTCATCATCAGTAAGCATGTCATGGAGAGAAATGTGAAGTGAGGGGATCTGGACTTCAAGAGGTAGAACAACCTCGGTACCATAGACCAATGAAAAGGGTGTAGCCAAAGGAAGTGAAGTGCGAATACTAGTGCGGTATGCCCATAGAGAAAAAGGAATGTGTGTATGCCAATCCTTCCCAATATCATCAACCACTTTCATGAGAATTTTATTGAGGGTTTTGTTAGTGGATTCAGCTTGGCCATTGGTTTGTGGGTAATAAGGTGAGGAGAAACTAAGTTGAATGCCGAAGGCATCACAAATTTTTTGCAATGTTTTGTTTTTGAATTATTTTCCATTATCAATGATGAGGCAATGAGGGACACCAAAGTGACAAAATGATGTGATGGTTAATGAACTCACATATTTTCTCAGCTTTTGTGGAGATGAGTGGTATGGCTTCCACCCATTTTGTGTAGTATTCGGTAGCAGTTATGATCCATTGATGGCATTGGGAAGAATGAGGATTGATTTCTCCGACAAGATCCAAACCCCATTGAGAGAAGGGCCAAAGGTCACGAGCGACCTATAAGGCATGACTAGGTGTATGATGAAGGTTGGAATGTTGTTGACATTTCACACAACATTTGACATAGTCACAACAATCATGGTTAAGGGTCAGCCAGTAATAGCCTAGGTGAAGAATATGCTTAGCAACAACAAGGCCACTAAAGTGACCTCCACATATGCCATCATGAACCTCCTTGATGGTATAAGGAATTTCAGAACTTGTGAGGCATCGTAAGAGAATACCATCAAAGCCACACTTATAGAGGAGTCCCCCAGATAACAAAATGGGAGACCTTCTTAAGGAAGGTGCATTGTCCATTACGGGTGAGATCAGGAGGTAAGATGGAGAGGGAAAGGTAGTCGAGAATATTGTTTATACCAAAGGTCACTCGGGTTAGGGGTGTCGGTTCCGATTGAGTAAACATCATGAGGTAAATAAGAAGGTGAATGGAGGTGTTATACAGTGACAAATATTTTGGAATCGGCAGGGGAAGCGGGTATTTGGGAAGCTAAGAAGCCATGGTGTCTGTAAATTTGTTGGTTGACCATGGGATGGTTTGAAGGGTGTAACGATCAAAGGTGGTCAAAAGTATGTCTACATGATGTTTATACTTTTGAAGTATCTCATTACAACATTGGTACATACCATTGACTTGGTTTATGACCAATTGTGAATCACCAAAGATGTGGATTGATTTGACATCGAGGGCATAGGTGGTCGGTCTGAGACCTAGTACGAGCGCTTCATACTACTCGGCAAATATTGTTGGTGCATTCAAAGTCTAGTTTGAAAGACAAAGGCATGGGTTCTCCATCCAGAGGGATGAGGATAACACCAGCTCCACCCCCACACTAACACTTGAACCATCAAAGAACAATGTCATTTGGTAAGGGGGTTCATCCAGGAAAGGGTAGCAATGGATTCATCAGGAAAGTCAAAATTAGAGGGTTGGTCCCCGTATAGGTGCATCAGCCAATTGGTCAGCAATATCCTGGCCCTTAATGGACTTTTGATGAATGAATTCAAGGTCAAGATCAGCTAAAAGCATAAGCCATCACATGGTGCACTGATTTTGATATGGTTTGGCATGTACATGAAGTGTAAAGGGTCGGTGTTGGTCACAACATAGGTTTTGTGGTTGAGTAGGTAATGACGGAGTTTGGTGGCAACAAAAACTAAGGCTAAGAAAATATTTTCTGGGTGGTTGTATCAGGTTTCATAGTCCAAAAGAGTATGGCTTATGTAATAAACCACCTGCTCCCTATGTTGTTCATCATGCGATGAGTGAGCATGGCTCCCAATGAATGATCGTAGCTGATATGTATAGGTAAAAAGGTTGATCATCTTTCGGTGGAATGAGTATGGGTGGTTGGAGAAGGTATTGTTTTAGGGCCTCAAAAGCTTTGTGACAATCATCATCCCATTTAAAGGAGACATCCTTCCTAAGCAAGATGATGAAATGGTTGACACCGATCAGATAATTGTGAAATGAAATGGTGAATGGATTGCAATTTACCTTATAGGCTACGGAGTTGTTTGAGGTTCGTGGGTGGAGGCATTTCCAGAATGGCCTTGACTTTAGTAGGGTCAACTTCTATACCATGGAGGGAAACAATAAATCCCAGGAGTTTTCCTGAGAGAACCACAAAGACACACTTTTTAGGTTGAAGGCGGATGTAATATTTAATGAGGCGATCAAAGATGGTTTCAGGATAGCGAGGTGCTCGGCATGGCATTTAGATTTAGCCAAGAGATCATCCACATAATCTTCCAATATGTGATGCATGATATCATGGAAGATGTAAGTCATAGCATGCTTGATATGTAGCACCAGCATTTTTAAGGCCAAAAGGCATGACTCGATAATAAAAGGTTCCCCAAGGGGTAATGAATGTGTCTTATGTTGATCTTCTGGGGCAAGAAAAATTTGGTTATAACCCGAGAAACCATCCATGAGTGAGAGCATCTCGTGACCCATGGTAAGGTCACCAGTTGATCAATACCGGAAAGGGAAAGTCATCTTTCGGGTAGGCGAGGTTGAGGTCATGGAAGTCCATGCAAAATGCGAGTCCCCCTATTGCTTTAGTAATAGGGACAATGTTAGAAATCCAATGAGGATAATCAATGGGTAAGATGAAGGAAATGGAAAGAAGGCACTAAAGTTCTTCTTTGATGAGAAGAGCAATGCGAGGGTGCATTTTCCTCAACTTTTTGTTTGATAGGTTTGGCATCGGAATGGTTACGATATTGTGGACCACTATGGTGGGGTCAATACTAGGCATGTCTGCGTAAGACCAAGCAAAAGCATGGTTATGATCTCGAGAAAGGAAGTGATGGCTTCCTATTTAGCAACATCTAAAGATTGTCTCGATCTTTAGGATGTGTGGTCATCCTGAGTATGAATGTTGATCTCGATAGTCGATTCATTCAACATGGTTTGTGTCTCAGAGGGTAATGACCGATGAATATATGAGTCTTCTGCACCAAGGTAGGTGAGTATGGATTCATCATCCTGACATTGAATGATGTTAATGGTCGGTGTGTCATCATCGATCATCTCAGGATACAAGAATGGGAGAGTGGAAGGGGCCTCACCTTCACGTTGATAAGTCAAAGGCCCCAAGGAAATGGTGTTTATGAAAAAAAAAGTTAGGAGGGATAGATTCAGGATCCATCGACTCCATCGGTGAGGGTGGTGATGAAGGTGGAGCAAGTGAAGGTAGTGATGAAGATGAAGGTGGAGGAGGGCTAAGGTCTTCAATGAGTTCAATGTGGGCCTGTTTGGTAGGAGGTTCGGGAAGCCGATACCACTACGGTCATTATGTTTGTGGGTGGTACATGGAATAATGGTATGGCGGCCTTGCTCATAAAATCCAAAACCAAAACCCTTCCACGCACAATGGTGCAGGAAGGTGTGGGTGAAATGGTGATTGGTAAGTGATTGAAGTCCATGGAAAATGGGTGGGGTTGTGATGGTGGTTCAGGTGTGTAAGTGGTAGTATCAAGTCCCCCATAGGTGAGACTAGTACGAAGATGAGGAGGACCATAAAGGAGGCATTCTCCTATACGGTGATCATAGCAAGGGTGTTGGTGAAGGCTTCCATACTCATGTGGAGTAAGGAAAGGTGTTGACACTATATAGGTGGTACTCCCCAGAGTGAGGCATTGAAAACACCTTCCAAGGGATCAAGTGGTTGGTATGTGGGTAGCTGGTATGGATGATGATGTGTCGAGGTCGATGCGGAGGTGGTGTTAATGGATTGAAGCTAATGGGTCAGCCATGGAGGTATATATAGTGGGTAGGCATGGAGGAGGTATGTATGGTAAAAGTAAAAGTAGGTACTGGTAGGTGTGGGTGTAGGTGTAGGTGAAGTGGTATTGGTTGCGGAAGTAGATGGCTTGACCGGTATGAGTACATCATTGGGTCGGTAAAGCATGTTGCATGTTTTGAAAGGTGATGGGTCAGCTGAATGGTATAAGTGTGTCCTTCATGTTCAAACTTTACACAATGATGCAAAGTGGAGGGAACAACCCATGACATGGATCCAGGGTCTACCAAGAACAAAGTTATATTGAATTCCCCCTCCAAAACATAAAACAATTCTAGAATAGTGCGGGGCCCACAAAACAAGAAGGATGATAAGTGCCTAGTGTGGAGGTGATAGTGTCGTTGAATGAATGCAACATGACCGGATGTTTATGCATGTAATTTTAGGTATGCACATTTGAGAAAATGCATGGGATGAAATGATGTTAATGCTAGTGCCTCCATCAATCATCACACATGCACCCGTATGTCATCAATGTGTATAGAGATGAAGAGGGCTGGGTCCGGGTCATCATTTTGGTATGGCATGATCTCTACCTCTGAGAAGCTGAGGGAGGCCACTTGGTGAACAAGGTGAGGTGGGGATGAAGGTGGTAATTTGGTGAGAGAGGCTACATGATGGGGTGTGATAATGGAGGCTACGGGTGTAGGGTCATTGGGTAAAACCTCGATAGATCAAGAACCTCCATGAGGGCTTGATGATGGGATTCTTGAGGTTTGATGAGGTCGTATAAGGACATTTTGAGGGGAGATTGGTGTAATTGTTTGAGCATGGTGCGATGTGTGATGCCATTAGAAATGGGGTATGTGGGGCCATAGTTATTTTAGGTATGGGGGTAGATGGTATGTTGGGTATAGGATTGGTTGGTGGGTCAGCTACCTTTTCTTTACCCTTCTACACATGCGTAGTGACGTGTACCATGTTGATTTGAGGGAATTTTTCAAATGGAGAGGGTGTAGGGTAAGTGGTATAATGACATGAAGGGAAAAAACCTACTGGAGGAGAAAATCCCTGTGAGGTCAGTTGGGCGCAATGACATTTGGGTGGTGGCGTGGCAAGTTCTCTGATGTGAACCATATTAATTTCAAACTTTGTGTGTGGTTCTGGAGCTGTGAGGGTGGAGGTTGTGGTTGTTGAGTGGGTAATGTGGGAATGGGTGTAGGTGAAGTAGGGTCCTCATCAAGAAGGTCATCATCATCAAAGTTGGTTTCAAGTGGACACAATTGGATAAGGATGGTTTTCAAGGCCTTGCAGTTCTCCACATCATGCCCTAGCACATGATGGTATGCAAAATTTTGTATCATCAAACCCTTTGGCTTGGGTTTGAGGGGGTCATAAGGTCGAGTGGCGGTAATGTGATAATAGAAGTCTCGAGGAGGTTGGTTAAAATTTTGGCATAGGACCCTGCTAGTGGATCACAATGGGAAGTGAATGTGGGTTTGGGTGTAGGTGTGGTTGGTTGTCTGGGAATTGTTTTTGGAAGAGTAGGAACAGGTCGAGCTATGGGTTTAGGCACCAATGTGGTTTGAGGTATCAGTCGGGTTCATTTAGGTAGGGGTACAGTAGATGGATGGGTAGGAGGATGTGGGGTTGTTTTGACTACCTTGTTGTGGGGTAGTGGGGGTTTTGTTTTTGGGTTACACCTTCTAGGTAAAGGTGATGGGGTATACGGGTCTAGAAGGAAAAGTAGATGGAGGAAGAGGGTGAGTTACCCACATGGGGATAACATGGGGGTGCTATGAAGGTAGATGATGCAGTGTCATGCTTGGGGTGTGAGGGACAATGACCAAGTGTAGTAGGTAGTGAAGCAATGGTCAAGGTATCGAGGTATTGGTGGTAAAGAGACTATAGGTGCGGGTATGAGTCATGTCATGTGCCTGGGGTAGGTTAGAGATTTGTGAGGCAGGAATGGGTGGTTGTGTTATTGGTTTATGGATGGGTGAAGGGTGCTTGACCATGTTGGGTAGCTGAGGTCTTAAGGCAGATGGGACAAGTGCGGGTGTGATTGGTGTGGTAGGGGTATGAGGTTGATGAGTTTGTTTCTTTAGTTTGGGTGTCGGAGTAGGTGTGGTTTTAACATTGGAGGATGTAGCTAAATCCAGTTTAATAGGTGGATGAGTAAGGGTGGTCGGGTGACCCCTAAAGTGGTAATAGGTTTAGTGGAGGTAAATGTTGTGGGTATGGGTTTGGATTTAGGTATAGGTCAGGTTATGGGTAAGGGTGTGGTGTGAGTGCTAATGGGTATCATGGAAGGGGTTGCAATAGTAGTGGTTGTATTTGGTTTGATGGGTGGAAATGTGTTTGGGTAGATAGTGGAGGTGTCATCGAGGGATCTCTGCATTTGTGTTGAGACAGGAGTAAGAGGTGCCCCCATAATAAAGCCCTATCCACATAATCCAAGTGATCGGCCAAACATGAGAATGGCACATTTGTGGGTGGAGTTGGTGAAGACCTAATGGGAATTCCCATAAAATGCATCTTAGAGATGGGGAATTGGCCAACTTCAGCTTCTATGGGTAAGAGAGCTGAAAGTAGGTCTATTGGATGTTGGGTAGCTGATGGAGAATGCTCACCAAGAGGCAAAGGTATCTCCACCGGTCTATGATGGGTGGAAGAGATGATGGGAGTTCCTCAATAAGTGGAGGAATGGATAGGTGCTCCTCTGTGGGTGGAGGAGGTAATGGGTGCTCCTCTATGGGTGGAGGAGGTAATGAGTGCCCTCTACATGGGTGGAGGAGGTATGGTAGGTAAAGGTTCGATAAGTGGAGAAGCTAGGGGTGAGATGGTCTCAATGTTAGTAAGACTCCTCCATAGGTGATGTAGGAGATGAAGGGTGTTCTTCTATTGGTGAAGGAATAGTGATGGTTGGTTCCAATGTGGAAGGAGGATTTTGGGCTAGGATTTCCTCTATGGAAGGGATGTGAGGTAATTGAGATGTGACAGTACCTCATTAAAGATTGTGTGAACCTCACGGGTATGGGTATCATGAGTGGATGTCTCACCGTTTGATTGGATGAAGGGGCATGATTGGGAAATGGTTTTTTAAAGATTTGTAGATTTTGGTTGGGGTGGCATTGGGATTATCCATAATCAACTCACCTTTCTCGAGCATTTCTTGGACAATATTCTTAAAAGTGATACAATTTCCATCACTATGACCTTTCACTCGGTGATAGTTACAGAAATCTTGTTCCTTATACCACATGGGCATGGGGCGAGTAGGGTCAAAACCAGTGTGTGGTTTTATGGGTGGAAGGGTGATGGCACCAACTTTGATCAACTTTTCTAAAATAGAAGAGTAAGGTTCCCCAATTGGGGTATATTTTCATTGCTCTTGTCTAAATCGAAAATCCTGATACGGGTGATAGATTAGATGAGGGTGTAGCCTGATTGGATGGATGAGCTGGGCCGGCCTTGAGTACCACTGCAGTTAGTGGTACCTTTAGCCTTTGAGTAATTGGTTGGAGGTTTGGAAGAAGAGGAGGTTTCATTCGACTTGAATGCCGAATTCTTATTTCATAATTGGATTTTCTTCTCTTCGATGGCCCAAATTTCTAACTTTCATGCCATAGTGAATGCCTCATCAATGTTCTAAAAGTTTGACCTGCAAGGTCGGGAGATATGTCTAGCACAAGCTCGGGTGAAGAGCTCGATGAGTTCAGTTTGTGGCAATTGAAAGGTAAGTTGATTGATCAGGCTACGCCAACGAGTGACAAAATCTGTGATAGATTCATCCTCGTACTGACGTGTGGAATATAGATCGGTCATGGTAACTTTCTTGGTGATATTGATAGAAAAATGATCCAAAAAGCTTGGGCTACCTGATTGAATGAAAATATGGAGTGTTTGGGTAACCCACTATACCAGTCTAATGCAGGTCCAGTGAGGGACATGGGAAAAGTTCTCAAAAGTAAGGCATCATCATGAGCAATCAAATAACACCCATGTTTGAATGAGCACAAATGTTGTTGTGGGTCTTCCTTACTATTGAAGTGGTTGAATTTAGGCATTTCCCAATGCACAAGGTATGAATGGATGGGAATGGATGGGTGAATAGGCTCATTGCAAATCTCATCATAAGTGAGAGTGTTATGGGAGCTAAACCGATGCCTCTAGTGTTTGCATCTTGTCCATCATCAATTTAATTAGGTCATTGGTGGGTTGATGATTGATGCCTCCTATAATGTGAGGAGGTTGGTTTTGGGTATAATGGGTGTGGCATTCCAGTGTATGGGGCTGCCATGTAAGGTGGTGAGAAGAAGGTAATGAAATAGGGGTACGTACCTGAATGAATAATAGATGAAACATGTGGTTGTTGGTAGTATGTATATGGGGGAGGAAGGGTCATGGTAACCCTAGTGGCAATAGGGGCTAATGATTGTGGAATGGAAAGAACTACATTCTAAATGGGGTAGAGGTCACCGACACTAGAGGTGGGAATGTAGCTACAGGTATGTGTGAGACATGAGGGATGGATGAGGTTGTGTTTGGGGTAATCTTTCGAGGGTATGGTGGATGTAATGGGTGCTACAGAGGTAACAGATGTGGCAGTCATAGTGGGTATAGGACCTAACTATGAAACAACTAGGGGTAAAGTGGAAGCAGGTAGCACAGAACTAGATGGGGCTGATGTGGAAGTGGGTGCAGAGTCAGGGGATAGATACGGGCATGTCATATATCAACTGACCCGAGGCATCTCGAGTGGATGAATGGGAGAGGTAAAACTACAAGGCAATAGGATTTTGGTCAAGGAGTCATGCAAACTCCTCATCTCCGGTAGTGATATTAGTAGGTTGGATAGGATCCATGGCTGGTGATAAAATAGAAGGTGGTGAAGGACTAGGTGGGAGTGGTTGGCAACTGGCATGGAACACGAGGGCATTCACTTGTCTTTGGGTCAGTACCATGTGAACCAATACTGATCAGGTGGGGCTGCTTCTCTGTAAATGGTACAGAGAACAACTGAAAAAGAATGGATGAAGTAACAAATGGTGGGTGGAATGTGAAATAGGCTAACCGATGTCAGGTTAGGGAAAACAATGTCGGTCAGGGGTAACCACTACCGGTCACTGTGGAAAATAGGTAGTGAGTAATCAGTGAGGTAGAAAGCAAAATTTGACAAGTATGCCAAATCTGGGGATGTGTAAAATGTCAATGGGAAAAATGACAGTGACAGAGACTATGGAAAGTGGAAAAAAAGTGAAGTGAGAATGTCCTTTTGAGTAGGTTAGCAAAAGGACCTGAACCGACGTCGGTTGGGTTTAACCGATGGCGGTCAGAGGTAACCGATGATGGTTACTATGAAATTGAAACAATGATGAGAAAAAGTGGTTGTGAATTAGAATTTGATGTGGAATCAAACCTAAAATTCTAGGAATGATGGTGATATGGCCCAGGCACACTCAAGTGAAGTTAGAATACACCAACTATGATTGGGAGTGTGCAAGGAAAGACAAAAATAATGATCGAAAGCTCTCACCTCAAAACACAAATCAAGTAGAACACTAAGAAAGAACGTTCCTAAGTGCCTATTCTATTACGTTTGTTCAACTTATGCTATTTGTGTGGACTGACTGTTATGAATAGAACAATAGAATTTTTTTGGTGAGGAAGGCTTCCTACGAAGAAAGAGTTCTAAAGGGTGAGGTTTTAGGAATGTTATGGTGGGGTGGGCTTCACTCTAAAGTATGACTCGACAGAGCAGCGAGCTAGGTGCCCACTGTGTCATGATCATGTGATCACCTACAACTTCTTCCAGGTAAGATGTTGTTTAAGAATGTATGTATTTGAATTTTTGTGTGGTTTGGTAAGACTCAGAGAAAGAGAAAAGGATAGAAGTGCTTTTCTATGATTCATTTTATCAACCATCAGCTGGTCATGACTTCCAACATATAGGTTGCCCTCATTTAATGTGAGCTAATGCAGAAAATCAGAATGGAATGCAATGATTTTAAACCCAAATCGAAAATGTGAAATTGGATGACACAATAAGATGAAGAGGAAGAGGGATGCTCTTTCACTAAAATGTAGAAAACATGAAGAAATGATTCTTTTTAAATACACCAAAAGAAAAGTTTCCTTTAGAGAAATAGAAAGAAGAGTGGATTACTAGGGAAGAAAATTAGTGTGTATGCTTTTAGAAGGGAAACAAACACACAATTTTTCCTAGGAATGAATGAAATGCAAGGAACCCCGAATGGGTCCCACCGGCATGCCAAAATGTTTCACCTTTTTCTTAGATTGTTTCTTTGAATTGTTGATGAAATAGATAGGGTAACGGGTATAGGAGGAATACCTGTTCAAATGTCATTGATGGGTTGTTGCACATGTATGACTTCTCGAATCCACAACTGACCATGAGAGCTTCCTTTTGGCTAGGAGGAACTACCTGTAATGAAAACAAGACCACTAAAGAATTAAACAATATGGGCAGTGAACTACCTAGTGTGAGCTAGATCTAGAAGCATGATACTTCCTAGATGGTCATTCCACTATTTTAAACAAATTAATGTTGTAAACAAAGTAAATCCTATTGTTATTTTAAAATGATTTAGGTATCTCACTTAAAACACAATAAGAAAATAGATCTAATCTAACAGGCTAAGCTAGAATAGAATCCACAGGTCAAATGATTGGTTCTGGGTTCTGCAGGTCTGATAAAGGTCTCGGGTAGGTCACAAGTAAGTGAGGGTGAGGTAAAATTAGGTGGGTAGGTCTCTGTTTAAGGCTATGTAGGAAAACACAGAGACCGGTGTCGGTCAGGGGTGACCGACCGCGGTTAGGTATAACTAGCGCCGGTTATTGTGAGATCTAGAAATGTCACAGAACAGGTTTTGGTCTCCTTTGTGATTGCACAAAGGATTTTGGTTGGTCGAGATGAGGTATCGGGTGACTGGAATAGGTTTTTATGAGGTTTTGATGGGTCTATGGAGGTACAAAATGTTGGAGATGGTCAATAGGGAGCAAGATAAACAATGGGTGATAAAATAATGATGAAATGAAATAAACCAAAGAAGTATGATGTTATACTTACTTGGATTTCATTCCTGAAGGTCTGTGTGTGAAGGATGGAGGTGCTGATGATGGGTTTTGAAGGATGCAAGTGATCAACGACTGAAGAAAAGCTTCTGCATGGGCTACATGCACACTCCTCTTTTGCTTGATAGATCAGAATGTGGCTGGGATGGCTATGCAGGAGAAGATCCTCAATCTCCTTCCTTGGATGTCAGTTCTTGCTGGAATTGGCTCTCTAAAGATGTGTTATCTCTCTGAGATTTCATTCTTTCTCGTCAACTTTTTTTCTTCCAACTTTCCAATTCCAAGTTCCAACCTTGAGAATAAGGTTGTTTTGGGTTAAAAGGGGTAACCGATGGCATGGTCTCGGCTTAACCAGCGATGGTTAGGGGTAACCGACGTCGGTCAAGGTGGGATTTCCTAGGTTTACCAAACTTAGGGAGATCCTCCTGATTTCCTCGGATCTTGTGTCATTATCCCACGGATTAGACTCGGGAGCTTCTTGTGAGCATGTGGGAATGTGGTTAGAGGGAGTGTAGGCATTGATTTTTAGGGTTTGGGTAAGTCTTAGTTAGTTATGGTAACTTGCTAAGAATAGGTCTTAGGGTGAGTTGGCTTGATGAGGTCTCCAGGTGAGGTGCATGTGTGGATATTATCTAAATTAAGATATTTAAATAATAAATATGGTGGGGATAATGAATTAATTTAATTAGATTAATTAATTAATATTAATATGATGTGAAGGGGGTCATGGCTAGGTTAATGTGATGAACTTATAAAATTCAAACAAGGAATTGAATAAATACATAATTATGTGACCAAAATAAAGGGATAATCTCTAAGCATTCACTGCTATCACCTAATCTTGCATCCAAAGGAATCCAAAGAACTAAAAGGCATCCATATAACATCCACTCAAGGGACAAGTTTCTGAATTTTCTATATACACCGCATGATAGGATGGAAATTTCATTCTATTCCATCCACACATTTGCATATTTTAGGAAATGTGTCTCATTATCTAGTGCATCTTACATAACGACACCTAGGGCATAATTTATACACACACTCACAAGAATTGCATGAATTTTGATATGTAGTATAATACTCGAGTCATAAGTTCAATCTATCGTGTGACCATCGAGGTCGGTGAAACTCCACATATTAATACATATTTTTTTAATTTAATGTTGTTTTTTGGGTTTTACATGTGATCCTCTATTTTGTATGTTACAGGTTTCCTAAGCCAAAACATAGAGACACACAAGTGATCAACAACAAATATTTTTGATGTTTGTGTGACACTACCAAAATCAATTTGTGGCCATTTTAACAATCACAAATGAATAGTAGTAGACTCCAAATGCCCTTCCCCTATGTGAGATGCCATGTTTAGATCTTCATGTCAATTGCATAACTCATCCTATGAATTTGTAACATAGTTCACCTCTTGTTCAACATTTTTTCTAGTTTAGAACACTTTAAGATCAAACATAATTCAACTAATTCACTCTTTCTATACCTCTTTCTTAAGGTTTCATTTTAATATATTTGTATTTCTTACATCATATTCTATGTAGAAGTTGTATACCTTAGTTTACATTTAGTTACTCTAGAATTATGATTTTACAAAATCATATTTTATTAAATCTCCATCGAAAGCATGGGCGATGGTCTCAACTAGAAAAACCTAAACCGACACCATCACAAATGGGAAATGGAATTTACCAAGGATGATAATATTAGGTGTCATGGATCCAGCAAATGGATTAAAAAAATTTGAATGGTGAGATGGAAGCAAGGTCTCAAATGTGTAATGTGTATGATACATAAAAGTGTTAGCATGTGTGTACAAAAGAGTTGTCATGTATGTAAAATATAATTAAAGATAAAGAAGATGATGGATGAGTACTATAAGGTTATTGAAATGGTGATAACATGGAGTTTTAGGTTGCTTCATGATGTCATGAAATGTTTCAATGAGATTGGCTTGATCTAGCAAGCCCAATCGAGTGACCTAGCTAGCCTGTAGGTGATAGTTCATGGTGAGTGGAGCTATATGGTGACTTGAGGAGAAATATATGATCATTGAGAGAATATTTGGAGATAATTTACGAACTGATATGAATTTCAAAATGTATGTACATGTTGCAGACCCTATTAGAGGTGCTCATTTAGACTGGTATAGGTGCTTGGAGCCTTAATAAGGAGGTATTTTACCATGTGAGTTTATATAGGAATGTATATGATTGAAACTTGTTATAGCCATTATGTTAGAAACTTATTAAGATGTTTCACAATGAGGCATGAGGTTCTTCTATTATGAATTAGCTTAAACCATGTAAAACCCTAAGGGATAGTCATGCAAATGAGATGGGATATAAATATGTATACCTATTTGAAATAAAATAATGATTGGAGATGATGCAAAGGGGTTTCCTAGAGGTGTGAGAAAATATTCAATTCATTTTGAACATAAATTTGCAAGTTATGATGTTTTAGGTGAAATAGGGTCCAAGAAAGAGTGATTTCCAGCTAAAATTGTAAATTATGATGCCTTTTGTGGATTTTTTTCTTTCAATGGGACCTTATAGCTTTCAGGATTTTTTTGAGTTAATAATATTTTTAAAAATAATGAGGTCAATTGATAGTCATTTTTTTATGAATAAATGTTAAGAAGGTAAACATCTTTTTATGAGTTTGAAACCTTATTTTAAGAGTCATGGAGAAGATTTTTTAATGGTAAGTACCTAGAATTGATTTTTTTACAATTATGATGATTCGATGTTGTATAAGACTCCTCCATATTTCCAAAAATGTATGATTTAACATGCGATGATTTTGGAATCCATTCAAATAGGATATTTTATGAAGAAATTTTGTTTGTGGAGAATTTTCCTAAAGGAAGTATAAAATAAATTTACATTTGTTTTATCTTGGGAGTTTTACTTTATTTCAATGATTATTTCAGATAATTTTTGAGATCTTATATGTTAAAGTGTGCCCTATTTATGAATACCAGTCCTTGAGATCAAAAAAGGAAGTTTTGGAGTGCTTTCATTGATGGCCCTTGTTTAAGACCTTACAATTAGAGTTAAAAGGAAATTTAAGGTTCTCTAAAAATAAGATTCATAGGTATTTCCAATTGTATATGGTTTTTCTCATGATGATGCAATTTAATAGGTCATTTAGTTCATTTTGTGAAGAAGAAAGTTATGTCCTTCTCAAGAGAATATTTCTCTTGCTATAAAATGGAGGTAGAATGCACATGTTTTGAATTGATTGATTCTTTATATCTATTAAAATTTGAAGAGGGATAATTTTTTTCCTATTGAAATCATTTGGAGGTCTTGAATAATAAAAAGAGGGTACAAAGTAGTTGATTTTCCTAGACTACTTTAAAGCAACTTAGTTTTATGAAGAGGAAAGTGAGTGTGTTGTGCATGTATGAATGTTCTAAGAGGTATAGAAATCATGTATTCTTTTTATAAATATCAGGGTATTTACAATGAGTATTTATATACCATATTTGAGGTGTCTTGGTATGGTTTTAAGTCCCCAAGTGAAAACCAGCTCATGGAAGAAGTTTTTATAAAGGAAATGGTCCTTGTTAGCATTATGAAGAATTTTATTGGTGAAAGCTAATACACAAACATGGATGAATTTTTACGTCATATTTTACATTTTTGAGGTATTTATGAGATTGAATAATTATAGTGATGATTTTTTTCTTCTTTGGTGATCCAGTGTGAGGGTTTTGGGTTATTTTTTATCTTGTTGGTGCATTTGAAAATGACCACCTACATGGGTCCATGATATGAGTTTGAATAAGTTTAAGGTTATTTTTTAAATTAATATTGGTTGATATAATTTATCTAGAGTATCTTATCTTGTATTTTTAAGTTGAGAAGGTTATAACTTATTTTATGTTATGGTTCAAATTTGAACTAGCTAAGTTAGACAAAAAAACATTCAACCCAAGTGTGAGTGTGAAACAACTTTGAAAAAATAATTTAATATATGAGAGAGTGTGAGAAATTATGAGGAGAGTTATATAGAATGTGTGTAATGGATTTACACCAAATTAAGTATTTGAAGTGTGAATAAAGAACAAGTTTAAGAAGAGAGGGTTTGAAGAGTTTTTAAGGTTCCCGAGTTGACGTTGTGATCTCCATTACTTATAGAAAAAAAAGCATCAGATATTTTCATCTAAATATGTTTGAGTGGGTGCTTAAACATATTATGTGGTTGTATCCTCCTCATGTAGTTGGTGCTTCACTAAACTAGGGGTTAGTGGTCCTTGTAGGTAGGTTCTCACTAAACTAGGGGTTGTGCTCAGTATAAGTTAGTGCATCACTAAATATTTTTGATTTGTGTAATATAGAATTATTTTTAGTGGTTTTTTCTTACCCTTGAGGTTTTCCCACTTATATCTTGTGTTATTATGTCTCTTTCATTGTTATGCTTATTTTTTATGAATGATTAAGCACACATTAATTTATGGTTGAATGGTTTATGTTTTAAAGTGAGTAAATCTCAATTGTTTAAATTTTGAAAGAATCATTCACCCCCTCTCATTCCATTTTGGTTCCAACAATTGGAAATAGAGCAATTCTTTTGGATAATTCTAATAACTTGAAAGGAGATCCATTGGAACACAAAGAATGACAAGAAAACTTATTCAAGTTGACAATATTCCTATGATAAGAATGAGGGATTATTTGAAGCCTTTAGGGTTTGATATATTGGATTCCATATATGAAATACATACTTCCCTCCATCCATATCAGATTTTAGATCCTGTGAAAATGGAAAGGAAAATCATGTTATAGTTTTTTTATTTTTAGTACCAAGAATAAAAGATGAAGAATGTCAGATTGCTCAAATTGAATTTCACATTCAAGATGAGAATATGATATGGTATATTAAAACTAGATGTTATTCTTGCATAACTAGAGATATGATAATAGTCACCTCATTGAAGATAAATACAACAAGAATAGTTGGGTTAGGAGACAACACAACTATAAAGATTGTGGGAAGATGAACTTTGAATCTAGACAATGGGAGAACACTTAGTAAGAATTTTTGTATGTTGATGGTCTCAAACAAAACCTTATTAGTGTTAGTCAAATGTGAAAACAAGGTTATTCTTTTACTTTTGATGAAAAAGGATGGAATATCATGAAGAAGGATTCGAAATATTATAACAAGAGCTTGAAGAAGAGAAACAATATGTATGTTCGAATGAGATCAATGAAGAAATATGCCTAATGAGTAAGGTGGATGACAATCAGTTATGGCACATGAGATTAGGGCACTTGAATTTTTACAATCTTCATAAATATCAGCTCATAATGGTTTTTAAATAACATGCCAAAGATGTGTAAGACATAAGAAATTTTTGTAAGGTTTGTCTACATGGGTAGCAAAAATAAGAAATTTCAAGTCAAAGGAGCATCATTCCACCTCAAGACCTCTACAACTCATTCATATTGATTTTTTTAGACTTATAAGGATTGATAATATGACTATTGATCACTATTTTATGCCTTTTATTGATAATTACATGAAATTCACTTCAGTAATCTTCTTAAGAGAAAAATCAAAAGCCTTCGACATTTTAAAGGCATTTAAAGCACTTGTTGAGAATAAGGAAAATGGGAAAAGAAAGTATCTTAAATATGATAGAGGAGAAGTATTTTGGTCTAAAAATTTTGATGATTTTTTAATTCCATGGCATTATAAGGTAATTCTTAGCTATAAGAACCCCTAAAAAAATGGAGTAGTAGAGAGGAAAAACAAAACTATTATGGAATGGATAGAACAATGTTAAGTGAGTCCAGGATATCATCCTCCGTTATTGAAATGATGTTTTTAATACGATTGTGTACATTTTAAATAGATTTTAATTGAAAATAAATGTTGACAAAACACCTTATGAGATTTTGAAAGGAAGACCTACAAATGTGGAACATTGTAGAGTGTTTGGGAGTAGGTGTTTTATAAATAGGACCGAATATGACTTACGGAAGTTTGATACAATATCAAATGAAGGTATCTATTTTTGGGTACTCAAGAATTTCAGCTTATATATGTTATAATAAAATATTACAAATGGTGGTTAAAAATGATAGTGTGAGGTTTGATGAAGCATACCCCATGAAGGTCAATTCCAAGAAAATGACATCTCGCAAGATATATAATAAAAGGAATATGATGAAACTATCAAATTAGAAGATGAATAAGAAATAGATAAAGAGGAAAGAATTGATACTAGGGATACCTCAAGGAAAATCATAAAAGATCTTCCTGAATCTCATATTTTGGGAAAAAGTATGCATGAATTACAACAAGAAGAAAAGTTGTGAATATTCAAAAGTAAATTTTTACCCTTTTCTAAAATTGAACCTAGAAGTGTTGATGAAGAAATAAAATATGAATTTTGGATCAAATTCATGATTTAGGAGCTTAATCAAATTGAAAATCATTATACTTGGGAATTAGTTCCAAGACCTAAAGACAATAATGTTATTGGAACTAAATGGGTGTTTAGGAATAAATTGAATGAAGATGGAGAAGTTACAAGAAACAAGGATAGGTTGGTTTGTAAAGGGTATGCTCAGGTTGAAGGAGTTGATTTTGAAGAAATATTTTCTCTAGTAGCTAGAATGGAAGAAATTAGATTGTTTCTAGCATATGCAGGGTATAAGGGATTTAAGGTGTATCAAATGGATGTAAAATATAAATTTCTAAATGGAAATCTTGAGGAAGAAGTGCATACTAAGTAGTATGATGGTTTATCTTTAACAGATGAGAAACATTATGCACGTAACTTTATGGGTTAAAACAAGAATATAGTGCTTGGTATAGAAGGCTAGTTAAGTACTTGATTGATCATGGTTTCAAAAGGGTGTTGTTGATAGTAATCTATACATAAAAGATGTAGGAGGAAATTTGGTCGTGGTAGTAGTTTATGTGGAAATTTATATTTGTAGGAAACAATATACATATGAATCATGCATTTTTGAATTCATGTAGAGAGAATTTTAAATGTCTATGCTTGCTTTGAGATTAAATTTTCTTGGGATTGCAAGTGATTCAAACAAGGGATGGTATATTTATATCTCGGGAAGTACATAAGAGAAATGTTGAAAATATATCAAATGTAGTACTCTAAAAGTTTTGGGACTCATATGGTGACTCATTGCAATATCATCATGGATGATATATCTCCTAGAGTGAATCAATTAGAGTATAAATATATCATTAGTATCCTTCTCTATGAATCAACTTCAAGACCGGACATTTTACAACCAATGGGGTTAATGGATTCTCTAAAGAAGAACCTAAAGAGAAACATATTCAAGAAGTGAAAATGATTTTTAGATATCTTAAAGGGACTATAAAGATGGTTTATGGTATACAAGGAGTAAAAAAATTGATTTAGAATCCTTATTTAATGTTGATTGAGAAGAACGTATTAATGTCATCAATTACAATTGGAGGAGATTTATTTGTAGTAAAATGTTTTATTTTATTATTAATTAAAAAATAATCTCTTGCGGATCTTTTAAAATTTCAAGATAAATATATTATTGCTACAAAATGTTGTGCTAGATTCATATGGATGAGAATTTTTTTATAATATTACAAGGTAAAGTGTAATGGACCTACACATTTGTTTTATAGTACTAGTGTAATCAGTGTGTCCAAGAATCCATTTTTGCATTCTAAAACAAGCACATCACATTCAAGTATTATTTCTTGAGAGACTAAGTGAGAAAGAAATGCATCAAGATAGAGCACGTGCCCTCTAAGGAAGAAGTTGCAAATATCTTTACTAATCCACCTCTAAAACCTACTTATTAATATCTAAGGAAAGGCTAGGAGTAATATTTACACCTTGAATACCTTAAAAGGTCAAGAATCTTGAAAGGAGTAAGAAAAGGTAACTACCAACTTCAAGAAGTCATGAAAAAGTGTAATAATTTAAAATCATGATATCATGTGAAGGTATGAAATCACTATATCAAATTTTTTCTTGAAGTCTTATGTGTTCGATCTATTTAAGAAAGTTTTGGTTATTGTCTTATGGCCCATAATAGTTATTTGAGGAAGGTAGTCATAGGCTATGGTGTCTTGGTTAAAAGGTATGTAATGATCATGATAAGTTGCTAGTCGGATATATCAAGTCAAATATGTTGTGTCATATTGATTTGTCAAGGGAATTAGCAGAAACTTGGTGATTTGGTAAAATAGTATGTTTATTTCTCATGAAAACCATGTTGAAATTCATGAGTGTATGGTTATGGAGGTGGGATGGGTAGCACAAAGGTTGTATGGAGATATGAATACTTATCATTATTTTCAAGATCAAATATTAAAATCTCAAATTATCATACTTTGTGAAAATATGTGGATGGCTATCTTAAGTTTGTGAATGAGATAATTCGGTCCATAAGGATGGTTTTTTTGTTCTTATATATAAGTAGAAAATTATTCTAGAGTTTTTCTTCATCTAGAAAAGGTAAAAGGAATTTTAATTATGGTTAAGTTTGAGTGAAATTCTTTATGTAATATTTACCCAAATATGGAGGTAAAATTATGATTGAATTATGTATTTTCATAATACATAATGTATAGTAAATTTAAAATGGTATCCTACAGAATGAAAAATTTCTATAAGGATAAAGGAAATGAACTTAGATCTATATGAGGTGTATAATGTATGAAATTTAATATAATTTCTTAGAATACCTAGTTGTAAAGAGAATATACAGGATTACGAGATGAGTTTATGGGTCCAAGTGCTAAGGAAATTGAATCCTACATGTATGAGAATCAAGATTACACTAACATTGATGATTTATCATGCTATAGGTGACCTATAAGGTATGTTCTTACCATAAGGGTACATAAAGGAATAAAAGGATTTATGATGTCAAAGATCAAAGATAATATAATTTGTGTCAAGATGGTAAGGTATGACAAGGTGATGTACATGTCTATGTGGATCTATTGATACATTCAAAACTCATTTGGTCTTTGATCAAGAATTTAAGGTATCATAAGGATTTCTAGAGTGTAGTCACAAAATCCTGCACATTAGACATTATTTATCCCGCTTTTCATACTACCATTTAGATGGTTCTTTAGTGAAGAAAGTAGTAACTAATATTATACTTTGGCCATCTTATTTTTATTTTATTTCATATTTTGCACACATTTTTAGATACATGCCCATTTTTTTTTGGGACTTTCCCATGATTTTAGCCTAAATTGGGGTGCATAGGCTGTACTCAAGCACCTCAAGGTGCCTTAGTCCCACAGGGTGCCTCAATACTTGTTTTCCTTTCTAACCTCTTTTTGGGATTTATCAAGCCATTTTTCATTCTTATCTATTTTCTAATCAGCCATGTCAGGTTAATTACAAAAGTAGAACAAGAGATCCCTATAAATATAAAGTTCTAATACCATAATACGGGTCCTAGCTTCACATATTAATCACTCCATCTAGAGTTTCATCCATTGCATAACTTATATCCATATACTACCATGCATCAAGGCTAGAGATCTTCATCAACACACGTAGCATAGGGGAAGGGATTATATTCTATTCCATACAAACATGCTATTACATTTTATATAGTTATTATTGCTAGCTACTTCACAAAGTGTGAGTGGAACAAGAGCTCCTAGAGAAAGATATGCACACATGCTAGAAATAAATTTGGGTCTAAAATGTAGTGCGAAAGGCTCAATTTAGTAAGCCCCCTATTGTGGAATTTGAAGTCAATCCAAACCATTCATTTTGCGTTTGTTTTTAAATATTTTTATACTTTTTTTCTTTTGTAATTCATTCCTTCATCCCATATTATTTAATACATCTAGTGCATCTTGGTAGATTAAATGTGATAGATAGGGAACATTTTAGGGTATCTTGCAACATTGAAGGAACTAGATTCTGATCTTTTACAGAGACTAGGGTGTGTATTTTGCAGACTAGGGCACCCTGGGGTACCCCACTACCTTCCTAGGAACTCCAGTATCCTTATATCTTCCAAATTTTACCTTTATGAGACTTATGAATGATCATTCCTACTCCGTGAATCAACATTCATACCGTGAGAACTTGCGATGGTATTTGGCAATAATCTAAGTCCTTACCTTTTACATATTTACATACTTAGGGTTTTATTTCATTTAGCATAATTATTTAACTTTATTCCCTACTATTTTAGCTTATTTTACAAAATTTTAGTCCTCATATATTAGATTAACTATATTAGCATATAATATTTTAACGTAATTTTTGTTAATCATTATAGTGAACTCATTTTTATTCATATTACTTTCTAGGGTATTGCGTTTGCATTCCAAGGTTTCTTACCTTGTTAGGAATTATTTTCCTTTACCATTTCTCACACTCATGAAGATTTTATTTAATCTCACCTTAAGTCCATCAACGATCACCTTTCTACACCTCCTTAGGATCTAGATTTGATTTTTATATGGCTTGAGAGGAAGTTGATAACTTGGTAAAATCCTGAATCCCTATGCATGCATACTGCTATCTTTGCTCAACTTCTTACGTTCACTCTTCCTCCTATCTCTACCGCCGGTTTCTGTCCCTACTCATACCAATAATTTTACTCCACCCTTTTTCTCTCATGAATGACCCATCTAATCTTTCTAAAATCAAAATTTAACATCTCTTTATCATGATCTCCAAGCTCAAATTCATAAATTACAACAAACTACTTTCATTCGCCTCTCTATCTTTATATTCTACCTTGTTATTACATAGAACATTTATGCATGTCATTTCTACTTATCCACTTCCTCCTAGCTTTTCCACCCCTAAGCTGCCCATCTTCAATGGGTATGGTGACCGAAAGAGCATATTCAATCCTTTCACATCATTTACATAGATTTCATTGATGATCATATTCTCCTAGAAAAATCATTCCTCATAATCTCCATTACTATGCCATACATTGGTTATACAATTTACCTATCCACTCGATCCACCTCATTTATGCATCTAACTAATTCCTTCCTTACACATTTCTCCATCAACATTGGCTCTAATATTTCTTATGCTCAAGTAGTGCAACTTAGAAAAACATCCAATGAATAATTTGCTAAATACGTTTTATGTAATAAGAACAATCTTGCTAAAATGAAAATGTACTTTCCATCTCTAAGTTACAAGACTTATTTATTCACATGTCTATTACCACCTCTATAGGAGAGTGTGTTATTTGAGACTTCTCCTTCATTTGACCACCTTTTTCATACTCTCAAGCTTCACGAAACTAAACTTTTATCTGTCAGGAAACTTAAGTATCAAGAACAACCCTCATTTTCCACTTAATTCCAAAATAAAACACCATTCAAACTTGCTACAACCAAACCAATCAATGCCAAAGTTACTATTAACACTATCACTCATACTAAACATGTTCAAATCCCAATAGCCTTGCACAAATTTAGCGATTTCCCATGGCTCCGCATCTTATATTAAAACAATTATTGATAGTAATCTTATTACTCTTCCCCCACCACTCGAGCTAGACCCATCATGACCAAAAGGACAAGACTATAATTAAAAATTCCATTTTTACCATCATTGTTGTGTAGGCTATTCCACTAATAGGTTCTTAAAGCTCCGTACAATCATTTAAGATCTACTTAGCAACAATAATATTGAGTTTCCAAAATATACTAAATCTACTCCAACCAATGACAAGGGTAAACTTAAGATATTTAAAAATTATTACCAACAATGTGACACAAAACTACAGATTCTTTTGCTATTCATACATATCATATGGTATCACCTCCAGTTCAGGGGCTCTTGAATTCCTCATTTCTAACACTAACACTTTGTCACAAGTTATTTCGTTTTCCCACACTAATTACGATGCTATGCTCACATATACTCATTTACATATCCAAGCATCTCTTGACTTGAACTCTATCAAAAACACTAAGCTTGATCCATCCTAGGCCATTAGTGTATGTTCCTTGTCACTCTTACGGTCTATCGCTTATCCTCCATCATAATTGACTATCCATTTAATAGACGTTATTATATCTTCAAGTTACATGTCATGTTTGGTCCTCTTTCTCTCCTTGTCCCTTTCCTCATTGGCCTAGAAGTCCAGGATGTGACATGCTTCTTGGCCTTAATTAGATTCATCAATAACCATCTATTATTTCTATGAACCACTTGTGCCTTAAATTTGTGTACAATAATAAATTTATTACCAATAATGACATCCCTCCTTCACCTCATGTTTCATTGGATTCTTAACAAGTTAAGGAAACAAATAGAGGTGTCAAGACAAGGAGGAATACATATTTGTGATGTCGGTTTAAGGTTGTGTGCATGTTCTTATTCCCGATCTAATGCTGATTGTGAGAGCTCCCTTTTGGCTAGGAGGAATTACCTGTAAAATGAAAAACAATACCACCAAATAGAGTTAAATAAAACAACAAGTGGACTACCTAGCAGAAGCTAGATCCGGGAAGCGTGATGCTTCTTTAACAAGTTATCAATCCACTTTTATATAGAAGTATTAATGCTATCCAAAATAAACATGAAATAAAAATCTTATTGGAATTGAAACGATTTAGGTATCTCATGTAAAACAAATAAGAAAGGTTATATAAAAGGTGATTGAGGTCAAAATGGGTTAGGTGATGGGTTGGTATTGGGTTGTAGGTATGGTACAGGATCTGGATAAGATCTGGTAAATATTAGGAGTGATTTTTGGAAATTAGGGAATGGTTATGATCTCATTCATCTAACATATGTTGTCAAACACAATAACCAATGTCAATTTAGTGACCGATGCCGATTTCATAGGATAATCGACGCGTTGGTTGGCTAACTTGATGTGTCGGTTGGGCTTATTAAAAGCTCATAAAACTAGTTTCCAATCTCTTTTTACCAGAGAGGCTAGAAATGGTGATGATGAGGTCATAAAATGGCCTTAGTGACTCATGGATGACTAGGAGATGGTGAATATAGGTGAAAGGGATAGATATGCTAAGATAATAGGTTAGTGAGAGTACTGAGGTGTGTATGAATGTAGAAAAATACATTACTCATAGGAATGATGATCTTAATGAAAGAAAATAAAGATAACTAAAGAGATATTAGGTACTTACTGAAGAATGGGTCTAGAGAGTGCAGGTGATGAAAATAATGATGGTAGAGATCTAAAGAGAAGGGGTGTCATGTACGTCTTTGTGGTAGTTTGAGAATCCATGGTTCTCTATTTGAATTCATGATTATGAAGAAGGTGATGGATGTTGATGGTTATTGGTAGTGCTCTGAGTGCTTTCCTTTTCCGAGTACTTCATAAATTTGAGTGCTCCAAGTCTCTATTCATGTGAGATCCTAAATCAAATGACCAACCTCAGCAAAGGATTTTGGAAATGTATTTAACCTAACCAAAGCAATGGTTAGGTGACCGATGTCGATTGAGGTATAACCGACATTGATTAAGGTGAGAATATCTAGGTTGGCCAAAAATAGTTTGATTGTTGTTATTTTTGGCATGGTCTTCAATCTTTATCCGAGTCTTGAGTGATAGATCATAGAAGGATGAGTAAGATTCCTCTTAGGTTTGTTAATAGTAATTGATTCTAGGATTAGAATAAGTCCTAATTGGTTAGGGGAGGCTTAGAATTTGTATTAGGTCATTAATGAGATTTGAGTGGGTCATGGATTAAGGTGGCTAGGTCAGTTGGATGGGTGAGGTGGTCAAGTGAGAATGTTAATTAAATTAATTAAGGTAATTAATTCAATTAATCATGGTCACTATGGGCTATAAATAGGTAAGGTATGGTTAATGTAATTAAAATTGTTTGTAAGGGTAGTATGAAAAATTTTGGTGTCTACATTTTTCCCTTTTTGTCATGTCACTTGTATTGATAAGCGACACTAAAAAAAAAATAGGAAGTGATTTTCCCATGTATGGGTGAGAGCAGGGTTTCCCCATGTATGGGTGAAAGTGGGTTTTCCCAAGTATGGGTGAAGGTGACCCCCTCAAACCAAGAACTAATGAGGTGGTATATGAGTCAGAATGGTTTGATAAATGTGTAGTTGGTGAAAGTGAAGGTAGGTGGGTTGTGGGTAAGGGTATAGGAACATTGGGTAAAGGGTAATGGTAAAATTAGGTAATAGGGAATGGGAAAGGGTCAAATTGGGTAATGGGTAAGGGAAATCAAATGCACACACACATATAAACTGTGACATGGTACTCGGGTTGAAGATATTGCAAACTATACATCATCCAAGGTCGATAGGTTTGTCTAAACAAGGTTGAAGTGATTCGGTATCAAGGGTATAGGATATTGTTTGGAAACACAACGTAGGTTAGGTGTAAGAAATTTTAGGTATGATCTAGTACACAAAGGTTTAGTAGGAAAGGTATGGTTATTAGGCTAAAACAACATAGGTAACAACATCACAAGGTATAGCGAGTACACAAGTTCAATGGTCACAAAAAGTAGGTCAAGTCTAGGTAAATAGGTCGTGGCATGGGTAAGGCCAAGGTATAGGTAAAATAACAAATCCCTAAATGCAATTAAGGAATTGTATGGGTAGTTTAGGCTTGTGGGTAGGGTACAATGGGTGTTGGTACTGGAAAAAGGTATGTGGCAGTAATGAGTTTGGTCAAAATGGGTAAAAGGGGGTGTAAATGGTAATGGTAGGTAATCTTGATGCTAGTTAAGGTTTGACTGACATCGCTTTAGTAGGGAATGACATGACATACATCAATCGTGTCAATTTGGGTCTTAAAAATTCATGTTTTATGTAGCTTTATCTTGTTGTCATTTGGGAAAAACAACAAAGAATAATGCTTCCATAAAAAGTGACGATCGAGACTTGTTGGTGAGAAAATTTGTGGGTGGAAAAACTTGTAGATTTCTTGCCAATGCTCTTGGAATCTAAATCCCTCTACTTAACTCGGTGTAGCTTTCGTGTATGCATGCATGAGAAAACATGGATTTTGGTGGTGGCCTTTCGACCGGAATCCAACAAGGGCACTCTACCGACCACCGTGGTAAAGCTAGCAATATCTTGTTAGGGAAGACTTTATCTTAAGAGTGGGGTAGGAGAACTAATTTTGTAGGTAGAAAATCATATTCCTGCACACACACACTAGTTAGAAACTTCAACACATGTATTTATGGGAAGAAACAACTCTGCGAATAACAACAAGACCAAATAGAATTTATTGATCACCAAGTATCAAGAAACCCCTTAGTCAAAGAAAGATAGAAACTCCTTCTTGTATTGATTTCTCAAATCAAAGTTGTACATAATGTGGGAATGGAGGAAATTTGAGAGTAGAGGATAGTAGAAGAAAATGGCTATCTCCTTTGCTTTCTCTAGGTACAATGCACTCTTGAGTTTACAAGATCAATCGCCAACCCTTTGAAATGGGAATGACATTACAATTTATAGAATGAGAGGTGAATTATTGTCTTCCTCATGACCCTCCATATGCCTTATTCCTAACTTTAGACTATTCATATTCCTACAAAATATTTAAGTCCCTTTTATAAAATCAAGGTGAATTAATTTACATTATGTTTCTAAAGTCACTTTTAAGTGACTTAAAGGCATATCAAAAATTGCAAACCCCAATGAAGAATTAGAAAATTTGAAAGTGAGAGAAAGTTGGGGAAGAGGAGAGAGAAAGAGGGAGAGAAGAAGAAGAGGAGACATCATTCCCGATGAAGTCCATTGATCCTCGTCGATGGAAAGTGCCAAATGCAGTGAAACTCTGAATCTTTGAACTCCTTACACACTGTGAAACTCCTTCCAATTAGCTCACAAATGCTCACCAAGTTGAATGAACTAAGATGGATCTCGAATTCCTTGTGAAAAATGACTAGAATGATCCTGAACAATGATGTCCCTTGAATGATTATCCATGTACGTCCCATTGTGCCAAAACTACTCTTTGAGTGTGACTTTCTATTTTTAGAAAGTGTCTTTGGGAAAACATATTATTTTTAGTAAGTGAAAAAAATGTATGTTCCGGTGAATTTTCAGCTATAGTGTACATCCAATTTCTTCGGCTCCTTCAGGATCTTCTCACAATGACTTTCCCGAAATAGAAGTTCCTATGTAGTAGACTCTGCTAATTTTAGAAATTTTACTTATGGGAGTAAGATTGATGTGGAGAATTTTTTTATATATGGGATTTTTCCCAATATCACCCCTCTGAAATTTTAGACCTCGATCAAGTTATTAGTCTAGGAGATTTTAAAGTTTTAATTTCAGACTGACATCGCTTTCAGACAGGGCAACCATTAATGGACCTCAAAATAGTAGGTCTGGTTTTCTCCTCCATTTTGATGAAATAAATTTCATTTGGATAGGTTTTTTATTTTGATGATTCATGTGCAATTCTACTTCGCTTTCTCCCATCCTGTTTGACGAGAATTGGATTTTTTCTTCGTTGAGCGTATGGGATTTCTTCATTGTGGATGCTTTGTTGCATGAGAGGAGAGTTTGAAGGTGTCTTCTTGATGGTATTGGGTAGAGGAATGAACAAAAAATATAGCTTTTTGTTTCATGCATCCGTTTGGGATATTTCTTCAAATTTTTGTTTCATGGCCATGGAATTTTCTCGGTGCTTCTCCTTCTTTGTTTTGTGCTTCTCCTTCATGTTTTCTCCAATTTTCCTTTAGGAAATGCATTCTTTAATGGAGTATAATGGGATTACCTATATGGAAGGTCTAGTTCAAGGTTCAGATAGAATGGAGGAAATATGGCGAGGAATTAAAAATCAAGATATGGAGATGGCTCTGCACACAAATGTTAGAAGTAGCTAGAAGTAGCGAAAAGTAGCAAGCGACCAACAATTAGAAAATTTTCAAATTTTTGAGTTGGATTTGGGAAAAAAATCCCTAAGGTCCCCGACCTCATGGATGTGAGGGACATCAATTTCCACAATGAGAAATATGGTGACACGTGGCGGTGATCGGTGACAGGGAATGAGTGCTCGAAAAACTAGCTTTAAAGCACCGAGGGCTCAAAACTGGTCATATGGGTGACCAAAACACTCTCCCGAGGGCTGTGAAAATTTTACCATGTTTTGTGTCCCTTACCTTAGGGACATGAGGGAAATTAGTTTCCACGCTGGTCCCGGAGCGACACGTGGTGATTGATCCGACGGTGGGGAATGGATTCTCCAAAAATTCACCTCGGGGTGAATGTCAGTCCACGTGGGTGACCAAAAGACTCCCCATAGGGGATGGGAACATTTTTCCATGCTTGATGTCCCTGACCTCAAGTACATGAGGGACATCAATTTCCATGGTGGTCCCGCTGAAGCGAAATGTGGTGCTTGATCCGACAGCAGTAGGGAATGAATGCTCTAAAAATGCACCTAGGGGCTGAACCTGTCAAGTCTCGGAGGTCAAATGAGGGTCCTAGAGGTCACATGGGGATGGGTACATTTTTCAGGGGGTTGGTGTACCTGAAAATAGGGATGTTGAGGACACGAAATCCCATGAGGCTACTAGTGGTGACACATGTCCTCCCAAAAAAATGACTAAGTCCCGAACTCGCCATTGAGAGGGTAACTTGGAACGATGATAAATTAAGCACTAGGTGAAATTTCTTAGTGAAATGATATATGATATTGACTTAAAATGGCATTTTAATCCAATGGTGGGGGTATCATGTCTTTATTCATCCATCTAATCCTCTGAAAAGTGGATTTGTGATTTGAGACTCCAATTATGCCTGATAAAAACTACCTACAAAACCTATACACCAAGGTGTTGTGAAATATATGATTTCACCATAATATAGGTCTTAGAATCCTCTTTCCAAAGATGTTAATTTTTAATTCTAACTCCATCCTGGAGCTCCTGAATCTTCTTCTAAAGCCCAACAGTTGTTTTAGGCCTATGTATTACCTAGGCTTATGAACCCTGTTTTTACTTAGATTGCTCCAAGTCTTTCAAAAATTCCCAAAAAATTCCAAAATAATTTCCATTATGTTATAAGGTATTCCATTCACCGCCATGTTTAATTTGGCCCTTCCACTCCATTCTAGTGGGTTGATCCATCTTGGGAGGTCGGCGATAGCCCTTTCGAATCACTGCTAGAAGATAGCATCTTTTTAGAAGTCCCTAAAATCACCTTTGGAGGATGAATAGAATTTCATAAATCACCTAGAGGGATGATAGAAAATTATTCAGAGGTCACTTGGACTTACTCAACAAGAGCTAGGGTAACTTGGAATGATAGAACTTGAAAAATTTGACACTGGGGGTATAGTTGTTGTCTTTAGAAATTGTCAATTTCCTATTGCACATTTTCACGACAATAAGACTCTAAGCTGAGGTAGAGGTTTCTATTTGGTGAGAGGAGCTAGGTAGATAGGTCCACAAGGTCGGTTGGAAGCATGTGATTATCAAAGAGATTTGAGGTATATTTTTTTCAAGGAAGAGGCGGGAGAGGTTTGGGTGGACCACCGACGTAGGGCCCAAACATTCCACCATGTAGGCGACACCATGATGAGGTAGGGGAATTTCTTAACTTGTTGATTTTCTCCAATTATGTTTTATAATGAAGAAATTTTGGGCGGGAATGTTAATTTTGAAATATGGGTGAAAAATAGATGAAATCTAGGGGGATGAGGTCAAATATAGGCTAAGTAGGGGGAGAAATAAATGTGGGGTGTAAGTGGTTGGGATTAAGTAGGGTTGTAGGTTTTTTTTTGTCAATTTTTAAGAAATAGAGGAGGGGTTTTGGTTTTGGGGTCATGACAGAGACCGACATCGGTTAGTTAATGGTAGCCGATATCGGTATAGACTAGAGTGACTGACACCGGTTAATCGGAACCGATGTCGGTCAAGGAGAACCGGTGACGGTCCAGGAGACCAATACCGTTAGGGGTGAAAGAGGGACAGGGGTAAGAAGGGTTATGTATGAAAGGAAAAGAGGTCAAGAAGGGGCAAGTAATGACTGGTTGTAGAGGGGTAAGGGTAAAATATGATCTTTGGCTAGATGGGATAGGTGAGTAGGTGAAATAATGTGAAGGTAATGAGTCATGAGTGTAAAGGGTAGGAGGTTAGTATGTGAATTAGGTAAACAGAAAAGCAAGATTGGTGTGATTGGGTATGGTGTTGGGGTTAAGACATAATTAGAGGTAGTGAGGTCTTAACAATGTTGTGTTTTGTTAGATGTAGGCTAGGGACCAGCTACGTATGCGGGACAGAGTACCACCGCTATTGGTAGATATGTGGTCGAGTGTGACTACAGAGGAGTGGGATCATATGAATGATGTTGGATTTATTGGGATCCGACATTATAGGTGTGTAGCTCGAGATCCTAGTTTTATGGTCACACTCATCGATAGATGGGATTCAGCGACCAACACTTTTCATTTATGATGGGTGAGATTATCACCTTGGAGGATGTATACAGAATCCTATCATTACCGATTATGGGTGAGTGAGTGTATTATATTTCTTCAGAGGCCTCTATGGATCCTATAGTGGCTGTGTTTGGGGAGGTGATGGGTGAGCTAAGGTACCATAATGCAAGCCTTAGCTACGAGAGAGATGTATGTAGCCCATCCTCAAGAGATGAGGTTGGTTGTTTTGATGATGGAGGTGGTATGTTGTTTCACCTTACCAGATGCTAATGGTGGTATATTTCCATGAGAATTTATGGGAGTGCTCTAGGATATGGTGGAGGAGTGGATCTATTTTGCATGGGCACTGACATTCTTGGTGTAGCTGTATAGGGAGTTATGGGCCTATGGGAGATTGTGGTGGTTTAGTTTGTGTTGCACTTTTCTTCTGCATTGCTAGGCATATGAGCACATCATATGTGTACGTCCAGTTGGTTTTCCCCTGACTTGATTGGTTTGGGGGTGGCTTGGTCAGAGTCGGATATAGACGGTGGGTACTAGTTGGTGGGTAGCATAGGGTGGCTAGGGCCACACATGATGTTTCATATTATAGGTGGTTGCTGGAGGGATTGTCTAGTGTGGATATTGTTTGGAGGCCATATGTTGGTTATCCCTCATACAGGGACATGGCGGAGGAGTTAGAGGAGTTACAACTACTCGAGATCGATTCAGGGGAATTATGTCAATTAACATGAGATGATACCTATAGACAGGGTGAGACGACAGTTTAGGCTACCATAGGATGTGCCTCCACCCTTCCCATAGTACAAGAGAGATGACGTGGAGAGACCTATGTCTCCACCATGACCGAGTGTGCCTACGTAGAAAGAGAGGAGATGGTGGTGGATAGGGGATCGATGAAGAGGGGTTCACCAATAGTTATAGTTAGTGGTAGGTGACACAATCATGAGAAAAATACTCGAGGCCAGGGTAGCCAAACTTAGCTACCATCACAAGATACAAGGGATACCTTGCAGGTCGGTTGTTGTCCTTCACGAAAAATTAAATATTTCCGGAGGGTAGTTTACTAGGTCGAGAGGAATAGATTACCATTTTATAGAAAATGTAGTGGAACTATAGGCGTAGGTTGCATAGGGAAAAGCACCATGCTCGGGTGGAGATGGAGATGGGGACATGTTTATGCCTTACAGGCACATGTAGAAGGTTTGCAATGCCAATTAACCTCTACACAAGCTCAAAGTTGTGGCCCTACAGCCCAAGTTATAAGCGTAAGCACTGCCAAAGGCTCGGAATAGGGTCCCATACAACAAGTAGTTATGATAGGATAGGGTCCCGTGTAAAGGGATGAGGACAAGGAGTAAAACTACATGGTCTCGAGGCCAACCCTAGAAGGAAAAATCTCACAAGCTCATGCTATGATACCTATAGCTCTAGCTCGGACGGTGCCGATGGCAAGGTGCAGATGACGTGAACAAGGCATGGTATTAACAAGATCATCCGAGTACCGCTTAGGATATATTTCCCTTATTATGTTGAGCACAGGTAGTAGCAGGTGCGGTGAGTGAGAGGACTATATCCCGCACTCATAGTTCTTAGATCATAGGGGCCTAGTGAGCCTAGAGGTAGGGTCGGAGGCAAGGCTATGAGTTCATGAAGGCCGAGTCTTGGGTTAGGGAAGGTAGATATTAGGTCGAGATCCATGCTAGGTGGGGAGGTGTAGGTAGGTTGTCGGGATGGAGGTGAGGAGGAGGAGACAGATGAGACATGCATGGATATCAGATGGAGTGATGATTAGTCACCTGATATGATTGGTGTATCAATTTTTGGTATATATCGGCCCGTGTTTCCAATGCGTTACGTGATTTTTATTATTATATCGTCTTGTGTGGCAAGGATAATGAGACTGTATCTAAGCATCTTGAGATACTTGTATTTATTTGTGGTTATGTACATATGTATTGATACATAGATATTTTCATTGATATAGATGATGATTTTAATGGTGATGTGTATGTATTAATGATGTACTTGGTTTTAATTTCCATTTTTATTGTGTATGTGATGGAAACTAGGTGAATTAGGCATGTTTGAGTCAAGGTCATGTAGGCATGGTTGAGTTAGGTTAGTTAGGCATGGTGGAGTTTGAGGTTTGTTAGGCATGGTTGAGTTTAGGTCAGTTAGGCATGGTTGATTTTAGGTCAATTAGGCATGGTTGAGTCAGGTATAGGTATGTTTAAGTTTAGGTCATTTAGGCATGGTTGAGTCAGGTATAGGCATGATTGAGTCTAGGTGAGTTAGGCATGGTGGAGTTAAGGTTTGTTGGTTTTGATTTAATTTCCAAGTTATTGGTAACATGGGAAATAAATGATGATGTATATGTATGTTATGGTGTAGATTTCCAAAATATTTGATATCATGGAAATGTGAAATGATGGATGTATGATATGATGTTGTTAAGAAAATGGAAGGTATTTACGTTTGTTAATTTTTAATTTCCAAGTATTTGTGAAAAATGGAAACTAAGTAAGGTGAAATGTTAATTGAAAAAAATTGGGGGATTGGTTAGGGAAAAGAGTGGTGAGCTAACCTCCAAGGGCCCCATGCCCTCGGAGTGTTGCCTACATAGCCTCGGTGAAAAGGGGCCTCAGGCCGATGTAGTTCTCCCATAAGCTAGGGAAAAATAAGATGAGGTAGAGGAATGGTGTATCTAGTTTTAGGCATGATTGAGTCTAGGTCATTTAGGCTTGGTTGGGTTTAGGTCATTTTAGGTATGGTTGAGTTTAGGTCATTTAGGCATGATTGATTTTGGTGAAAGGGGAATCCTTAAAACGTAGGTATCAATGGTCTAGTCTTGTATAGGATAATCAATAAGTAATGAAGAGACCCAAGATAAAAACAAACAAGTCCATGACGAAAAAGTTATCATTTTATTATTTTTACTTTTGTTTTGATAGACTGATGGGTGCAGGAATTATATGTGGGATGAATATATTATCTCCTTGAGCTCTTCGTGAAGCCGATCGATGCGGGAAGCTTCGAATATTTTATCTTATTTTGTAAGAATATTCCTCTTTTGATGAGAGACTAAGTAAAATATGGCTAGATTTGTATAGTTTTCCTTTAAGGGAACAATCTATTTATAACAAAGAATAGAGAGAATAGATGTCCTTTTTGAGGAATTCTTCTTTTTCTAGAAGTTTCACTCAAGGATATTAATCCCATTTGAATTTTGTTATTATTTCGTTGTTAGAATTTTAAGTCATGGTCAAGAGTATAGAGAAAAATAGGTTCTTGGTTTGAAGGCAAAACCATAGCACATAGAGGCTAATTATGCAAGAGAGAGTTTATGTGATGAACGACCATGGGATTCCATCTTGAAAAAGATGAAAAATATCTATGAGAATCATGCCATGAGTAGGGTTGTGGTACTCATATTGAAAATAAGGCTAAAAAAGTGACGAGTAATCACATGATTCTTGTTGAGTCGTGGATCCTTAAAATAGTTAAAATGGAAGGTGAATGGTTCTCAAGGGACGAGCGTTAAAAAAATAGAAGGTGATATAGGAATTGATTTAACAATAGAATATTCAAATATGTAAGGCATTGAGGGGCTTAGGTTCGGGTTTCCATCAAGCGAAGAAAAATGATAAGCACCGATCCATAGGTATGAGTAATGATATAAGGTCCAAGCCAATTAGAAGAAAAATTTCCCCATTTAATTTTCTCCTCTTTGGTTACATGTTGATTTTCGTCCGGGACATGGTCACCAACCTCAAAGGTTTTTTCATGGACACGTTATTGATAAGCACATTTAATAAGTTTTGGTAGATTTGGAGATGATTAAGAGCATTAAGATGACACTCGTCTAATAACTCAAGCTAGGCTAAATGGTTCTCGTGAAAGTCATCATCGTTGAGCATCTCTTTGAGTGAGATACAAAGGATGGAATCTAGAATTCAAGAGGGAGTAAAATTTCTATACCGTAGACCAAAGAAAAGGTCGGCCATAGTTGAAGTATGAATACTAGTATAGTAATCCCATAAAGAAAAAGAAATGTGCATGTGCCAATCGTTCCTTGTATTATCAACCAATTTCATAAGAATTGTGTTTAAGGTTTTATTGGTTGATTTATCTTGGCCATTTTTTTGTGGGTAGTAAGGTGAAGAAAAACTAAGTTGAATGTTGAAGGTGTCACAAAGTTTCCATAGAGTTTTTTTGAATTGTTCTTCATTATCATGTAATGAGGCGATGAGGGATGCCAAAGAGACAAATGATGTGATTATTAATGAATTCAAATATTTTATCTACGTTTGTAGAGATGAGAGGGATGGCTTCTACCCATTTAGTGTAGTATTTGGTTGTGGTAATAATCCATTGATGGCATTGTGAAGAATGAGGATTGATCTCTCTAACAAGATCTAAACCCCATTGAGAGAAAGGAATAAGATATCATGTGATCTGTAAGGTGTCACTAGGTGTGTGATGAAGATTAGCATATTTCTATCATTTCACACAATGTTTGACGTAGTCACAATAATCATGGTTGAGGGTGGGCCAATAATAGCCCAGGAGAAGGATGTGTTTGGCGATAACTAAGCCACTGAAGTGACCTCCACAAATTCCATCATGAACCTCCTTGATGGTGTAGGGAATTTCAGAACTTGTAAGGCATCGTAAGAGGATACCATCAAATCCACGTTTATAAATAAGGCCACCCATGATGACATAGTGAGAGACACTTTTGAGAAAGGCGTGTTTCCCATTACAAGTAAGGTCGGGAGGTAGAATTGATAGGGAAAGGTAGTCTATAAATTGCTTATACCAAAGGTCATGTGGGTCAAGTGTAATGGTTCTAATGAGGTTGACATCTTGAAATAGATAGGAAGGTGATTGTATCTTTTATCCGTGATAAATATTTTTATTCAAAGGGCAAGACGGGTATATGAGAAGTAAGGTAGTCCACGGTATCTACAAATTTGTTAGTGGAACATGGAGTGATTTGAAATTCATAACGGTCAAAGGTAGTAAAAATTATGTCTACATGATGCTTATACTTTTGAAGTATTTTGTTACGACACTAGTAAATATGATTAACTTGGTTTATTTCCAACTAAGAGTCTCAAAAATTATTAATGGATTTAACATCTAAGGTGATAGCGGCAGCTGACCTAGTATGAGCGCTTCGTATTTGGATATATTATTAGTATAATAGAAATCTAGTTTGAAGGATAATGGCATATGTTCACTATCAAGAGGGATGAGGGTAACACTTGCATCACCCACACACCGACAATTGGAACCGTTAAAGACTAAGGTCATTTGGTAAAATCTATCGTCCAAAGAGAGGGTAGAATGGATTCATCCCAAAAATTGAAGTTAGAAGATTGATTTCCAGAGAGAGGTGCATCTGCAAGTTGGTCGATGATAGTTTGGCCCTTTACAAATTTTTGGGGAGTGAATTCATAGTTTAGGTTTACAAGAAGCATGAGCTAATGTGAAACACATTGATGTTGGTAGGGCTTGTCATACATGTAGTGTAAGGGGTCAATATAGGTGAATACAAATGTTTTGTTGTTGATTAGGTAATGTTGAAGCTTAGTGGCAACAAAAAATAAGGCTAAGAAGATTTTTTCAGCATAGGTGTATCTATTCTCGTAGTCTAGAATCATATGACTTATATAATAAACTATTTGTTCCCTATGTTGCTCATTGCGATGAGCAAGAATGGCACCTAAGGAATGATCGATAGTTGAAATATAAATATAAAATGATTTTTCATCCTTAGGAGGGATGAGCACAGGTGGTTGAACGAGATATTTTTAAGGAATAAAAGGATTTATGGCATTCACCATCCCATTTGAAGGAGACTTCCATTTTGAGGAGATGATGAAATGGGTGGCGACGGTTAGAAAATTGTGAAATAAAATGATGAATAGATTGAAAATTACCTTGCAAACTACGAATTTGGAAAAAGTTACTAGGTGGAGGAATTTCGAGAATGGCCTTGATTTTAGTGGGATCGACTTATATGCCATGCAAAAAAAGATAAAACCAAGGATATTTCCTAAGAGAACAACGAAGACACTTTGTTAGTGTAGATTCACAAAGCACCCCAAAATTGACTCTCAAATATACAAAGTAGACAAATGGACAATTCGGTGTGAATGCACAACATGGAGTTTTCCCAAAGTGTGGGACCTTTACAATTGGGGAAAACTCTCTAGATTGAAGCTGGTTCTTACTCCTCTGTTTAGGTGTATGCATGCAATTTTGCAGAGGTCTGATTCAAAATTCGACTCTAAAACTACCAAGGAGACAGGGTTGAGAGAAAATATGGAAATGGAAACAAAACAAAGCAAAAATAGAATGGTGATACACCAAAGGAGTGCTAGACTTCTTGCTTTGCAAATTTGACACAGATCATGGAGATTCAACACCAAAACATGCACAGATTACTAGAATGCAATGAAATATTAGAAGACAATAATAAATGCATGAGAGGATTGAAAATCGATCACAGAACATACATTATCATTTCCAAGTTTGATATAATACGTTCCATTGGAAAAGAGGAAAAAATGAGTTACAATCTCCATGGGAGGTATGAAATTCTACAAATCTACCTGCTAAGGAAGAAAAGAGAACTTGCAAAAGCAAGGAGGTCCAACCATTACAAAATGAGCCAAAACTGGCTTTTAATGATGAAGCAAAATGAAGAAAGGTGAAAAAATGTGGGCAAATTGATTTGACATCTCCAACCACCGAAAATATTCATTAAAAAAGCAAGGGAACCCTCAAAATCCATTTTTCGATGCATTTGGCCCAAATAGCGAAGAAAAAGATGCCATACCTCATCAATTTTGGTGGTTGGGGGTGGGTTCTACATTGTTTCCCATACCGAGACATTTCTTCAAATTTTCTCCCTCCAAATTTTCTCAAATCTCAAAATTGAAGCTTTCATGGCGTAGAGGATGTTGATAGCTTTCCAATGATACCAAATTTCATGAATTTCAACCATCAGTATCGAAAGATATGACCTTTTGAAATTTTGCAGCCAAATTAGGGCAAAAATGGTGAAAAACGGGTCTGTGGGCTCAACCTTTCCTTTTTCCCTTTTTGCAAAATTTACAAAAAGTCTCAAAAAACCCAGCGCTCCAGGGGCAAAGTGCCACATGGTGTTAAAAGGGCTTCGCGGGTCCAAAGATCACTTTTGTGCTAAAAGCACAAAAACATTAAAGTTTAAAATACCTCCCGTAGCCCGCAACCCCGCTTCCTACTTTGACTTTGACTTTTGGTCTCTGGCGGAAGTGTGGGTCACCTTGTGACTTTTTCCCTTTGGAATGAAAAAGGGTTAAGTTCCAAATTCCCTCCAATCCTTTGCTTCTTCTTTTTGCTTAATATGCAGCCACGTGTCCTCCTCGGACCTTAGGAAAATTTTCTTCCTTTGTGCCTCATGCGGCCAAAAATTACCTTTGTGCCCTCTTAGCCAAAAATACTAAGTATCAAAATTCTTCCGCTTTCCACCGACCCGCAATCTCCTTTGGAAAAATTTCTTCCTTAGCTCTCAGTAGACCCCTCAGGCAAATTTTCACTGTAAACTCCACCGAGCCATAACTCAAAAATACAAGGAGTTAGGAAAATTTCTTTACCTTTCTCGGAAAGGGAAGAAAAATATTATCTAATGAAAACATACCCAGAAAATTTTGAGTCCCTGAAGTGTGCAAAAATTCATTTTAAGTACCAGCAAAGGAAAAGGAGGAGGAGTTAGCCAAAAATAAGCATGGGCTTATTTTGGATAACACTTTGGTGACTTGGAGGGGTCATCTGCCTGCTAGATGAAAAGACCAGCTACCTTGAAGCATCCATTGGGCATGGAGTCATGATAGATAGCCTGAAAATTGATCCTCTACTTGAAAACTTCCCTTTTAAGCCTCTTGGAAACCACTAAAACTGAAACCGGTTGTGACCAAATGCCAAGACAATGCACTGTGCAAGAGAAAACCAGCACCACAAAAACTATGTACAAACATAAAAATCATACATACCCCAAGTGGGATATGCAGAGTGTGCACAAGCACTTCTTCTACTGAAAACAAACCTACCTACACTACTCTAACCAAGAGCAAAGGGAGCTCAAACAAAGCCTGCAACTGGCAAGGAGAAATAGCTTCCCTTCCTCAAAAATGGCAGCCATGCAACTGATTTGGCACTGAACATGGCTGGTTGGATGAGTGAAAAACTAACAATAAGTTGGTCCTCCACCCAAATCATCAAGGTATCAACATTAATGGAAAATACCTCCTCAATCTGACTGTATTGGACTCTGGAGGTATTGATGGTGACCCTTGTACTTTGATGCTCATCCTCATGCCCCGAAGTAGGCATGACTTGTTTTGGATTTTCCTTTGGCTCTAATGAATCCAAACACCTAATTAGGCATAGTATGATCCTTTGGATGTGCCCATAGTTTTGAGTTTCAACTCCAAAAATGGAGTCTTCTTGTCGATCTTCTTGAGTGGATGGTGTGAGACGGATGATGACATCCTCCTGCCTTTTCTCTTCCTCCTCCTTTGAAGAACATGGAAGATCAAGATCTTCCAACCTTGGTTCCAGAGGGCTGTTATGAAGTGCAAGTCTACTATTCCTGAATGTTCTCCTCCATGGAAGTAGGCTCATGTGCTTGGAAGGATGAAGATAGAGGAAAAAATGATGTTATCTCCTCGGGCTCCTCTCCATCAAGACAATCCTCCAAGTCGAAAGATACATTGCCTCACTTGTTGTCCTATTGCAAGTGTTCAACCTCTTCCATGATGTCCTCTTGATATGAAATTTGATCACCATGGTTCTCCTCATCCTCAAACATGAAGTTTGAAAGATCAAACTCCTCCTCAACATTAGAGATTGAAGGAGATGAAGTGGGAGGAAGAACTCGAAGGTTTCTCTCGTGCTCGCTCCTCACTTGGAGCCTCAAACTGTATGGTCCTCCTCCATAGTTGGAATGTGCTCCTCTTCTTTTGGATTAGGAGTAGCTCCTTCTTCCCCTTATTGTGCTATAGCTAGAGCTTCCACCACTTGTGTCTTGACTTCAGTCTCCTCCATAATCTTAACCAACAAGGGAACCTTTGAAAACTAAAATTTAGCAAAACCCCAACTCTTGATTTTCTATCATTTCTTCTCTATTGGGTTCCTCTGTTTGTTGTTCTCCTTGGCTGGTTTTTGATTCTCTTCCCAACATGGACTTGGGAAGGCAAGAGGAGTGGTGGGTGGGGTATCCACTAGTTTTTCCTTATTTTTCGCGAGAGGAAAGGCATTTCTTTAGGCTCTTGTGGGGGACACAGATTCGGAAGGGAAAAGGGAAGAGGAAAGGAAATGACATGGAAGAATAGAAGATGGAGAAATTAAAACAACACTTGGGGTAGCAAGTGAGGGGCTTGACCCTTTCCTCTGCTAAAATTATAAAGACCGAGAGAGAGAAAATTAAAGGTAGGGAGCTGGTGATTGACTTACCCATTGATAAGGTTATCCCGTACTTTTCTCATAAGCCCCATGTCCTCAATCCATTGTGTAAGCTAAGGAAACACTTTGACCATGAATTCAAGCTTCTCTTGAGGGATGTAATGTCTTGGAAAAGGTGCCACCCATCGACAGGTGCCCTATAACCAATTTTCAAATGCTTTCATTTGTGGTTGAGCCTCCAATTGCACCATTTTGCCTCCAACTTTTGGATTTTCTCTAATAAATCTGCATTTTCTTCTTGACTACCCTCATAATCTGTACCCTTGTGCTTGACATGCTTCATAGCCAAAATGACTTTGGCATTGCTCAGATGGGTATGCATATTGGTTTTGGATTTGATCAAAATGTTGATCTGGAGGATTTGAAAAACATGTTGGAGGTGAGAAACATTTCTGCTTGCTTAAAATACAAATTCCATGAGGGAAATGAAGACATGATTGCAAAACTTCATGGAATGAAAGAAGAATGAAAAAGATGGAAGGGAAATGGATGGAAAAATGAATGAAAATGAAAGGAAAGAAGGTCTGCAACTTCAGAGATGGGTTGTTGATCAGATGGAGTCACTAGATGTGTTTGCAAGTGCCTCTAAAGGCTGATATTTTAAACGAAACACATCAACCCATAAAAATGAAGTGGAAGACCTCTTGGTCCCACCGGGCATGCCAAAACTATTAGTGGCACATAGTGGTGTTGGATTTGTTTTTTTTCATGAGACACTAAGAGAAGATGAAATATCTAACCCTAGTGTCCCACCGGGTGTGCCAAAACTATTAGTGCAGATTCACAACACCCACAAATCGACCCTTAGATCTCGTTATAGACAAATGGCTAATTCGGTGTGAATTCACAACATGGAGTTTTCCCAAAGTGTGGGACCTTTACAATTGGGGAAAAATCTCTAGATTTAAGCTGATTCTTACTCCTCTATTTAGGTGTATGCATGCAATTTTGCAGAGGTTTTGATTTAAAATTCCTACTCTAAAACTACCAAGGAGACAGGGTTGAGAGAAAATATGGAAATGGAAACAAAACAAAGCAAAAACCAGAATGGTGATACACCAAAGGAGTGTTGGACTTCTTGCTTTGTAAATTTGACACGATCATGGAGATTCAACACCAAAACATGCACATATTACTAGAATGTAATGAAAGATCATAAGACAATAATAAATGCATGAGAGGATTGAAAATCGATCATAGAACATACATTATCATTTCCAAGTTTGATATAATATGTACCATTCGCAAAGAGGAAAAAATGAGTTACAATCTCCATGGGAGGTCGAAATTATTCAAATCTACCTGCTAAGGAAGAAAAGAGAGCTTGCAAAAGCAAGGGGGTCCAACCATTACAAAATGAGCCAAAACTGGCTTTTAACGATGAAGAAGAATGAAGAAAGGTGAAAAATGTAGGAAAATTGATTTGACATCTCCAACCACCAACAATATTCATTAAAACAACAAGGGCACCCTCAAAAATCCATTTTTCGATACATTCGCCATCTTGAGAAGAAACGGATGCCATGTTCATCAATTTTGGTGGTTGGGGGTCGGTTATGTATTTTTCCCATACCAAAGACATTTCTTCAAATTTTATCCCTCTAAATTTTCCCAAAAATCAAAATTGAATATTCCATTGTGTAGAGGGCATTGATAGCTTTCCAATGATACTAAATTTGATGAATTTCGACCACTAGATTGAAAGATATGACCTTTTGAAATTTTGCATGACCAAATTAGGGCAAAAATGGTGAAAAACGGGTCTACGGGCTCAACCTTTCCTTTTTCCCTTTTTTGCAAAATTTACAAAAAGTCTCAAAAAACCTGCAGCTGCCATAGGGGAAAAGTGCCACGTGGTGTTAAAAGGGCTTCACGGGTCCAAAGATCACTTTTGTGCTAAAAGCACAAAAAATGTTAAAGTTTAAAATACCTCCCATAGCCCAACCCCACTTCCTACTTTGAATTTGACTTTTGGTCTCTGGTGGAAGTGCGGGTCACCTTGTGAATTTTTCCCTTTGGAATGAAAAAGGTTAAGTTCCAAATTCCCTCCGATCCTCTGCCTTCTCGCTTTGCTTAATATGCGGCCATGTGTCCTCCTCGGACCTTAGGCAAATTTTCTTCCTTTGCGCCTTTGTGGGCTCACGGGCCAAAAATTACCTTTGTGCCCTCTTAGCCAAAAATACTAAGTATCAAAATTCTTCTACTTTCCACTGACCCGCAATCTCCTTTGGAAAAATTTCTTCCTTAGCTCCGCGGACCCGCCCAGGGAAAATTTTCACTATAAACTCCGTCGAGCCATAACTCAAAAAATACAAGGAGTTAGGAGGACTTATTTACCTTTCTAGAAAGGGGAAGAAAAATCCTATCCGATGAAAACATTCCTAAAAATGTTTGAGTCCTCAAGCATGCAAAAATTCATTTTAAGTACCAAAAAAGAAAAGGAGGAGGAGTTAGCCAAAAATAAGCATGGGCTTATTTTGGATAATAGACACACTTTTTAGGTTTAAGGAGAACACAATACTTGATGAGTCAAAGATGACCTTAAGAACTATAAGGTGTTAGGCCCAATATTTGGATTTGGAAAGAAGATCATCAATGTAATCTTCCAATATAGGATGCATGATATCATGAAAGATATAGGTCATAACGCATTGATATGTATCACCAAAGCATTTTTAATGCCAAAGGGCATGACACGATAGTAGAAGGTCCGTCAGTGATGATAAATGTTGTTTTATGTTGATCTTTTTTGGGGTGAGTAATATGTGGTTATAACTCGAGAAACCATCCATGAGTGATAACATCTCATGGCTAGCGCTTAGATGAACTAGTTGGTCTATACTAGGTAGAGGTAAGTCGTCTTTAGGGAAAGCTAAATTAAGGTCATGAAATCCATGCATATGTGGATTCCTTCTATTTTTTTGTGAAAGGAATGAAGTTAAAGATCCATTAGGGAGAATTAATGGGTAGGATGAAGGAAACGAGAGAAGGCGCTGAAGTTCTTGTTTGACAAGAAGGGCAATGTGAGGATGCATTTTTGTAGCTTCGTTTAATGGGTTTGGATTCAGAACAGCGATTACGATAATGTGGACCACAATTTTTAGGTCAATGCTGGACATATTAGTGTAGGACCAAGAAAAAGCGTTGTTATAATCCTAGAGGAAAGAAGTGAAATCTTCATATTCAAGAGTATCTAAAGATTGACCTATCTTTAGAATGTGCGGTTTGTCTTGAGTTTTAATATTGATTTAGATGGTTGATTCAATTAACATGGTTTCAAGCGTCTTAGAAGGAAATGATTAGTGAATATAAGAATATTCCGTACTAAGGTAGGTGAGGATAGACTCATCGTCCTAACATTAAATTACGTTAATGGATGGTGTATCATCATTGATCATGTTAGGATACAGGAAGGTGAGAGAAGAGGGAGTGTCACCATCATGTCGATAAGTCGAGGTCCTAGGGAAATGGTGTTCATGAAGAAAAAGATAAGAGGAATAGATTCGGGATCTATAGAATTCATGGATGAGCATGATGACATTGATGAATAGGGTGGAGAATTTTTTCATCCTCAATGAGGTCGAATCCGGCCTTCTTGGAATATGGTTCGGAAAATCCAATACCAATGTGGTATTTGTGTTTGCGTGTGGTACACGGAAATGACAGTATGATGACGACCCTATTTGTAGAACCCAAAACCAAAGCCTTTATATGCACAAATTTGAAGGAAAGTGTGGGAAAAGTGGTGGCTAGCGAGAGATTAGAGGTCGATCAAAATGGTCACATTTGGAAAGGTGGCTCAAGTGAATAAGTGGAAGTATCAAGTCCCCATATGTTAAGTTTGTGCGAAGGTGGTGTTATAAAATTCACCCCCAAGGTAATTTTGATAACTTGCACAATTTATTCAGACTTGGAGTGGTAGAAATGGTGAAAGGCCCAAAAATTGGATATTTAGGACCCTTGGATTTCCTCTAACTTCAGACCTAAGAAAATCCAAGGAGCTAGAAAAATTTGCAAAAAAATTGAAAAATGAAGTCAAGGGCCTATTTTAGTGAAAATCAGTCTGGAGGCTATGGATGGAACCTATGTGGGTAGTACGAAGGCTCGCCATACCAATTTTGGGGCCAAAATGCTAAGGTAATAGTGGTTTGTAGAAAAACGTATCGGCATGTCCTAGGCCACACATGAAGATTTTTGCATATCGGGGCCAAAATCACCAATTTTTCCGCACGAGAAAGAAACTTAGTGTTTTATGGAGATGGTAGAAAAAAGTGTCCAGGACAATCAGCCCAAAAATCCAAAACAACCATAAGCAAGGGAAATGTAGATAAGGTTGTAGTTTTGTCTCGTGTGGTCCGCAGATGCAGTTGGGACAAAAGTATGCGCGAGTTCAAAGCCAAAATCACCGCACTCAAAATAAAGCGGGTGGAGAAAAAGTCAATGGCCCTCATGGCTTAGCCAATCACGGATGTGTGGGATAGAAAATACTGAATCGGGTGATGTAGAAGGAGGCCCAAAAAACCTTAGTTCTATAGGGATGTGAGTTCCCTTAAAACCCGCAATACCCACAATACAAAGGAAAATGTAACGCCCGCCCCTCAAACTTTAAATGGTTTAAAATTTTGACCTAGAGCTCCATTTTTCACAAAAATTTAATTTTTAGAAAGGAACGACATTCTCAAGCTCCAAAAATCAAATACTCAATCCCGTAAAATGCAAGAAGTCTCTAAAGCACACTCAAAATAACTACTCACACTCAAATAGACATAAGCGTTTGCATTTCACAACCAAATCACGCAAGGTTAGACTCGTTGGAATCGTTAATACAAGAACAAAAAATAAATCAAGAAAGTAATAAATTGACAAATTTTTGATGATGATTTTAAGGAAAACGTGTTAGGTTCAAAACAATGTTTTAATTAGTGGTTGGAGATGCATTTAATGAAGGATGGGAAAGCTTTTTTCATTTGTTGTAAGTTATGTGACAACATGGGGAGCCTTTTGCAAGCAACATATTATAATTTCACTCCATTTATGACCTCTTTCAAGTGGTGTGATGTAAAATTTCGGTATTTTAATTTCTCCTCCTCTCTCTCTCCTCTTCAAATTTTATAAATTAGAGTTTTGGGATCATTGTAAGGGATATAATTTTTGAATAGAAAAATGTTGTCATTTTGGTTTTGTGAAGAAAATGTTTTGTAGGCCCTTGTAGTGGAATTATTACATGGTGATCCAGGCCTTGAATTTGTAATAGACTTAACTGTATATCATGAAGTAATAGATGCAAGTTTTGGATGTATCTTTCCTTGCTGCGTTGTTTGCATTCATCTTACCTCTTCAATCTTATCAGCAAATATATTGTGTCTATTTTATGCTCTTGTAGAGATTCATTATCATTGTGTGTACATGAAATATTCTCATAAATATAGTTGTTAAACCATGGAGAACTATTATCATCCTCTCTATTATACACTTCACTTCCATTTTTACACATTGGAAATTATTCTCATACCCTCCTTTTCTAGTGTATCACCGCTTTAGTGTAGGATTTGTTTTCATGCACTCTATCTCCCCTGGTCCCTTTGAAAGATATATTAGTATAAAATAGTTTTTCTTGCATTAGAGTAGATTGTGGTAGGTAGTTTATGGGAAAGAACCAACTTTTTCTAGAGGTCTATCTCGGGTAGTAAGTCCCACAACTTGGAGATAGTACCTATGTTACCCATCACCGTGAGCTCGAGAATTCACACTTGTGTAAAGATAAGGGTGTTGTGATTCTCGTGATAATAGGCAGAGAGGACCATAAGGGATGACCTCACCAGCTTTATGGTCATAACAAGGATGTTTGTGTAGGTTACCATAATATTTTGGGGTAAGGAATGTGTTTATGTTGTACAAGAGGTATTCCCGAGTGAGGAATTGTAAATAACCTTTTAAGGGATCAAGAGTGGATATGTGTGTAGCCGAACAAATGAACTACTAGGAAATTGGGAAGAAGAAGGATGATTTGGTTGGGAACTAGATAGGTTAGCAGATGGATCGGCTTCGATGCCATGACAATAGTGGGAATAGAGAGGTAGGTGTAGGTGAGGTAATGACAACATTGGTGGATGGGGCTATGGGTGATGGAGAAGTGGTAGCAATGGTAGATGTCATTAATCGGTATGAGGACATCATTAGGTCAAGACAACATGTTACAAGTTTTTAATGGTGACTAGGATGGTATAGTTATGTCCTTCATGTTCAAATCTTACATGCATGATGTAAATTTGAAGAAACACAACCCATGACATGTCGGAAAAGAAACAAGTTATACCGAATTCCCTTCTAAAACATAGAATAATTCCGCACAGATGGGGGCCCACAAGAAGTTGAATAATAATGGTGCCAAGGGTGAAAGTGATGTAATCATTAAAGGAGTGCAACATAACTAGGTTATTATGCATGTAATTTGAAGGATGTTCATTTGATTGTACACGCAAGCGGGCAGAGATGATGTTGATTTTGGCACCATCATCGATCATAACACGTGAACGTGAATATTATCAATATAGACAGAGATGAAAAGAGTGGGATCATGGTCATCCGATCGTAGGGGTACAATCTCCTCATCGAGAGAAGTTGAGGGTGGCCACTTGATGAGTGGGAGTGGGGGTAGAAGAAGGAGATGATTTGGTAAGAGAGGCCACGTGGTGAGGGGTGATAATGGAGGCTATTAGTGTGGGGTCATTAGGTAAAACCTTGATGGATTACAATACCTCTATGAGGGCTTGTTGATGAGATTCGAGGGTTGGAAGAGATCATACAAAGACATTTTAGAGGGGATTGTTTCAATTTTTATCATTGTACGATGGGTGAACCTATCGAAATAGGGTATGTGGGTCCTCGATCGCTGATTTTGGGTGTCGGTGTAGATGGTATGTTAGGCACAGGGATTAGCTGATGGGATGGTTTCTTTTTCTTTCCTTTGTCTTTTTGGGTGTGATTGAAAACCTAGATCATGTGAATATGAGAAAGAGAGGTGGGTGGAGAAGGTATTTCATGAGTAGTATAAGAACATGATGGAAAAAACCTAATGCGGGTAAGAACCTTGAAAATGAGTATGGAAAACTTGAATTTTGGTGGGGTTTTGGTGAGGTCTCTTATGCACCATGTTGATCTCAAATTTAGGAGGTGTATAAAAGGGTTATAGAGGTGGCGATGAAGGTCATTGAATAGGTAGTGGTGAGGATGTATGGTGACAGGGGAAGATGGAATAGAGCCTCATCAAGAAGATCATCATCATGGAAATTTACTTTAGGAGGACTTATTTGGAGGAGAATGGTTTTGAGCCTTACAACCTTCTCTACATCATGTCATGGCACACGATGGTAGGCACAAATTTTAGTTTTGTTAAACCCTTTGGTTTGGGTTTGAGTTATTCATAAGGTTTAAGCGGTTGTAATGTGATGACCGATGTCTCTAAAAGGTTGGCTAAAATTTTGGCATAAGACCCTACCAATGGATTACAATGTGAAGTGAGTGTGGGTTTGGGTGAAGGTTTGAATGATTATGGTGGAAGAGGTGTTATAGGAGGTGGAATAGTTTTGACCACTGGTTTAGTAGGTGGTACTATCTTAGGTTTTTATGGTACCTTCTTGGGTAAAGGTGTGGTAGATGAACTAGCAATAAAAGGTTTTTTTGGTTTAACTACCTTTTCAAGGGTAGGGGTTTTGTCCTTGATTGCACCTTCTTGGGTAAAGGTGAGGTAGGATTACATGATGAAGAAGGGAGAGCGGATGATGTAAGAGGATGGGTTAGCCATGGTTATAACGGAGGTGCAACAAAGGTTGCTCGTAGAGGTCAAGGTTAAGGTATGGGTTGAAGAGAAGTAAGTCTCATAGGTAGTGATCGGGTTATGGTAGGTCAGTGGGGGTATATGTGGTAATAAATATGTGGGTGATGAGATAAGGTTGCACAAGTTAATTAGATGTAATAAAGGATCATGATGAAGAGTCGGTATACTACAATTTTTATTTGATTTAGGTAGGAGGTTGCTTGACCAAGGTAGATGGTTCAGTGTCCGAGGATAAGGAAGAGGTGAAGGTGGTAGAGGTGTGGTGGGTGAAACTAGTGTGTGTGGCCTAAAAATTTGGGTCCTCTTTTTAGGTGGAGGATTGGTTTTTATGCAAGCTTTGGAGGATGTGGCTAAGTCCAATTTGATAGGTGGATGGACAAGGCTTGATGTCGGCATGACACCCAAGGTAGTGATAGGTCTAGAGATGGGAGAAGATTTAGGTGTAGGTAGGTTCTTAGGCATAGGAATGGGTTTGGTTGTGGTTAAAGGTTCAGATGTAGGAAAGGGTGATGAAGAAGAAGTCATTTCAACAAGTATGGTCATGGTTGATTTGGTCACTTGAAATACCTTTAGATATCATGGAGGTATCAGTAAGAAACATCTGCATTTGGGTTGAAAAGGGTAACCAAAGGCATCCCCAAAGCATGGAATTATCAACATAATCCAAGTGGTAGGTCAGGCATGAAAATGGTACTGCTGTAAGAGGAGATGTCATTGGTTTAGTGGAAATCCTTGTAAAATATGTCTGTGAGTTAGGAACCGGTCACCTCGACTATGTAGGTAAAGGGCCGAGAGCAGATCAATGGGATCCCAAATGCTAATGGTTAATTGTGACCAATAGGAAATGGCGCGTCTAAAGGATCCCCCATGGGTAGGAGATGTAACAGATGGGGTGAGGTAGATTCTTCTTTCAATGGAGAAGAAAGTGAGGACAATTCTCCCGCGGGTCGAGAATTAATATCGTTGATATTACATTAGGTTGTGAGGTAGATGGCTAAATAACATTGACATAAATTATGGAATCCTCTGTGGGTTAAGGGGAGATGAAGGGAAATCCTCTGTGGGTGAAGGAGTAGATGAGGTTGGATCCTCCATGGGTAGTAGAGCTCATGCTATAATATACTTGATAGAGGGGATAGGATGAAATTGAGGAATGACTGGTTGGAATTCAAAAACAATGTGAAGTTCACAAACATTGCTATCATTAGTTAAAGGTTCACCATTTTGATTAGATGATGGTTTCTCGGTTAGGGAATGAATTCTTAAAGATATATAATTTTTATTTTTTTTGGTGCATTCAGGTTGTCTAGGATGAGATATCCATTATCTATCATTTCCTGGACAATATTTTTAAAGGTTATGCAATTACCATCGTTATGGCCATTGACGCAATGATAGTTACAATAATGATGCTCTTATAGCATGCATGCATAGGAAAGAAGGGTTGAAACAGGTAAGTGATTTTATAGGTAAAAGTGCAATGGCTCGACCTTAAGAATATTTTCTAAGACTGAAGAATAGGGCTCTCCAATTAGAGTGTAATTTCGTTGTTCCCATCAGAACTAAAAAGTTTGAATGGGAGAAATATTGGAGGAAGGTTTTGCTTGGTTAGATGGGTGATATAGGCTATCTTTGAGAACTACTACATTGATATATCCTTTGGCTTTTGAAAAATTATTTTGGGGCTTTGAAGACGAAGATGCATCATTTGATTTTAACATGGATTTTTTTTTACAATGAAATTTTCTTCTCTTGAATATCATGAATTTCTAGTTTTGCACCATGGTAAATGCTTCGTAAAAGGTAAGTAAGGTTTGTACTTGCACACTTGGTGAGATGTTCCTGCACAAGTTGTAGTGAACAACTCTATAAGCTTAGCTTGAGGTAACGGGAATGTTAATTGGTTGATAAGGATTTACCAACGAGCAACAAAATCTGCGATAGATTCGTTATCATACTATCGTGTTGAGTATAGGTCAGTCATGGTGACTTTTTTGATGACATTGATTGAGAAATGGTCCAAAAATTCTTGAGCCACTTGGTTAAATGAGTAAATAGAATGTTTTGGGTAAACCACTATACCAATCTAACACGGGTCCTATCAAGGACATGGGGAATGTCCATAGGAGTAAAGCATCATCATGGGCAATTAGATAACACCCATGTTTAAATGACTGCAAGTGTTGTTGGGTCTTCTTTACTATTGAAATGGTTGAAATTTGGAATTTACCGATGTACAAGGTATGGGAAAATGGGGATAAATGGATGAATATGATCATTACAAATTTCATCATAAGTTAAGGAGTTGCGAGAGCCAAAAACTGATGCTTCTAATGTTTGCATCTTTTCCATCATCATCTTAATGAGGTCATTGGTGGGTTGTTAGGAATGGGTGCCCTAGGATAGCGATAAGGGGGTTGAGGATGAATGTATGATGTGGATGGAATCCCATTATATGGTGGTTCCAAGTATGAGAATTGTGAAGGGGAATAGATACGGAAGAAGGTATCTCGAATAGGTGATAGATGAGATTGGGGGTTATTGGTGATATGTATAAGTAGGTGGGGTAGTCGTAACAAATCTTGTGGTAATTGGGGGTAGAGACTGTGGGATGGAAAGGATGAGGTTTTGGAATGGGGTATGGGTTGCTGACACCATGGGTGGTTATGATGCAACTGGTACATATGAGGTAAAGGGTACATATGGGGCTATGCTTAAGGTGGATGATGAAGGAATAGTTGACACTACGGGTGTGACAGATGCCATAGGTGTAGTAGTTATAGAGGATGTGGGGTCCAATTGAGACACCACAGGTGGTAAGGTGGATGAAGGTAATACCAAGCTAGTGGTAGTTGATGTGGAAGTGGGGGTGAGGGCAGGAGGGATAGACACAAGCATTTCATATACCAACTGTCTTGAGGAGTCTCGGGTAGATGAGTGGGTGAGATAATATTGTAGGGCAGCGGGATTCTGGTCAAGGAGTCTTGTAAACTCCTTATCATCGGTACTAATGGTGATGGGATGAGTTGGATCCATAGGTAATAAGATAGAAGGAAGTGATGGGATAGGTGGAAGTGGCTAAAGTATAGCATTAAACATAAGGGATTTGGCTTGGCTGTGAATTAAAACCATGTGAATTAGTATAGACTTGGTAAACTGTACTCTGTAAATGACACAAAAAATAACAAAAATGGAGAAGGATAGAACTGGGAGGTGAAATGGGTCGGTGTTCTAATTAAAAATCAAAACAAAGGAGCTAATGGTGGTTAGGTTAACTGATGATGGTTAGAGGGTGATGATGTCATTAGGAAACCGACACCGACTAATGTGGGAAATCAACAGTTTTGTAAATGAGGCAAAAAATGATGAAAATGAAATAAATAAGTTGTATTTGACTATGATTTTAAAATTCTGGGGTATGATGATGTCCTAAGAACTTCAAAAAGAACAAAAGATGTGATGAATGTTGTTTTAGTAGAATGACCAAAAAGAGTCGAAAGTGACACTAGTTAGGTAAACGGATTATGGTAAGATGTGAAACGATGAAAATCATTGAACAACACGGTCATTATGAAATTTCATGAAAAACAAGAAAAATTGATTTCGTGAATTAAGTTAGATGGAATATCAACCCGAAGTCCGAGTATGATAATCTCGACCTTGACACACTTTCTTAAATAGTCATAATACACCAACTATGATGGAAGAGTGTGAAAGGAAGAAGAATAAAATGAAGAATACAACCTCACAACTCAAAACACAACTCAATAAAATGCTAAGAAAAAAATGAAATCCTATAAGTAAATTTTATGTTTTTAGCTTATGTTATTTAAGACTGACTTGTGAATTCATAACAAAGTTTTTGGTTGGGAAGGTGTCCTATGAAGAGGTAAGATCTAAGGGTGGTTTCAGGTTATGATTTGGTGGGGTAGTCCTTTTTCTAATAATGAATGGTTAAAGAAAATAGATGGGTGCCCTCTTATCGTGTGATCGTTGACAACTTCTTCTAGGTAAGGTGTTGTTTAAGAAGATGTGTGAATTTATATTTGTGCAGTTTGGAAAAGAGAGAGAGAAGAGAAAGTTCTCTATAATTCAATTATGTCAACCATCAGCTGAGCATGACTTGCAGCGTATAGGTTGCCCTCAGTTTTAATGTGAGATAAAAATGTAGGCACATAACTATGAAATGTAAGTATTTTAGAACCCAAATTGAAATGTGATATTCGATGTAAATAGAAAGTGAATAGGAAAGAGAATGAATTTCACTAATGTGAATGCAAGAAGAAAAATAATGATTCTTTTTAGTCCCAAAATACAAATGTCACTTAGACAAATAGAAGAAAGAGAAGATTCCCAAGGATAAAATTTAATGTTAACTTCCTTTTTTGAAAAGAAACAAACATACAATAGTTCCCTAAGAATGAATGAATGCAAGGAACCCCGATGGGTCCCACCGGCATGCCAAAATGTTTCACTAGATTCTTAACAAGTTAATGAAATAGATAGAGGGTGATAGGACAAGGAGGAATACATGTTTGTGATGTCGGTTTAAGGTTGTGCGCGTGTTTTGATTTCCTGATCCAATGCTTTGATTGTAAGAGCTCCCTTTTGGCTAGGAGGAACTACCTATAAAATGAAAAACAATACCACCAGATAGAGTTAAATAAAACAATGAATGGGTTGCCTAGAAATATCTTGATCCAGAAGCTTGATGCTTCCCGAGAAGGTCATTAATCCACTTTTATATAAAAATATTAATGCTATCCAAAATAAACATGAAATAACAATCTTATTGGAATTGAAACGATTTAGGTATCTCATGTAAAAAAAATAAGAAAGGTCAGATAAAAGGTGATTGAGGTCAAAATGGGTCAAGTGATGGGCTGGTATTGGGTTGCAGGTCTGGTACAGGCTCTGGGTAAGATCTGGTAAAGATTAGGAGTGATTCTAGGCTATTAGGGAATGGGTATGAGCTCGCTAGTCTAAGGTATGTTGCAAAGAGATAGTAACAAATGTTGGTTTAGTGACCAATGCTGATTTTTTAAGATGAATTACATAACTGGATAAGTGGCATCGACAGGGATGTTAGTAAAAGGATCTTAGAAACTAGATCCCAAGATCTTTGTGATTTCGAGAGAGCCTGAAATGGTGAAGGTGGGGTTGTAAAGTGTCCTGTAGAGACTCAGGGATGACTAGGAGAGGGTGAAGATATGTTAAAGGGCTAGATATGGTAAGGTGATAGGATGGTGAGAGGAAGGAGGTGTACTAATGTATAAAAAAATAAAATTAGAGACAAAAATGATGATCTTACTAAAAGAAAATATAGATCATTGAAGAGATGTTAGGTACTGCTGGTTGTTGCAAATCAGCAAAGCACCCTTGGATATTAAGCGAGGCTTCTATTTTGATACTTTAATCATCTAGTGTGATTGCACAACATTGAATCCTCTCCCCAAGTGTGGGACTTGTAAAATGGGAGAGAAATCTCCGCTTTAAGAGGCTGATTCCTCAACTCCTCGATCAAATATATCACTTGCGAAGCTATACTGAGAGGTCTCAAGCTCAAAATCCTACTCTAGATTTAAAGGGGACAGAGATAGAGAATGTAAAAAGACTAAAACTAATGCTATTAAGGTGATGCACCAAAGGAGTAGTGAGCATTTTTACTTCGCAGATTGACACAAATCAGAAAATGCAACAAAACATCATGCACAAACCGATGACATGTAATGAAGGATCGAATGAATCAAACAACACAAGTAGAGGATGAAAATTAATCACTGGTGTTGTGATGCAAGTGATTTTGATGTTAAAATAACAATATAGGCCCCGTTGTTGCAAATTAGCAAAGCACCACGGATGTTGATCGGGCTTCTAGTTTGATACTTTAATCATCCAGTGTGATTGCACAACATTGAATCCTCTCCCCAAGTGTGGGACTTGTAAAATGGGAGAGAAATCTCCAGCTTAAGAGGCTAGTTCCTCAACTCCTCCGATCAAATATATCACTTATGCTTCTACAGAGGTCTCAAACTCAAAATCCTACTCTAGATTTCAAGGGGACAGAGATAGAGAATGCAAAAAGACTAAAACTAATGCTATTAAGGTGATGCACCAAAGGAGTAGTGAGCATTTTTACTTCTCGCAGATTGACACAAATCATGAAAATGCAACAAAACATCATGCACAAACCGATGACATCTAATGGAGGATCAGAATGAATCAAACAACACAAGCAGAGGATGAAAATTAATCACAGGGCCTGTATTGTTATTTTAACATCAAAATCACTTGCATTACAACACCTGAGAGGCAAAAATAAGTTGCAGTTCTTAGAAAAGGTCTTTTATTCCACCAAAATCACTTCCAAGGTGAGAAAGGGGACCTGTAATACACAAAAATGTTCAACTTTTTAAAAAATGAGCCAAATCGGGTTTTACAAAGGTAAGGGATGAGCCCAGAGAGAGAAATGTGGGAAAACGTGGAAAAAGTTCAACCATTGACCAAAACGCATTCAAAATAACATGGGCATCCTTATAGACCCATTCATTGACATTTTTAACCATACGGGAGAGAATGCGAGCCATTCTTCATTAAAAACGGTGGTTGAAACGTCATTTCTATCCATGACCACGCGCTGCAGGCGTTTTTCAATTTTCTCTCTCCAAATCCACCAAAATGTAAAAACCTCATAATCTTGTAGATGATTTCACCAGATTTCCATTGATATAAAGAACGTGAAAAACCGAGCTCTGGATCGAAGTAATGACCATTTGAAACTTTAGGGGAAAACATGGCCAAATCGGATTAGTGGACAAAAATTTGAATTTTTACCCATTTTTGCATTTGGGAAAATTTTCCAAAATTTCCCCCGCGCTGCCATTCTAGGTGCCACATGGCACATTTTATTGGGCACGGCCCATCTCGCTCCATTTTCCTTTGTTTTTCCTTTGGAAAATTTTCCGAGAAAATCCTCGGCCGGTGAGTTGAGGACACGTGGCATGTGCTGATTAGGCGCGGGCCTGTCCTTCCTGAATTTTTCCACGGGCCATTTGAAAATTTTCAACCTGGACACGTGGCATCACCCCATTGGGTGTGGGTTTTCCCAAGATTTTACTCGTGGGATTTTTGAAAATTTTCGACCTAGACACGTGGCATCACCCCATTGGGTGCGGGTTTTCCCCTTAAGATTTTACTCGTGGACTTTTCCTTTGAATTTCCTTTGTTTTCTCGTTGGAAAATTTTCCAAATTCTCCCCACCCTTTGCTAGTACGAGACACATGGCGGCATATCATTGGGTGCAGCTCCGCCGCAAAGCATTTTCACTTTGTGCAAACACTTTGGGAAAAATCCCGCTTTCCTCCCTCGCTCCATGCAGCTCCAACCCCCGGGGACACGTGGCGAAACATGATTGGTGGGTCCTGCAGGGAAAAATATTTCCTCTTGAAAATGTTTCCAAAACACTTGGTAAAAAACCAAGTTCTCCTCCGACCCCGCCACTTCCCTGGACACGTGGTGGCATCTCATTGGCCACGGGCCTTTTAGGGGAAAATTTCCCACAAAAACTCTGCCGAGCCATAACTTCAAAAATACATGGAGTTAGGAGGAAAAATTTACCTTTCTGGAAAGCTGAGAAAGAGCTCTATCCAATGGTGCCATTTCCAGAAGGTTTTGAGCTACAAAGAAAAATATTATGTCTAAGGCACAAGAGAGGGAATAATGAAAGGAGTTAGCCACAAAATGAGCAGGGGGCACATTTTGGATAACAATTTTGGCGACTCGGGGGTCATCTACTCCGCTGGATGAAGCTACCAGGTTGCACAAGTAATCCATTGGGCATGGATTCATCTAATTATCTACCTGATACCCCAACCGACTGGAACACTGCAAAGGAGGAAGATGAAATATCACATGATGGAGCAAAGCTGCAAACACATTCCCAGGGAACAACAAGCTTGTGCAAAGCACTTAGGGAAATCAAACTAATCTATAGCAAAACAATGTGCACAAGCACTTGGAGGAATGAAAACCTACGCTAATATTTACAAGGTGGAGAATTTCCTTGAAGAATGCTTTAGATGGATTCCATTGATTGAATCTGCAGCTTCTTCGCCATCCAATGAAGACAATTGGAAAGCATTGCTTTGTCCTTACACTTTGTGACCATGTATGGGCCACTCCAAATGGCATCAAATTTTGAGTGCCTTCCCGGTTTTGCTCTATCTGCATCCCATTTTATCACTAGATCTCCAACTTGGAAGGATATATTCTTGGCCTTTCTATCAAAGGTATTCTTTATCAAATCTTGATCCTTCTCCATTACTTGGGATGCCTGATTTCTGACTTCTTGGAGCTCCATCAACTCGCATATCTAACCTCCATAGGTTCAAATTCTAAGAACTCCAACTATTTCATGAGTTCCAATGTTGGCAACTCAAGTGACATGGGCAAAATTGCCTCTCTTCCATAAACAAGCTTGAATGGAGAGTTACTTGTAGACCTCTTAGGAGTTATCCTATCAGCCCATAAGGCTGATTTCAACTTAGTATGCCAAGACCTATGATTTTCATCAAGAGTCCTCCTAATGATCCTCAACAAGTTCTTGTTTGTAGATTCATCCTCAGCCATTACCACCGAGGGTAATAGTTTGATGAAGTACTTAGGTAGATTCCATTCTTGATAGCCCATTCAGGTCACTTTAGATCCAATGAATGCCAATGCATTATCTGATATTATTGTAGCTGGTATGCCAAACCTGGTTGCTATTCCCTCATAGAAGTCTAGGGTGATATATTCATTTTCTTCCTTGAGTCTACCGCTTGATCCACTTGGTGAAGTAATCTGTGGCTGTTAGAATCCACTTGTGTCCTTAGCTTGAATTGGGATTAATAACTCCAATGAAGTCCAAACCCCATTGCATGAATGGCTGGTCAACCGTAATTGGATGCAATGGAAGGGTAGCTAACCTCTCTTTACCCGTGAAGAATGCACAATTCTTGCACCTCTTGATCCATGCATAACAATCTCTCGAAAATCTTGGGCCAATAATAGCCAGCCCTCATGATCTTTAGAGTCACACTCTTGGTACAAAATTACCACCAGCTAGTCCACCATGGGATTCTTCCAACACCCTATGAATCTGATTTGTACCAATGCATCTCAACAGCACTCCATTCACATCTCTCTTGAACAAAACACCATCAACAAGGGCATATGGGACAGCCTGCAATCTGAAGTGTCTTCTTTTGGTCTTGTTCATTTCTGGAGGGCATAGACCTATGCTTAGGAAGTGCATTATGTCTTGGGTCCAGCAAGGAGTGGGGACACCATTATTTCCCTCTTGAGGGCTGCCTTTCTCATGGCTGTCTTGCAACGCCAAAACAACCTCCTTTTCATTGCATGCTTCCTCTTGTTTGCTCAAAATCAGCTACTCACACAATCCTTTCCCTCTCACCAACTTGGTGACTTTGATCTCAATGTCATACTCCATGACATGAGTAATCCAACCTGCCCTTTTTTCATTCAAGTCTTTGTTGAGGAGGAAGTCTTTAACTCCCACGTGAGAAACCAACAACTGGACCTTGTTGTTTGAGACTAAATGCTTGAATTTCTTCAAGCTTCTGATTACTGCAAGAACATGCTTCTCAATGAAAGAATATCTCACCTCATAGTCCTCTAGGCTTTGGCTGAAGAAAGAAATTGGCTGCTCATCATTGTCTTTGTTCTGCTGTACCAAAATTGCAGAAATAGTATCATCACCTCCAAATGCATAGAGGATGAAATCCTTGGAGAAATCCGGGTTGATGAGAGTTGGGGCTTGAGAGATGGATTCTTTGATTGCCTCAAAATTCTCCTTGCCTTATGTTGTCCATTTGTAAGACATGCTTTTCCTTAACATCTTGGTGATGGGCTTGACTAGGGCTGCAAAATTTGGGACAAACCTCCGAAAAAAAATTTATTCTCCCAAGAAACTCGAAGGGCCTTCTTGTGGCTTGGCAAATGGCAAAGGTTCTTATGGCTTCTACTCTTTACGGATCAATTGCTAATCCTTCTTTAGAGACAATGTGGCCAAGGAGATTTCCTTCATGGGCTAGAAAAACACACTTTCTAGGATTCAAGGATACTCCAAATCTTCTCGCACCTTGTGAACACTTGTCTCAAATGAGTGAGGTGGTCTCTACATTTTTGAAAAAAAGTGATATTATCAAGATATATCAACACAATGTTGTTAATCAAACCCTTGAATGCCATGTCCATTTCCTTCGGAAAGTAGCTCCAGTGTTGGACAGCCCAAATGGCATTTTCCTGTATGCATAAGTTCCCCATTTGGTTGTAAAGGCTGTCTTGAACTGATCTTCTTCCTTCACCATAATCTGATTGTACCCCGAATAGCCATCAAGTAATGAAAACCTTTCGGAGCCAGCAATAACTTGTAAAATTTGCTCCATGGAAGGAAGTGGATAATGATCCTTGAGAGATGCTCTATTCAAATCTCTGAAGTCAACACACAATCTGATTTCCCCACTCTTCTTTCTAACCGGAACCAAGTTGGCCACCCAACTAGAATGCTTGATTGGGAATATGATTCTTGATTCTATCAACTTATCCAGTTCTTTCCTCATGAGAGGCTCCACGTGTGGATTGACTGGCCTTTGTTTTTGCCTCCGATGGTCTTAGTACTTGGGTCTAATTCAATGGTGTGTTGAGCTAACTCGGGGTTGAAACCTTTCAAATATTCATAGCTCTAAGCAAACACATCAGGGAATTCTTGACAAAGTTGTATGAACTCATACCTTTCTTGCTCAGTTGTCATCTTGCCAACTTGGAGTGATTTGCCTTCTTCCATCGAGATGGACACTGAATCTTCTCCCTTGAGTTGGATGTTTGCTTTCTCTTTGCTAAACTGATCATTAGGATTGAAAATGGACTCCAAAGTAATAAGTGCCTTGGGTAGTTTTTGGTTCTCACTGTACCAATTGATCACCATCTGCGATCACCATAATCGCTTCTCCAACTTTTCCTGATTTTTAGCTGAAAAATCAACCTCTTCTTGCAAGAAATGGATGATTTGCTTATCATTATCAAACACTTGCCAACTTATATTGTTATCTGAAGGCCGAAGGCCTTACAATCACATGGACGTTTGGCTGTACCTTGTCTACTTGAATGCTTTCAACAACGCGTCAAAGGCTTCCCCTAACTACCGCAAGTCTTTCAAAGAGCTTGGTTCTCTTTTCTAGGGATGGATTTTATGCCAAAACCCTCAAAATATTCAATAAGGTCCCACACCCCTGTTCTTATAGCACTTGAGCAGATTATTCTTGGCAGCATGCCGCCCTTAACTTGGTTGAAAATCAACTCACTGTCACCCAAAGACTTGCAAGTTATTTATTCCTCTCTTGATTGACCAATGCAAACTTGCACCAAAGCTTCATATTCAAAGCAGTGTTATTAGAGCATGCAAATGAAATCTAAAAGCTGAATAATACTAACTCCTTGAGGTGAAACCAGCATGGCTCCCCCTCCCGCACCTTGTCTACTCCCTTGATCCATCAAAAACAACCGCCACGCCTCATTGTCACCCTTTTGGTCTAGCTTGGTGATGCTAGGAATATGCTGGTTTTCTTCATGCATGCAATAGACTCCTAGCTCGATTCTTCTACTTCTTGATAAGGATCAAAAGCATGCACCTTGTTTGCCCATTCATCAAGAGTTAGATCCGGGATGCTTCCAACCTTGGTGTCGCTTCTTCATGCTTTAATGATCTTCTTGATCAAATGTCAACAATTTGTATTGATCTGACTTGGAGTGTAAGGCTCAATGTGAAAGTTTGCAATAGGTTCGAGATCTGATTGTGGCCTTGGTTCCATATCTCGTTACGAACAACATGTGTGACCAATCAGCAGATAAGTAGCCTCCAATCTTAGCTGTGAAATCCCTTGACAAACATAGGGCAAAGAGTGGTGGAAGGTCTATTACTGATACATCTTGCAAAACAACCATGTTGGGACATGCATGCAAAGTAAGACTCAAGTTTTTTATCACTCCAACTGTTGTCACTGCTGTCCCATCTAGTTGCACTACCCCTTTGGATATGGTTTCATACTAGATTCCCAACTGATCAGCTATTTGCTTGGGCATTACTGAACTACTTTCTCCGGAATCAATCATGCAATTGTGTACTAATTTATTTCCAATGATAAATGAAACATAGAATGTAGGGGGCTTCAACATTTTACCTTACTATCCTCCATGATTCCCCTCAGGCTGGGCAGCATTTGTGAGCACCTTCTCTTGCATTTGGACTTGCTGATTTGAGGTTGACCAGTCCTTCATGGCAGCTTGTAGCAAATCTCTTTGTCCTAGGATAGAGAGTGATTCCCACATTGATATGTTTACATTTGTATTCTTCATCTGATCAATGATATTGAATGGAGATGAAGTATCCCTTTGTTGTCCCTTGGCCTGCACATTCATTCCTTGTGTATGGGCAGCAACAACTGGCATTTGAGCTGGCCTAGGAACTATTTTAGGTAGTCCTTGCGTGCTTGGAGCTGAATTTTGTTTGCCAATATTTTGTGGAGTGATAGAAGGTTGTGGATTGCTTGGAGCTAATGGCTGTTCTTCACCCAAATTTCTTCTCTTTGACCTTGTGTTGGCTGCAACACTTTGGGAAACCATTTGATTCATGCCACAAAAATATTCTGCCTGCCAGTTTACAAGTGTGGTATCATTTGGAGCTGATTGTTGCTGGAATGTTTCTTGTTGTTGGTTATTTCCTTGACTACCTTCACTATTTCCTCGACTACCTTCACCCTCCACATCGGTAGTTGTTAACATTAATGCTTGATTTAAGGCACCGTTGAAGCACATAGACTGGTTGTGAGGTTCATTACATGGGAGACACCAATCATACTCTTGAGCTATGTTGTTTTACACTGCACCGATGCCTTAGAGGCGATGTGGCATTAGGATCATAGGGCTGAAATGGTCTATTGGCATGAGGCCTTGCTTGATTTTGATTTGTAGTTGGATTGGGTGGTCTTTGAGGTTGGTATGGTCATCTGTCTGCTTAGATGAACTTGGGGCTGGAAGGAGATCTAAAACCTTGGGCTTGCTATCTCTTGAGTGTAACCATCTCATTACCTAAGTTTTGTAATTGCTTCATGACTTCTTAAAGTTCATTTGAGGCATTAGAAGATGAAGTAGAAGCTTCACTTAAATTCTGATTTCTAGAAGTGGGAATAGGAGCTAAACTAGGCACTGGCTAGTACTTGGACTCTCTAAACTTGGAAACAATGGCATTGGAGGCCTAGGAGCTAGCTCGCCAACTTGAATCAAGTAATTTTCAGCTCTGATGGCAATGCTATAAGCAACAGGGATAGTTGTGCCTCCCATGGACTGAATTAACATAGAAATATCAGAATTTAAAGCTTTGAGATAATAAAGAAAAGCACCTTCTTCTTTGCTTTATTCGATCACATCGGAATTCTCTCCCAAGTCCTTTGAAATCTGAAGTTGAAGTCGCAGGTCCTGCTCATTTGGGAGCTCTCTTGATGGTTGTCATTGTTCCAAAAGAGACAAGTTGTCTCCCTTTTCCCCAAATCTGCTCATGGAGGGCTATACATAGCCGACTCCAATTTTGGATAGATCCGAGGCAAGACTCTCGAACCATTGCAAAGCTTTCCCTTTGAGTGAAGATGCCAAGAATTTGACAAAGAACTTGCATCTCATTAATCTCATGGATTGCACAAATATTAGCAATATCCTTAACATGATCATCGTGGGGTAGTCCGATTCTCTCCAAAGAAAGTATGGGATGTTCTTCAATGCTGCAACTGAAATTAGATTATGTGCATTGACAAAGCAAGTGGAGCTCTTTGCACGCTGAAATCGACATAGGGGTTGTTTTGTGCCATTCTGATTGACCTTAGGACCCTTGTTGATTAAATGAAAGGCCTGCCAGTGGAGGAGTTGAGAGAGTCATGTTTGGTGGATATGGAGACCTCTAAATTCTCCTCCCTCTTTTCCTTCTTCTTGGAGATAAATGCAGATATTCAAATAGCACCTCTTCCTCTCCAACTCTTGACCTTGTAGTGATTCTTTTCATGAATTTTTAGGCTTGTACTACTAAAACAAGTTGATTCTTCTTCCTTGGAGTTGTCGATGTGCAATTTACAACTCTTTAAAGCAAGAAACTTGCAACAAATGCACATAATTTTTTTGCAATGAAGATGAAGACCTCTAAGGTTCCACCGGTGTGCTAAAACTGCAGCTGCAAATCAGCGGACCCACGGATGTTGATCAGGCTTCTAGTTTGATACTTTAATCATCTAGTGTGATTGCACAACATTGAATCCTCTCCCCAAGTGTGGGACTTGTAAAATGGGAGATAAATCTCCAGTTAAGAGGCTAGTTCCTTAACTCCTCTGATTAGATATATCACTTGCAAGCTATACAGAGGTCTCAAGCTCAAAATCCTACCCTAGATTTCAAGGGGACAGAGATAAAGAATGTAAAAAGACTAAAACTAATGCTATTAAGGTGATGCACCAAAGGAGTAGTGAGAATTTTTACTTCTACAGATTGACACAAATCATGAAAATGCAACAAAACATCATGCACAAACCATGACATGTAATGGATGATCAAAATGAATCAAAAAGCACAAGCAGAGGATGAAAATTAATCATAGGGCTGTATTGTTATTTTAACATCAAAATCACTTGCATTACAAAACCTGAGAGGCAAAAAAATAAGTTGCAGTTCTTAGAAAAGGTCTATCATTCCACCAAAATCACTTCCAAGGTGAGAAAGGGGACCTGCAATACACAAAAATGAGCCAAATCGCTTTTTTTTGCGCAAGGGACGAGCCCAGAGAGAGAAACACGGAAAACATGGAAAAAGTTCAACCATTGACCAAAATGCATTCAAAATAGCATGGGCATCCTTACAGACTCCATTCCTTGACATTTTTAACCATGCTAGGAGAGAATGCAAGCCATTCTTCATTAAAAACGGTGGTTAAAACGTCAAATCTGTCCCATGACCACGTGCCGAGGATTTTTTCAATTTTATCTCTCCAAACTCCACCAAAATGCAAAAATGACCCCGAATATTGTAGATAATTTCACCATATTTCTATCTATATAAAGAACGTGAAAAACCGAAATCTGGATCGGAAGTTATGACCATTTGAAACTTTAGGGCAAAACAGGCCAAATCGGATTAGCGGACGAAAATTTGAATTTTTACCCTTTTTGCATTTGGGAAAATTTTCCAAAATTTCCCGTGCCCCGCCATTCTAGGTGCCATGTGGCATGTTTTTATTGGGTACGGGCCCATCCCGCCCATTTTCCTTTGTTTTGCCTTTCAAAATTTTCCAAAAATCCCACGGGCGGTGAGTTGAGGACACGTGGCACGTCTTGATTGGCGCGCAGCTCTGCCCTTCCCGAATTTTTCCGCGGGCCATTTGAAATTTTTTGACTGGACATGTGGCATCACCCCATTGGGTGCGTGGGTTTTCCCTTAAGATTTTACTTGCGGGCTTTTTGAAAATTTTCGATTTGGACATGTGGCATCACCCCATTGGGTGCTGGTTTGCCCTTTAAGATTTTACTCGTGGATTTTCCTTTGAATTTTCTTTGTTTTCTCTTTGGAAAATTTTCTAAATTCTCCCCACTCTCCACCAGTCTAAGACACGTGGTGGCATATCATTGGTTATGGGCTCGCCACAAGCATTTTCACTTTTGCACAAACACTTTGGGAAAAAATCCCAATTTCCTCCTCGCTCCGTAGCTCCGACCCCCTAGGGACACGTGGTGAAACATGATTGGGCGGGCGGGCTTGAAAAAAATATTTCCTCTTGAAAACTTTGCCAAAACACTTGGTAAAAAACCAAGTTCTCCTCCGACCCCGCCACTTCCCTGGACACGTGGCGGCATCTCATTGGTCATGGGCCTTTGTGGGGAAAATTTCCCAAAAACTCCGCCATGAAACCATAACTTCAAAAATACATGGAGTTAGGAGGAAAACTTTACCTTTCTGGAAAGATGAGAAAGAGCTATATCCAATGGTGCCATTTCCAGAAGGTTTTGAGTGCTTGAAAAGAAAAATATTATGTCTGAGGCACAAGAGAGGGAAGAATGAAAGGAGTTAGGCACAAAATGAGTAGGAGGCACATTTTGGATAACAAGATCTTGAAGAATGGGTTTGGAGAGTGCAAGTGATGAAAACAATGGTGGCAGAGATCCAGAGAGAAGGGACATCATGTACGTGTTGTACTGTTTGAGCCTTCGTTCTTCTTCTCTTTATGAATCGTGATCATGAATAAGGTGATGGATGTCGATGGTTGTTGGTAGTGCTCTGTCGGGTGCTTTCCTTTTCCTGAGTGCTTTAGAAATTTGAGTTCTCCAAGTCTCTATTTGTGTGAGATCCTGAATTGAATGACCAACCTCAGCAAAGGCTTTTGGAAATGTATTTAACCTAATCGGTGATGGTTAGGGTGCACGGGCTCGGTTGAGGTATAACCGACGCCGATTAAGGTGGGAATATCTAGGTTGGCCAAAAATAACCTGATTGTTATTTTTGGCGTGGTATTCAATATTTGTCTAAGTCTCAAGTGATAGGGAAGGATGAGTAAGAGTCCTCTTTGGTTTGTTAATAAGAGTTGAGTATATGTCTAGACTAACTCCTAGTTGGTTAGGATAGGCTTTGTCTTGGTATTAGGTCATTAATGAGGTTTGAGTAGGTCATGGAGTGATGTGGCTTGGTGAGTTCACTAGGTGAGGTGGTCAACTGAGGATGTTAATTAAATTAATTAAGGTAATTAATTTAATTAATAATGTGCACTATGGGATATGAATAGGTAAGATATGGTTAATCTAATTAAAAATGTTTATAAGGGTAGTATGACCTGATTTTTGTGTCTACACCTCCATTATTAGAACCCTCTAATACAATCACTACTACATCCTCTACTCTTTCCTATACATCTCCTATGATGTTTTCCAAAATACAATCTACTCCTAGTTCACTGCATAGGCCTATTCCTAATATAATCACTTCGCATCCCGATTTCAATCACCACCTCACTCTATTCCCCACTCGATCAACATGCCCTTGGCATATGTCATTGCCTTAATCTCCATCAATAACACACTTTACTATACCATGATATTTTTCTTTTATCCATCCATCACATGCATATCGAATTCATTATCTTGCACAATGTTTCTCTATTATACCACCATTAATCTAGCATGGTCCTACAATTTCATCATTATAAGTATCATTTGAGGGACCTACATCCTTCACCCTCATTAGTTATTTCATTCAAAATCTCTTGGGTGGACATGACATATCATCCCCATGATTTTAACATATGTGCATAATCATCGATCACTCTTATTTCCTAGGAATTCTCAACCCGCATTATGACACCATTATTAGCCGATGACACACTCTTTTACTTCGGTCCACACTCGATTGTTGAGGGATTACCACTACATTGAACCCCAAGCACTACACTATAAGAATTACACATCTTCCCTTCATCACACATATATCACACATTATACCTTCTATGATTATCCTATGTCCTATATTACACTATTCCTCATATATGCATTACATTTATACAGTACCTATGCCCTTAGTCACATCATACATTGTGCATTTATACATCACCTATATTCTAAAAATTATGATAGTCTACATTACATATGAGTCTATCTTTTAATATCATCATTTTATATTACATATAAATTTCTTACACAACATTTTATACTATGTACTATACATCTTACACCTTCACCATCACATTCTACATACCGTGCATTAACCAACCCTATCCATCACTTGGTCATCTATACTATGTTGTTTTCTACGTGCTACCCTCACCAAAGATATGCCACACTTTATTTCCTCGGTGCATACTTGACTTCTGAAGGTTTACCAATCAAATGGACCTCATACTCACTATGAAAAATTTCCCCACGTGACATTTCAAACTTAGTGACATACGGTTTAGGTTAAATTGTCACCTATTTTAATCATCGTATAGTGATATATGATTAGTGATAAATCATCACTAATATTTACATCTAATAGTGATATATGCTTAGGGATAAATCATCACTCATCCATTCAACAAGTTTTGATATACACTTCAGATATATGGTTCACGCACATCTCTCCATTTGTCACATCTCATCACCACTACATATACACACTCATCATAGCACACTGGACACAACGAACTCTACTCGATCATTTCTTGATGACACACTCTCATTTATGGTTCATTCTGGGAGTAATAGGGGAAAAAATGAACCTCATTGCATATAGTTCCATCCACTTAGGGGGAACATATAGCTGTATCATTCCATATTTCATTCCATGCCACTCATGCACAACACACCGCATTATCTTGGGGAATTTACTCTTTTTACTAGTGTTTTGAATGATGAATTTGCTACACATGTTAGATTGATTTATTACATTTCATTATATGTATCATACACAAATGCATGTTTATGCCTTTTCTTAGTGTGATCATATATAAGATCCTTAAACATGACATTGATGCTCATCTTCTAACCTTCCTATGCTGTCATTGGGGCTTCCACCTTCATCTCATACGATGCTATTGTTTCATTTTGTACTTAATATATTACATTATTCGATCATAAATGATATGAGATATTGGTTATCTCTCTAACATGCTAATGAGTGTTCCATGTGAACCACTTGTTTTGTAAGATTATACGTGTCTATGAATTTTTTTGGTTTGTTTCTACTTTTCTTCCATTGTTTTCCATTGTATGTGGGATTTTCCTTTTCTTGTGTGCACACTTGTTTATTTTTGTGGCCATGATGGCCTTGCATGTCTCACTGCACATTGTGAGTGATGTCCCATGTTCGTAACCTCCAATTTTTGTGGTCTACATATTTATTTATGTGTTAACCCTACTTTGTTTAGTAATTACTACATTGTCTGTGTATTTTACACTTATTTTATTACATGCATGTGTTTTCATACTAACACTTTTTTCTCTAGCCATCCCATTTTGTATGCACCTTAGTTTTTACCTAGTGCTTTCCGTTTCCCCCGAATGGAAGAGTTATACAAGTTAGGGTGAGTTAGGTCCTATTGTAAGCTGCATTCTCCTTTCAAATGACGTTGTATGTGCCCCGAAAGAGGGTCGACATCATGTGAGATTTTCTATATACTAACACAACACATTTACACCACGGCCCAAAGAGAGTACGGTTCTACCCCTGGCATTGTGGGTTTATATACAACAAGTGATTTTAGACCGCCATGAACTCTATACATAGTGGCCTTTACAGGACATGGTGTCTTTTGGTATTTTTGGGAAGTATTTATAGGCTTAGGGTTTATAATAGATGTGTTTCTCTACACTACTTAAACTAGTTAGCATCGGATCACCAAAAAAACTAGGACACTACAAATATATCTTCACACATTTCAGTAGAAGTAGTTAGAGTTGGAGGATACAAAGTATCTCCTCCCTACAATTCTTCATCCAAGGTGGCGTGAGATTGCCTAGAAAACTTGCAGCAAAGAATAGTAATGATATCCTTCTACACCCTTTTTATCGACATGGATTAGGTGCATATGTTCCATTTAATTTTTCATTCAACGTATTTTACACTTGCATATTTTACATAACGTATTTGACATTTACATACATACATATTTGACTACTTGATCATTTTCTCCATGTAGGTCTAACCATATAAGAAACAAGCAATCAAATCAGGGGGCAACAACAATAATGACAATGCAATGATGACACACCACAATGATAGTTTCCTTTACTAACCATGTAGGTATACTACACACTGCAATAGTTACACATGTGTTCACCCTAGGTTCACTCTCATCACATATGTGCATTTTTCATCTTTATAATCCATGCTCCTCCACTTTTTATTTTTGTCATTCCATGCTTGAGTCTAGTCCATCGGTATGTCTCTACTACACTCTACATGGATATCAAGTACACACTTCTATCTACTTTATGTTACCGATCTTTCCACTCACCAACATAAAGTGGGGGAAAATGTAGTCACAAATTAATGCATATTAGACATTATTTATCTCGGTTTTCATACCACTATGTCGAAGGATCTTGAGTGAAGAAATTAGTAAATAATCCCATACATTGACCATCTTATTTTTCTTTTAGTTTTTCATCTCCACACATTTTTAGATACATGCGCAACTGTTTCATATTTTCCTACCATTTTAGCCTAAATCAAAGTACCTAGGACTATACTTGGGGTGCCCTAATACTTGTTTTACTTTCCCACATTTTCAAGGGTTCTTTCTAGCCATTTTTCATCATTTTCTTTTTCTTATCATCTATATTGGGGTTAATTATGAAAATAGAGCAAGACGACCTGTAAATATAAAGTTATGAGACCATAATGAGGGTCCGAGTGTAACATATTACTATCTCTCCATCTAGTATTGCATCTATTGCATCACTTGCATCCACATAGTGTCATTCATCATGGCTAAGAGATCTGCATCAACACACACAATATAGAGGGAGGTATTGTATTCTATTCCATTCACACATGTTATTACATTTTCTATAGTTATTATTTCTTGATACTTCACAAAGTGTGACCGACACAAGAGAACCTAGGACACGACATGTACAAACGAACAAAACTACATTTGGTTCTGAAATGTAGTGCACTACTCGGTTTAGTAAGCCCACTGTCATGGTAGTTGAGGATAGTCCCACCCATTCAATTGCATTTTTATTTTTAGGGTTTTATACTTCTTTCCTTTTGTAGGTTATTACTTCATCCAATATTATGTGTTACATCCAATGCAGTTGGTAGAATCAAGATGACAGATAAGGAATATTTTAGGGTCTCTATGCGACACTAAAGGAACAAGATTCTAAGCTTTTACATAGACCAAGGCACCTATTCTCGCAGACCAGGTGCCTTCTGGGTGCTCCAAAGATCCTTATATTTTTAATATGTGACCTTTATGGGACTTCCAGTGATTATTCATACATCCTGGAATCCACAATCGCACTGCGGCGACATGTGACAAAGATTCAAGAATCATGTAAGTCCTTTCTTTTTACATATTTTCATACTTAGGGTTTTACTTCATTTAGGATAATTATTTAAATTTATTGCCTACTTTTTTAAAAATATTTTATAGAATTTTAGTCCTCCTATATTAGATTAACTATATTATCATAAAAATTAGTTTATCCTAATTTTACTTAATCATAGTGTCTATAAACACCAAAGAAGACAAACTAACAAATGATATGCTAAGGACATTTACAAAGCTCTCGCTAAGATAATATATGTTCATTTTTGATCTCGTTACATTGTTTAAGGTCAAGCATATGGCTATGTATGAAGGTATTATGATGCATTACAAATATCTTTTGTTTAAGAAATATTGAAATAGCTTAGAGACTTGAAATATGTAACAAGTTTACATGCAAGGTAGTTTTATGATATCTTGTCCCATTGCATGGTCAATTGCATCTTGTAAGAGGTTTTTAAGTGGTTATTTTTACATCAAAATGTGGAGCTACAAAAATATTAATACCGATAGAGGCATCTGAGATCATTTTGCTTCTTGATTTGATTCGAGATGATCATCAATGTAAAAGGAGCTTATCTTGTCACTCACTTAAGTGTGTAAATACTTTTACAATGGATGTGTATAGTAAAAAAGAAATCAAAGGGTATATTGACTTAATAACACTGGGTCACAGATATAAATAATTCCTTTTCAAAGAAAGAGGAGCTAAGTTTACACTCTATTTAAATTAAAAGGTTCCGAGAAGGTAATCAAGGTAGATGAATGATGATTATAGGGTCTTCATATATGCTTACCTTCTTTAGTAAAGTGTGCATGATATCAATGCATCAAAATTAAATGTTATAGGTTTTTAGTGGCCTCTTGGAGTAAGAGGAGATAGTTACAACTCTCAAAAAAATGTGAAATATGACCTATAATGTCTAGTAGTTCTATAAAAATGGAATTATTCATGTTTACTGATATAATGGCTTGTTGAGTAGGTGATATATCCTATAAAGTTGTGATAACATGAAAAGAGGATAAAAAACAATGAAAGAGTGATTCATGGTAGTGATAAAGTGTGTGAGCCATCCCCATAGTTTAAAATCAAGGTAACAAGATTTATTTTTGCACATTATACTAGAAAACAATGGTATAAGTGCAAGGAGAGATATAAGGAGATTATTCATGTTGGGTATAAACTTGATTGATGGTAGAATTTAGCCTAATATGTAATATAAAATGTGTTTATGGATCTCATTTCGAAATGTTGTGTGACCATTGTATGTAAGAAAAAATCAAGTTGATGAGACAAATTAATTGAGATAAGTAATTAAGAAAGTAAACATGATGTTTTTGGCCCTGATTCATAAATTTTTGGCATGTGAAAGAGTGGTATTCATTATTTTAAGGTTTTCTACAATGGTTTACATTGATAGAAGAAGACAAAAAGAGTTTAGTGAAGAAAAAAATTGTATGCTAATGTGATGAAACTAGTTTATGTTTCCCAACAATAAATGATCTTAAAAATCATAGAAATATTAACAAAAGGTAGGTACATGTACAATTTATAATTAAAGTAAAAAGGGAGAGAAGACTAGATGGTTTTTGATAAATGAAAAATGGGGATATTGTTGGCATGCATTTGTATAGGAGTTGTATTTGAAGTAATATTCCATTAATGAAAAATAGGATGATGGATAAGTACTATATACGGTTCTTGACATGGTGATGACATTTATTTTCCGGTTTCTCCATGATGGCATGAGTGGTTTCAGTGAGATTGGATTGATATAGCAAGCCCATTAGGTGATCTATAAAGCCTAAATGATGGTCCATGGTGAGTGGAGCTATATGGTGACTTGAGGATCATGATATTATAACATGGAGATAATTTTTGGAGAGAATTTATGCTCTCATATGTGATATAGATTCTAGTCATAGGTTGATGACCTAGTTGTAGGTGTTCATCTAGACCTAGTCTAGGTGCTTGAGCCCAAATAAGGAGATATCGAGCCATGTGAGTTCATGGAGGCATGTAGGTGAGTGATACAAGTCGTGTAAGGTATGTTAGGGACTTTTGGAGATGTTTCTTGATGACCCATGAGGTTACTTTATTATGACCTAGCTTAAACCATGTAAAACTCTAAGGGCTAGTCATGAAAATGAGATGGGATTTGAATAAGAATACCTATATGAGCAAACCCTGAATGTTATATATGATGAAAAGGGGTTTACTAAAGGTTTGATAAATATATCAATTCATCTTGAATATAAATTTTCATGTTATGATGTTTTAAGTGAAACGGGGTTCAAGAAAGTGTGATTTCCAACTTGAATTACAACTTCGATACTCATTTTTATTGTTATTGTGTAGAGAACCATAATTACACCCAAGCAATTTAAATACTTAAATTGCGCTAATTATCTATCTTCTGGAAAATTGACGACATATTGTCAATAACACTCATTTTCCCTCATATCATCATTAATTAATTACACTAAGCTAATTAATTAAGTCGCATATCCAACAAATACCCTAATTAATGACCTTCCATTAATAAATCACCCCTTCTACCTAGACTAATTAATTACCTTTCCTTCCATTTAACCAACAAATCAATATTTAATTGATTTAATCCGCTTCTAATAGTCTAGATCATACTAATATTCCTCTAATTATCTTCTATAAACTTACATCTACCTATTAGTTAATCACCTTTGATTAATTATAACACCCCCAACTCCCATGACTCGCTAAGCATAAATTAAACCCTTCTAAAGTAATATTACCTTTTATAAAGCAACCTTATCCATTCCTAATCATGTTTTAGCTTTATCCCACATGCAAAGGGATGAAGTGTTTCCTTTATCCATTGGGCTATATAAGGAGCCCTCCTTTTACCGTTATACCTACACCTAAACTCCTTGAGAAAGAAAATGCAAAGCATATAATAAAATAGACTAAGATCTTACTTTTTGTTTTCTTGAGAGTTCATCATCTTGAAGAGTTAATCCTCTTTCCTAAGTGCTTGGTCATATGGGAGGTGTCAAAAGGGTCTTGTAGCCCAACTTTGACAAGCCCTCATTCCTAGGTTCTTGGAACACTAAGGACAACCATTTTTTATAGCCATGGAGCCTACCTAGGTTCCTTCATTTATATGTTGTTAGAGAATAGAGGATTTTAGATGTTTTAGCATTGTTAGTTTCAAATATTTATTGATGAATGTTTAGCATCTAACCCTTGTTTAAGTCTTATCATGATGGTGCTAAGTAGTTTGTTTAACTCTTACTAATTAAGGATATTTAGGTGTTAGTATTTTACTCATATTAGAATTATTTTTAAAAAAACACATGAACACATTTGGTATGTGATTCTGGGACTTAATCCATTGTCATTTGCACTTAATTTCAAGTTTTTGTAGTTAAGTTTCATTTTGGTTACTAACCCTCTTTTACACATGTTGATCTAACTCATTTTGTTAAATTGTATTGTTGAGTTTGCATGTGTTGAGTCTTCATTGTAGGTATAAAGGAGGTGAAGTGCTGTCAAAATTGGAATTGTTAAGAAAATTTCAAGATTTCTCCATGTTTTCATTTTTAGAGCTTACTTTTTTCAACATTCTACATGCTAGTTTTGTCAATTTCTTGAAAATTTTAAATTCTTGAGCATGTAGGTTAGTGTTTGATAGTGATGAGTCTTCTATTTATATATTAATGTGGTGGGTTTTTGTAAAAATTAGATCTTGGTGAGAAAATTTCAAGATTTCATCATGTTTTCATTTTTAGAGCTTACTTTTCATCATTCTACATGCTAGTTTTGGTAATTTCTTGAAAATCTTAAATTCTTAAGCATGTATGTTAATGTTTGATAGCGTTGAGTCTTCTATTAATATATTAATGTGATGGGTTGTTGTCAAAATTGAATCTTGGTTAGAAAAAATTGACCATTTTGCAGATTAAGGGATGTTTTTTTGACATTTTTGAGTGCATGTCAAGTGCATACCCGTGAGCATAAGAGCATATGCGTAACCCATCTTCTCAAGGCCATAACTTTTCTCTCCCAACTCCAAATGACTCCATTGTTTTTGCATTGGAAATGTATTGAAGTTAAATATGCAATGAAAACATAAATGTGGGATTTATACTTATAGAAATTGTAGGTTTTTCTCGTTAGTTTAAAACTGGTCATTTTTAACATGTCTAATGTTTTGATGAATGTTTTATTTCCATGCTTACTCGATTTAGACCAAAGTGTGTGTATGCTATTCTCTTGCACCTTTTGGTGTTCTTGAGAATCAAAAACAACCTTGATATCTATCTTTTTAACATTGGGATTAAACTTGGAAATTTGATTATTCATTTTGCGTAAGGGAATGAACCTTTTACAAAGCATTTTCAATGGTACTTTGATTTGAAGTTTTCCATTTCTATATAGTTGGGATAAAGTTTTTGTATGATCTTATCTTACACCTTAGGTGATCTTGACAATCAAAAGCAAATTTAGTCTTCATTTTATAACATTTGGTAAATTGGAAACTTCATCTTTCACTTTTGGTTTAAGGAATGAACATTTATCAAGCTTTTTGTATGGTTCATTGATTACAAAGCTTTTATTTAATTTTTAGTTGGATTATTTGTGATGTATACTCTTCTCTTGCATCCTTGGATGATCTTGAGAATCGAAAAAACTCTTAATCCTCTTTTAAATAATTTGATTTTCTTGGAGAACTACTAACGCTGAGTGCAGACCTAAAAATGCTCAAAAGAAAAGAGAAATCAAAACGAAGTGAAAAAATACTAATACAATTGTTATACGGAGTTGCTAAAATGTGTTCAAGAAAACCACACCTAATTATACAAGATAAAAAGAACAACATATTCAAAACACTATATTGCAGGTTTCAAAAAAGGGTACATCCTCTCCGCCACTCAATCGAACATAACCCTTTGGCATAACACCTTAAGCTACAACAATGGGGGTGGTTCCAGGAACCCCAAAGTAGTCCACACAAGAGGGAACCTTTTGGATGAAACAAGAAGTGTTCCACACTACTTACCTGACTAGTGATTCCTTTTTGAGATAGCATTACAAGTTGTCCCTACGCGACCCTTTTAAGTACATGATGGATGCATTTATTGCCCACTTTTCTTGAAGGGGGCAAAGTCGAGATACTCCCAAGATAGTCAGATTATTTTGCTAAATCATCCCACTTGTGGATAATCTTTGTAACACCTAGGATGAGAGAACTACCTAGGAAAATATTCTTTGGCCAGGATTCCACTTTGACCATTTTAAAATAGTGTTGAGTTGTGAGCCATCTTTGCATCACGAAACGTGTGACGCGTTACTTTTACTTAGTTTTTCACTTACCCTAAGGTAAGGAAAAACTCTGCCAAAGTGAAGCCAACATTTTTCATCCCCATTTTGATCTACTTCCTTCACATTCTTTTGACACTTTGTTGATCAAAATAAGGGTGACTACCTATGTGTTACCAATCGATTTTTTTGCCACTTTTTTGTTCTGTTTACACCCATCCATATTTGCGGATGGGTTAGTTAAATGTCTAAAGTGTGTGGAGATGTATTTATATCATTGGTAGCCTTTGTGATCTTGATACCCATGTCAAGATCATCATCATAGTTAGGAATGATTCATCATTTTATCTCCCTTTGACATGTTACCTTGTTTGCATTGTCTTGACATAATTAAGATACTTATGTCATGTTTCTCGTAAACATGATCTAAGTGTCTGTATTGTGGCATTACGCTGCCCACGTTTTAACACATCCTTAGTATACTTTGACTTAGTTTGATTTCAAACATTGTCCCAAATATTGAAGGGTGTCACTTACTTTGTTTGCATCATTTCAATACCACTTTGACACTAATATCTCACTTCTCCATGAAGCTTGATAGATGTGTCCAATTGGTGTGGTTACGTAGCTTACATTTGTAAACCTCACCCTTTAACATTTAGGCCTTGTTGGTTGTTAAACTTGTCATGGTATCCTTTGATTGGGATTCACATCTACCCTTTGTTAATATTTATGCCTTGTTCATTTCAAGCTTGACGTAAATATTGACGCGTATGTGTTGATCATATTTTCATCACATTTTCATATGATGTATTTCCTTATTGATTGGCTTTGTGTTTCACACTTGCATGATTGTTTCTTGTGATTATTCATTTAGAAAAATTATTTTCTAGGACAATCCCTCTCGATCTCATCAAGATTGTGTCATCACGATGTCTATTTTCCTTAGACCTTCTTCAGAAAATCACGCACGCATCTCCATACTTACACAATGTTTAGTTGGTTTTCCTTATGCTACCTAAATCAACATGTCACTTCCTTCCCTTTGAAGGAGTTCCATCATACTATCTAGATCTAGACATTTGTGCTTAAAATAGTGCTAAAGATGACTGACTATCGTGCACTCCCCATACTTAAACAAATATGGAACCTAGGTTTAGCAATTCAATTCAAAAGATTCCCATTACAACTAAACCTCATTTTGTTCTTCATGATAGAGAGCCTAGATAGGTAACTCATTCCCCACATTCATCTCATAGTTGGTGGTATGATTTGAATGCTTTTGATCCAAATTATTATTCGAGTTCCCCCCACTCTTATTTTAATTCTAATCCAAACATTTCCTCTTCTTCTGAGGATTCCAATCCAAATATTTCCTTTGACTCTTCTGATGATTCAGATCCAAACTACTATTTAGATTCATCTAATTTGAATCCTAAGTCATCTAATGTGACTCCTATGTCATGGTCCTCCCTATCTTCGCAGGAACCTCTTCATCATACATTTAATATGACTCCTACGTCGCGGTCCTCCCTTTCTTTGTAGGACCCCTTTTATCAATCACCTCAATGACATCTTCTTCCTTTGAAGATACATGTGACTCCAAATCCCTCCAATCAAACATATAATACAATGTTAGGAAATAAGAGATAAAATATGCAATTCTTGAATTCCTCCCATAGAATTCGCATCAATAAATAACTCTTCCTTATTTTAAGAAACTAATATGTAGAAAATATTATAGATCTCAAATAAAAGTGCAAAATAAATAACACTAACACGAGAGACAAGATTTAACGTGGTTCACCCAATTTGGGCTACGTCTTGACATCTAGAATCACTTGCTTTTCTATTACAAGCATCCACTCTCTCTAATACAATACCAATCTGTTTGGAGCTATGCTCAATCAAAATCTATAGAATTCACACCCAAATTCAAAACACATCTGCAATACATTTACTTTACATCTATCCAATAAGACCATATAAATAAACAATCGCAAGCAGTTTTAAAACCGTGGATATCAAAACCATGGGCAAAACCCATCCCATAAGCCTATGGGTCAAAAAAAAAAACTTATCATATGAGAAGAAGCACGTTTCTAATATGTCGGGTGCATTTTTCTTTGAGGCAAAAATTTGACACATGAAAAATGTCTTCAACACTTTCACACATGAAAACGAGGAAGATCCACAACCTAACATACAATTCTTGAATCATGGTCCTCTCTTTTCATTATGCATAACCCTTTTATTATTCATCTAATGCGATTCTTGAATCATGGTCCTCCCATTCTTCACAGGACCTTCTTCATCAATCACCCCCTTATCAATAAGTCTTCCTCCTTTTAAGATTCGTGTGACTTCAAAGTCCTTCAAGAAAATGTCCGGAATCAACCCATCTATCGCATAATCTACAAACTTTGGGACTTAATCCTACTATTTTACATGTGGCATACCATTATATAGGGTAGGTCCACACCACCTTATTCTAATCCTAAGACATCTATCTACACATCTTCTTCATCCCCATATCATTTTCTTCTATCAATCATCATCAAACATCTTCTAAGTCTTCCACACCAATTGAATTCTTTCTTCAAATCAACCCGTGGTTGATCAACAATCATACCAATTGATATATTTTAGAATGAAGAAACAATCAGGGCATTTATAGGCGCATATGAAGATATTAATTTAGCATATTACGAGAAAGGATTCTCTTTAGAATTTGATGTGTCTACCTAAAATTGAGGAGGAAAAGGTTGATTCCTTTTATGAAGAAATAAAGGAAGAGCCTCGTCGGATCATGCAAACTTGACCCTCCTCTTATTCTTCCATCTTCACATTCTTCATTATGTAATGAAACTCCTTGGTCTTGCATTGATCCATGGCCTATCTTCTCATCACCCAATAACTCTTTGTCTATCATAATTCCTCAATCACAATCTCTTATGGGTTCAACGCCAAGTATCCCTTCATCTTCATCTAAGTGTGGGTCACCTTCTAGTAGCCCTCCCTCTGCTATTTGTGGGACATTTTCGAGTAGTCCACTATCTTCTATTCTTGGGGCACGTCCAACTAGCCCCTTATCTTTTATGTATGGATCACCCCCGGGTAGTCCATCATCTTCTATTCTTGGGCCACATCCTAGTAGTCCATCATCTTACATCTATGGGTCATGTCCTAGTAGCCCTTCTTCTTCTATTCTTGGGCCACATCCTAGTAGCCCTTCATCTTCTATCTATGGGTCACATCCTAGTAGCCCTTCTTCTTCTATTCTTGGGCCACATCCTAGTAGCCCTTCATCTTCTATCTATGGGTCACATCCTAGTAGCCCTTCTTCTTCTATTCTTGGGCCACATCCTAGTATCCCTTCATCTTCTATCTATGGCTCACCTCCTAGTAGCCCATCTTCTTCAATCCTTGGACCGTATCCTTTTCATCAATCACATCATCCTTCTACCAATGACTAGGGCAAGCCCACCATCATTTCTCTCATTCCTATCATCAATCGTAAATGTTTACTTTCTTCTCCTTCTCGAGGTCAGAAAAGTCACAAGTCAGCTTATAAGAAACCCAAACAAGTTCATTATCAAGCTCAGGTCAAAACTTCCAAGAGCTCAAAATCCCCCAACAACTTGAACAATCTCAAAGTTGTAAATCAAGCATGATTCAAGAATGCACATCAACGTAACCATCAAGTATGGTGCAAAGTGCATAAACCTTTGGATAGGGAACTCAAGCTCCCGCATACAAAATCCATGTTTCAGGATAAATTGCAGTCCTTTGTTGAGTGTGAACTCACCATGATCATTGAGATCGGGGAAAACATGACTCTTGATAAACAAACATGTCTAATCTCCCTTATCAAGGAAGTCACAAACATTTTTGTTGGATCTTACCACACATAGTGACTTTGTTAGTCCCAACCTCTTAAAACTGTCAAAAATCTAAAAATAAAAACAATTCAAAAATACAAAAAAACATTGAGAAAACACAACAAAAATCAAAGGTATAAAGATCAAACATTATAATCGGTGTGTTCTATACACATGGATATTTCTTTCTTCCCTTCCTTTCTATTCTTCTGCAAATCTTCCTACCATTTTCATCCCTTTAGTGATATTTTGGTTAGCTTATTCATGAATTTTGTGACATTTATCTCTATGGTATCCATTTAACCCTGGTCTTTTATCACCTTGGTAAATTAAAGAATGACTGACCTCTTAGAGATCCTATCACATTCAACATCTAATAAACTTATTGCGAAGAAATTTTGGACATATTTGTTGACACTAGCCAATGTCATCATCATAAGCACTTCCACCTCCTTCCATCAAGCCATCAGTGGTTCTTAACCCCTTGTCAAACAAGAGATTTGAAATAAGTTTTTAGAAAGCAAAAGAATCAAAATCAATCAAAAATCAAAAGCTAAAATCTATAAAGCAAAAGAAAATTGATATATTACTCTCTCTTGGGGTATTTCCAATAATCTCTATCGGGGCTATGGATGCTCGACTAAGAGATCAATGTTGTGATTAGAATCAAATACATCTCCGTCGGGGCTATGGATGCCTAGCTGACAGTGGAGAAATGTATGGCTATCCTTTCACCATCCATTCACAAAATCACCTTTCACAATAAATCATTCCTACACATTGGCTAGGGTCTCTTCACTTGTTGTCTATTAAATATTCACTTCAAGAGGTAATAAAATCCACGTGCACACACTGGATCTCTATGAGTAGGCAGGATTAGTATGTTACCAAGTGTCTCATTTTGGATCTTGTTCAGACTCTTACTCTAGTCCATATCTCATCTTACGATTTTTTCCTTTGGTTAATCACTTCTTCATCGCGAGGCTTCTAAGCTACATTCATATCATTCACATCATTCTTCTACTTCATTTAGAACATCCATGTGTATAAGATTACTTGTTTGCCATGTTTGCGGACATGTTTTTCACCTTTCACAAAAACAATCTTCTCCTTCCTTTCTATCATGTGCTTTTAGGCCAACTTACGCTGGGGCATCCTTGCTTCTTCCCAACATTTCATTGGTTTATGTTCATCATCATGTTGAACCTATCCATAATGGCCTTGGGTCTTGCTTCTACCTATGTGAAGAGTTTACCTTTGAATACTCCCACCTAATCATTGGGGCATTTTTACATCTTCACCTTTCTGGTACACACGTGGCCTTATGCCCTTGTACATCCCATCTATCACTAGGGGCATCCACACTTCCTTGTCTTCCTATACATAGTTTCATAAAACTTTCAAAATCAACCAAAACATTCAAATATGTTAGAAAAATCATCAAAAACATTCAAATATGTTTCAGAAAACTTCTAAAAATTTAAAATCATCCTACAAAATGTCGTTCTTTGTTCTCACTTGTTCATGTGTGTGACTTGCAGATCATGTTGATCTACCTCCATCAACAAAAGCTAGGTCTTTACTTCATCTTTGTACTCTAGGGCACAACAAGTTACCTGCACTACTTCATAGTGCACATTGATTTTCCATCTGGACCCAAGTGTCCTCCGTTATTCCCCTCACATATATCCTTACTTGGGCACCATCATCAACCCTTGTCAATAATTTGCACAAGTCATAACTAAAGCTTGATAATAAAAACATTATATTATGTTTCTCTATTAGTTTAGCTTGTTTAATTTCTTGTATTGCATTGCATTTTGTATGTTGCATGGAGTTGGTGTTTTCAGCAATGGAAAATTGTTCGTAGTATGGATTTTCATGTCATTCTACTTTTATCGTATGCTTATATTTTTCATAAGGACCGATGACGTAGCTCTTATGGAAATATGATGACATCAAAATTGTTCCAATACACAGTGGCTATAGGCTATTCTCTTCTCTCCCCTCCTTTTTATTTCTTCTGCATCATTTTACTCTCACCCTTAGTCTTTTATCTTATCGAGGCATCTTGCCCCTTCCCATTCTTCTATCTATCTCTTACCTTTTTCGATCATCGATCGTCTTCCTTCATCACCCTATCGACACTCGAGGGGGCATCTCTCCTTCCTACTAATTTTTATTTTATCCCTTCAAAATTTCTTCCGTCTACTATCTTTGAAGTGGCGTCACTTATGCCACCCCAAAGAGGGGAAAATGTAGACACCCATAATTACCCAAGCAATTTAAATACTTAAATTGCGCTAATTATCTATCTTTTGGAAAATTGACATGACATATTGTCAATAACGCTCATTTTCCCTCATATCATCATTAATTAATTACACTAAGCTAATTAATTAAGTCACCTATCCAACAAATACCCTAATTAACGACCTTTCATTAATAAATCACCCCTTCTACCTAGACTAATTAATTATTATTAATTAATTATCTTTCCCTTCCATTTAACCAATAAATCAATATTTAATTGATTTAATCCCCTTCTAATAGCCTAAATCATACTAATATTCCTCTAATTAGCTTCTATAAGCTTACATCTACCTATTATTTAATCACCTTTGATTAATTAAAACACCCCCAACTCCCATGACTTGCTAAGCATAAATTAAACACTTATAAAGTAAGGTTACCTTTTATAAAGCAACCTTATCCATTCCTAATCATGTTTTACCTTTATCCCACATGCAAAGGGATGAAGTGTTTCCTTTATCCATTGGGCTATATAAGGAGCCCTCCTTCTACCTTTATACCTACACCTAAACTCTTTAAGAAAGCAAATGCAAAGCATATAGAAAAATAGACTAAGAGCTTGCCTTTTGTTTTCTTGAGAGTTCATCATCTTGAAGAGTTAAGCCTCTTTCCTAAGTGCTTAGGTCATATGGGAGGTGTCAAAAGGGTCTTGTAGCCCAACTTTGACAAGCCCTCATTCCTAGGTTCTTGGAACACTAAGAACAACCATTTTTGATAGCCATGGAGCCTACCTAGGTCCATTTCATTTATTTGTTGTTAGAGAATAGAGGATTTTAGATGTTTTAACATTGTTAGTTTCAAATTTTTATTGATGAATGTTTAGCATCTAACCCTTGTTTAATTCTTATCATGATGGTGCTAAGTAGTTTGTTTAACTCTTGCTAATTAAGGCTATTTAGGTGTTAGTCTTTTACTCATATTAGCATTAGTTTAAAAACACATGCACACACTTATATTTTCATGGGACCTTGTGGATTTCATAAATTTTTACATTAAGATACTAATATTTTCAAAAAAATGAGGTCATTTAATCGTAACATTTTTATGAATGAATGTTGAGAAGGTAAAAAACATTTTGAGTGTGAAACCCTATGTCAAGAGTGATGGAGAAGATATTCATGTTAAGTTCCAAAAATTAAATATTATTTCAAGAATAATGATTATATGTTATGAGTGACTCATCCATACTTCCCCGAGAAAGGTATTATAGAGCATGTGGTGATTAATGGATTCCACACAAAAACCTAGTTTCTAAATAAGTTCAATTTGTGGAGAAGTTTCCGAAAAGAGGTATGAAATAAGTTTACATTGTTTTTATCTTTGGATTTTAAATTAGTTTCCATGATGGTAAAATATATTGGTTGAGGTCTAGATGATAGAGTGTGTCCTATTCATGAATAGTTGTCCTTGAGATAAAAAAGAGTAATTTTGGAGTAATTTCAGAGATGGACCTTGTTGAAAGCCTTCCACTTGGAGTTTGAAGGAAATATAAGGTTAAAAGTAAAAGAGGATTCACGAGATATTTAAAATGGTTTATTATTTGTCTCATGATTATAAAATTGGAAAGTTGATTAGCTTTCGAGGGTGTGAAGAAGATGGTTATTTGTTTATCTAGGCATGATTACTCTGGCTAGAAAAGGAGGTAAAGGGAAAGTTTTTGGATTTATTGATGATTTATATCTATTGTACATTTAAATAGGACATTTTTTTCCTTTTTATTTATTTTGAGGTCATAAATTTCATAAAGCGGTGAAAACTTGATGAGTTTCCAAAACATAACTTTTGGGAATCTTAATTTCATGAAGAGGAAGGTGAGTTTGGTTTTCATGTACGTATATTTCAAGATATACAGAAAGCATGGATGTGTTATATAGGTTAGGGTATTTACAATGATTGGATATATGCCATATTTTATGTGTTTTTGTGTGGTCTTTAGGCTCACAAATGAAGATCGGTTCTTTGAAAGCATTGTTTTGTGAAGGAAATGGTCCTTCTTGTTAGCATTATGTGGAATTATATTGGTGTAAGATAATGTATGACAATATATGATGTTTTTATGTCATATTTTACATTTTTGGTATTCAGGAGCTTGGCTAATCATGGTGATGACATTTTTCATATTTGCAATCCACGTGATGGGGTTTTGAGCTATTTTGAGAGCTTGTCTCATGCATCCGAGCATGACGAACCTACATGGGTCCATGATATGAATTTTAATAAGTGTAATGTTATTTTTGTTGTTATATTTGTAGATATAAATTTATAGAAAGACCTATATTATGTTTTTGAGTTGAGAAGGGTATAAAGTACATGTTTTATTTGAAATTTCTACTAGAATGTGAGAGAGAAAAGTGTGACCTTATTATGAGAGTTAAACATGTATGAAGGCATCATTTCAGAGATAAGAAAGTGTGTGAAAAATATGAGGAGTTTTAGAGAGAATGTTTGTAATGGATTGAGGATAAATCAAGTCATGAAAGTATGAAGAAAGGGTGAGTTGAAGAAGAGATAGGTTGAAGAGTTTTTAAGCTTTGTGAGTTAAAGTTGTGATCTCCATCTTTTTTAGAAAAAACAAGACATCATAGATACTAATCTAAAGGTTGTTGAGTGGTTTATTGATCATCTTAGGGGGCTGTAGCCTCCTTCGAAGTTAGTATTTCACTAATCTAGGGGTTTATGCTCCTTGTAGGGTTAGTGCTCATTGTGAATTTGGTGCTTCACTAAATCAATTTTATATGTGTAATATAATTAGAAGTTTCATTGGATCTTCTTCCCCTTGATGGTTTCCCACTTATTTATTATATTCGTATGTCTCTTTCATGGTTATGATAATTTGAATTAATGATTAATCACACATTCATCTATGGTTTAATGATTTATTTATTTTTAAAAATATGAATTATATAAAGTTTTACATGAATGATTCATGCCACCTCCTCTCATTCAATTTTGGTTACAAAAAAGGGACAAGGATAAACAATTCAAAGAAAACTAAGCCTAGGACAAAATATTTATACCCTCTTTGTGTATTGTCTCTAACCCATAATGATTACGTGAATAATAAATATCCATTCCTAGAAAGCGTCTTAAGATACTTTCTCGAGAAATATCTATATTAATGACCCTTGTTTGCAGACAAGTGAAATTGTTAGCAACAATTATTAAAATTGAAAATTGAAAAATTAGATTTATATGTATGCACTAACTATTGACCACCACATGTTACAATAGCCAAATATGGGATGGTTAACGGAATGAATCAATGTATAACACCAATATCAAAAGTAGATAATGTAAGTTAAAAAGGAATAACTAAAATTTAATAACCCACCAATGCGTACTTAATAGTTTCACTCGTGCTATTATGTATGGGATAAATACATGTTGCAAAAACCCTAAATAAGCACAAATAAAAGGAAAAACTAGATGATCATCTATAAAATAATTCATAAATCACCTAGTTAGGGACCCATGGGACACATTTTGCATTATACGGTCGAGATATCATAGTATCATAGTTGTATTATGTCAAAAATAGGCGAGAACATGTATATCGTTAAATATATGTGTGTAATAGGTTGTAGAGAACACTATTAAACATGAATAATATGTAACAAACAAAGCACATTGCAAAGTTCAGGATAAGAAACAAAATTTGTTTAGTAATATTGGGTTATCTTAATTGAATTTGAATAGATTTTTTTATATAGTCATTTGGTTTTTTTTTCTTATTTCTATTTTTGTAATTTTGAGAAGTGAGCTATGGAATTTATAATTTTGAATGCATTTTGAGATACAACATGAGAACAAGGTAGAAGAAGAGGATCATGAAGTAGTGCACATGGTAGGGCACAACCATGGATATGTAATTTACATTTATTTTTTTAGCATATCATGTTCTATTTTTTAAAAGATTTTTTAGTGTGTATTTCTTGTCCAAAATTACATCATAAGATAGGTTAGAAAAGAACACAATTGGATTTTAGGGGTTTTGAATTTCATTAAAACATTTTGTGGATTTATGTGAGTTAAACATGGGAAAGTTAGGATTACTTTTTGGCAAGAAGCCATCATACCCTTTGTAACAAGAGGGTTAATTGAATTAGAATGGGGGAAAATTTCTAGGGGCCAATTTTATTTTCCATAGGGATGACATCATAGGGATTAGAAGATAATATTTATAGCGGCGGATGCCATTAACCAAAGGATGATTGCGTAGGGAGTTTTGTAGATGTAAGCATGTAAGTTTTATTTTTCATAATGAATTGATTTTAAAAAATTAATGCTTTTCTATTGTCATTTTATGTGTGTATGTAGATCCTAGGATCCACACAGTGGAGGAGTGTAGATGTATCACACTCATTGGTATAATTTTTAGATCGACATAGGAAGAGGTAACCCAATTACAAGGTGGGATTCGGGGAATCATTCAAATTCCAAGGATACCATTGGATTTAGATCCATTATAGATGTTCCTATGTCCATGGGATATTAGATCCAAAAAATTTAGATAATGGATGGGAAATGAGACCATGGATATGGCTTTCACCTAGGAGAATGTTCATGGGATTCTATGGTTACCCATTATAGGGACCCGTATATACCGTGATATGATTTCAAATGATACTGAATGGAGATCCTTAGCCATATGAGCTACTAGTAGTGGTACATATAATGATAATATGCTATATGTCCAACTCGAACATAGTGGAAGATTAAGATATTTTCTATATGTAGAAAGAGGTGATGGGTATTGTTGTGGCATAGATAGTGTACAACAACACGTATGGAACCATCCCATTATTTTTGATATTTTTATGTAGATATGTTGTTTATCACATGGGGTGTTGCTCACAGGGGCATCACTATATGGGTATAGTTGGGGGAATTATTTATACAAGATCAAGCACAAAGGTTGAGGGTCGTGGGACCTTTCATATTGTTGACCACTTGTATATATGAGAGGTTATTGATATACCCGCCAAAGGAAATTCTAGAAGAAGTAACATTGGATGCCTCAAGGTTACTTCGGATAGCACAAGGGATGGTAGTGAGAGCACTCGAGCATTACGAACACTAGCACAATTAGGTCCGGATGATGTTACATATCACTTTACATACTGAGAACATGGATGAATAGAAAATTTCTCCCATAGTAGTTTATTTATAGGTAATAATTGAGGTGACATGGAACTATGTTTATTGGGTGGTGACTATTGTGGTGATAAGTGGATGAGTAGGGTCTCGAAGAATTCTTGGTGACCAACTTCCATGGTGATACCACCATTTCCATCCTACCAAAGATCATCATGTGATAAATATGTTAAGAGTAGTGGTGAGGGTAATAGCATTATGACCACTAGGATATGGGCAATGGGTGTACATGGTTAGAGGAAACATTGGCTTAGTTGGTATGCTTAGAGTGTATGACATGTCACATCCTGTCATTTTCTAAATTTTTACATGTATCTATGTGATAATACCAATGGTAATTAGGAATACGATAATGTGGTTATATAGGTAAATCTAGTGAGAAGGGGATTGATAGTATATCCTAATCCACATAATTTGAAGAATTTAATAAGAAAAACAAGGTGAAGACATCTAATGGTAAGACGTGAGGGTGTGAATTGGTATGTAAATCCCAACAAGGCAATATACCTAAGAAATTATTTTCAATATAACGTAGTGATCCAATAGGAAATAAAAAGCTATATAAAATCTAAAATAGGCATAAATAGGGCTAAGGTGCTCCAATGGTAGGAGAAACCAGGTATACATGGTGATAAATCCAAGTGAATAAAATAGCTCAAGTAAAGATGTAACAAGATATTTGTGTGTAAAAACAAATATGAGATTGAGAGCTCAATCGAATGAAGAAGGTAGTGTGTTCAAATACAATTAAGGGGAGATACAAATTAAAATAGAGGTTTTAGGAAAAACAAGTAAAAATATGATGTAATCAATATACTATAGGTAACTAGCCAAGAGGGGGAAAATATCACAATGTATCGGTGATGATGTTATTGAATCGATCCAATATGTAGCTTCTAGCATGATTCGTGAGGTCCTAAATGGTGTGTTGGGTAATACCGACTTGTTTGAAATGGATAGTGCGTGTTTGAAAATGCGGGTGGGCTGCGTGAGGGTTTTGAAAGCGTGGTTTCAGCAGCTCTGGCTGCTGAATGTCTTTCAAAGGACTGCGTAATAGCTGCTAAAGCACCAGTAAAAGAGAAAGAATCGACCATTGGTGGTAGTTTTGGATCTAGAGCCTGGGCGGATGTTGTAAAGATTCCTCTTGACAAAAATGTGGGGCCTCAGCCTGCATGTGATCTAATTTTTAAAAGTACAAAAGATGTTGAAGGGGTGACCCACTTACAGGTGCCTGACGGATGTCTGCATAGGGCACTGGAGAAAACCAATCTGGCCCTTGTCGGAAAATTTTTGGGGTCACGACCCAATGTGGACATTATCAGAAAATGGGCCATTCGCAGATGGAAACCAAAAGGGGATTTGATCATCACCACCATGGCAAAGGGTTTTTTTCTGGCTCGCTTTAATCTCCAATCTGATGTTGACTCGGTCTTGTTGGGTGGTCCCTAGTGTCTGGGTAATATGGGACTGTTTCTAAAAAAATGGTATCCTGGATTCAATCCATTTGTTGAGAACATTCATGCCATACCCATCTGGTGTAGACTCCCAGGGCTACCCCTGCATTTATGGGATGATGAAATCCTCCTTCATGTAGCCAAATCGATTGGTTCACCTATTGGACTGGATGGGCCCACAAGAAATAGGTCAAGACTGGCATTTGCTAGGTTCTGTGTCTCTACTGAAATGGATCAAGAGCTTCCTGATCACATTGTTCTACAGTCCAAATTTGGAGTATGGAAACAACAAATAGAATATGAAGCTTTCCAACTAAGATGTAGCAAATGCCATAAATTAGGCCACTTTGCCAGCAAATGCCCTGAACAAATAGTACAAAAGCTGGAAACACTCTCGAGATATATCGATGTTCAAAGGCGTAAAAGCATCGATAAGGCTGATAAAGAGCCGCTAACTAATCCAACTACTGGAAATAGACGTTTGCAGAGGCATTCCAGGTTAAAAGAAAGGAAAAAAGGATTTAAGGCGAAGAGGCCACCGGTTTATAGAACACTACGGAGACCTAAGAAACTGGTTGAGACTCAACAGAAATAGATCTCGGGTCCGAAAGAGGCGAGAAAGCAAAGGGAGATGTCGGTGGATTCAGCAATGAACACTTTGACACCAAATCCGTAAAGTTGAGCATGGTGGTTGATGAAGAAAATGAAAAATTTATTATTTCTCTTTCTCACATGGAAGAAGAGATGAAAAAAATCACTTTGCTCATCAAGAGCTGTTAAATAGAACCAACTCTCTGGAGAAACTCAAAATGAGACAAGGAAAAGCCAAAGAGGATCTGGAATCCATTGCACGAGATCTAAGCCAAGATAAAGAGGATACTAATAGGGAGGAGCTAGCTTCTAAACTAGATAAACTAATTGATATTGTCACAGGAAAAGAGGATGGGGAAATTACCCCAATTAGCAAGGAAAATATACCAGACTATGATAATGATGGATTCATCTTAGTGAGAAGAAAGAAAAGAGGTCTAAAAAGTCCGGAAGAAAGCCCGGAATCACTTTGTAGTGATAAAAAGAAGCAGATGGGAAGCTGGGAAGCTTCCACCTCAAGAATCACAAGGGCCACTTTGCTAAAATAACTGAAAATATTGAGTCACATATAGAAAAGGCAGGCTATCAAAGAGAGAAGAAGAAAAAGAGATGAAAAATAAATTGCGGATGGTACACAAAGAATTTTGAACCATCCTGCAAATGCATCTCCAAATTTTTTTTAATGAAGGTTATTTCTTGGAATGTCATAGGCCTCAATGGGGGGCCTAAGAAAAGAATGCTAAAGGAAATTAAAATATCAAATGACTCCAACATCCTTCTTATTCAGAAACTAAAATGAAAAGTAAGGCGAGCTTAAAGACCGCAAAAGGTATTTCGGGAGAACGTTGCCTTTCTTGCTTGTTGATTCTCAAGGGGCTTCTAGAGGCTTAGCGATCTTTTGGGATACCAAGATTGTTAATGGTAAGGTAATCTCCTCCACCCAGAACCATTTAGCTATTATATTTAAAAGTCTTGAAAACAATAATAGTTGGATTCTGTCTAATATTTACGCACCCAATACCGCTACTTAAAAAGAAATCTATGGAAAGAGTTAACCTTATTCGAAGCAATGTTGAAAACATGAACTGGTTGGTTATCGGAGACTTCAATACTCCTCCGAATGGGAGAAAAATTTGGGGAAGCTCAATTCTCCCTTGGTATGGAAGAATTTGCTGGCTTCATTTCGACTCTTAATCTTATGGACATAGAGCTTCATGACAATCAATTTACCTGGTCCAATAGAAGATTTGGGGAGAACTTAATACAGGTTAAGCTTGACAGAGCTCTTATTTCTACCAATTGGATTCTGGATCAGAATTTTCATCTTTCTTCTCTTCCCAGAACGGGCTCTGATCATAATCCAATTGTCCTAAATTTCTTCAATTGGACAAAACCTTTTCATGGCAATTTCAAATTTGAGAAAATGTGGCTCGAGCATGAAGATATTCTAGATAGAATTAAAGAGTGGTGGTATTGGGAAGGCACGGGACAACCCAATTCAGGCTTCTACAGAAGTTGAAGAATGTTAAACAAAATATTAGAATTTGGAATAAAGAGGTTTTTGGAAACATTTTTGAAAAGAAGAAAGAACTTAAGCAACAGCTAGAAGAGCTTGAGCTAAATGTTTCCATGAAAGGTATGTCTCTTGAGGATCATCAGTGGGAAAAAAACTCCTTTCGGATCTGCATAATATAAACAATCAGGAAGAATCCTTTTGGAGAATGAAGTCTAGAGCCCTTTGGCTTAAAGCAGGTGACAGGTAATACAATTTTTTTCACTTGACAGCCCTCAAGCATAGAGCTTGTAACAGAATATCTGAGGTTGCTAAAGGAAATGGAAACATTACTAAGGATCCAGAGGAAATCAAAATAGAAGCACTTAATTTTTACAAGAACCTCCTCATTGAGAATAACTCATATAATGAGCAAGTGACCTCTTTCCTCTTAGACTCCATTCCTAATAATCGATACCTGAGAGATTTAAAAGTCTTTCAAAAATATCCCCATTGAGGAATTAAAAAGGTTGTTTTTGCTTTATAAGGGGATAAGGTGCTAGTCCAGATGGCTTTTCACCTAAATTTTTCCAAAGATGTTGGGAAATATGCTATGAAGATCTTTTGAAAGTCATTAATGAGTTTTGACGAATGAGAAATATCATTAAAGAACTAAATAATACGCACATTGTGCTTGCCCGAAAAAGTTAGATGCAAAGGACTTCAAAGATTTCAGGACTATCGGTTTAGTTAATGTTATTTATAGGATTTTCACGAAGATTCTCACCACTAGAATGTAACCTATTCTTATGGAGATAATTTCACAACAATGAGGCAGCATTCATCCAGGGAAGAATTATTCAAGATGGAATTATCATGGTTCATGAAACTATACATTCTATGGATAAAAGTAAAAAGGCGAGGATGGCTATCAAGCTTGACATGCATAAAGCATTTGACAGAGTCTCCTGGAGATTCATGGATGAGGTCTTATCCAAGTTTGGTTTTCAAATCAAATTCGAAAAATCATTCACTCTTGTATCTCTACCTCTATATTCTCGGTGGTTGTTAATGCGGAACTGTGGGTTTTTTTGCCAAAGAATAGAGGTATCCAAAGCAAGGCGACCCAATTTCCCCTCTATTATTCATTATTATGGCTGACAGTTTAAGTAGATCTATTTCCAAAGCTATCAGCATTGGCATGATAAAAGGTTTTCCTCCAACTTCCTGCAATTAGATCTCCTCACACCAACAGTTTGCTGATGACACTCTGCTTCTCCTGATGGCCTCAATCATTGAGGCAAAGGCTATCAAAACTGTCCTTATATTTTATGAGGAAGCCTCGGGACAAAAATTTAATTTTGACAAAAGCTCTATTTATTTCTTCAATACTCCTTTGGAAAGGCAAAGAAAGATTGCTAATATTCTAGGATGCACTATTAATTCTCTTCCAGCTACTTACTTAGGTTTACCTTTAAGTACTGGCAAGATTTCTGTGGAGGTATGGAATGATCTTATTAAGAGATTTCAAAGAAAGTTGGCTGGCTGGAAAGGAGTTGTACTTTCAAGTGCAGGAAAGTGCCTATTGGTTAAAAGCACGCTCCAAAACTTTCCTATTTACATCATGTCAATGTTCAGCATACCTGCAGCAGTGATGAACAGTATTGAAAAGATTCAAAAGCACTTTTTATGGCACGGTACTGAGGACAGATTCAGATATCATCTTGTGGCTTGGGAGTAGGTATGTAAACCTAAGAGACTTGGGGGGTTAGACATCAAAGATATCAAACATATGAGTGCTGCCCTTATTGCAAAATTAGGTTGGAGGCTTATAAAAGAGCACAAACCTTGGATAGAGTTGGTTAAGATCAAATATCTTTCAAACCAAAACAAGATTTCCTTCATATATGATCAGTCTCTTCTGAGTGGTTCTATTTTCTGGAACAACCTTCTTTGCAGCAAACACATCCTTTCACAGGGGTGTAGTTGGAAGCTTGGGGATGGGCAAAACATAAACTTCTGGACAGATAAGTGGACTGATTCTAATTGGATTTCTACTTATGATCACATTAAAGACAACTTAATCACAAAGTATGGGCACAAAATCTAGGGGTACATTGAGAGGGATGGAAACAAAATAAAATGGAAACAACTAAAAGTGGAGAATGATAATGTATGCAAAGTGATGTTTCATCTTTACAGAGTCAACTTTCTCTAATACATATAAGTAATCAAAATCTTAAGGATGAACTCATCCGGAAATATTCTTTTGATGGGGAATACTCTGTTAAATCAGGATATAATTCTTTCTTTGTATCCATGGAAAGTGAAATTAAGTGGCATAAGTTTGTGGATGCGAGTTAACCCCTAGAGTGAACTTCTTTTGGTGGCTTATCATTAATTGCAAGATCCTTACTAATGACAACCTCACTAAGAAGGGATTCATCATGCCGAATAGATGTTGCATGTGTCAGAAAGAGGCAGAAGACATAAAGCATTTATTCCTCCATTGTGAGTTTGCTTCCAAAATTTGGTAGCTGATTTTTGCAAAGTTTAATCAGAGATGGATTTTTCCCCTTACCTGTCTTCAGGCCTAGGAACAATGGGACTCTCCGTTTAAGCATTGTGTGGTGAAAATATTGTGGCAACTTGTTTTACCCCACACTATGTGGAGATTTTGGAAGGCTCGTAATGATAACATTTTCAGAAACAATAGAAAGGCATGTAACAAAGTATACAAGGAAATCATCATTGTTGTGCAAGATAATATTACTAGATTTAAACCTCCTCAAAATAGGCTTTACCCTAAGAAGGAAGAATACATCTTGATGATTGGAATATTGACACTTTGTCAATAGGAATAACAATGGTATTGATAGAAACACAAATCGATGGATTAAACCTCCCACTAATTGCACAAGTTAAATTTTGATGGGGCCTCGAAAAGGAAATCCGGGGACTATGGAGGAGGGGGAGTTATCGAGAGATCAAAGAGGCTATTTTGTTGCTACTTTCTTTGGGAGAATGGGCAGCGAGACTAATAATTACTTTGAAGCCACAAGCGGCTCTTTGGGGTATAAGACTTACCGGATATTGTAATATTCAATATTATAATTGAAGGGGATTCTCTGAATATCATCAATATTTTAAACAAAAAGTAACACCCCAATTCTCGTCTATCGAGATTTCATTGAGGAAGCTATTGATATATGCAAGAGATTTGAAAATGTTAAAATCACCCACACCTATCGGGAAGGAAATAGAGTTGCTGAAAACTTGGCTAACCTTGGTGTTACTAATCCATTTCAAACTTGGCTTGGAGGGGATGTTTTGCCCACTCAAATCAATAAATACATAATCAATGATCTACATGGCCGTGAAAATCAGCACTAACGGCTATAATTTGGATGCTAACGTGCGGATCCTCAAGTACACTATGATGACATCACATAAGATATAGATGATTGATGTGATATGTGTGAGATGGACTGTCATCATTTTTAGGCATAGAAGGAAATCCGAGGAGCGGGAAATAATTACATGTATGCTATAATAATTAAATCTGCTTTCACGGAAAGGAGAGATTCAAAAACCAACATTAAAGCTCTGCCTGTCCCGCATAGTGAGAGCATTTTTACCGTTGAGAATAGGAAAAGGAGCAGAGGAAACATGGGGGTCCACCTTGCAAAACTGAACCGACCCACAATCCGGCGTGGAAAGAGAACACAGTTCTTTGGAATTACCTTCAAATCGGGGTTTGTCTAATTTAATTGAAAGGATACAAGGATTTGACCAAGACATTTCTATCAGATTCACCCAGGGATGGAAGAATCAGATTGTCAAATATAATAACATGGAGATTGAGGTCACGAAAGAGCTCATCACCCAGGTCACGGGCCTCAGCCTGGAGGGCACCAAATTCTTCAGGAAAAGGTGGACAGGGAGGTCGAGACCAAGAAGTTCCTGGACGATGGTGAGAATATTGAATTCGTGACTGACTGGCATCAAGGTGGCATCGATCCTCGAACATTTTGCTGAGCCAAGATGGTGGTTAGGTATGTCACTCTTGAAGGTAGATTTGTGACAATACCTCAAAAACATTTGATATTCCTAAATCACTTTCGTAGAAATATCACCATCAGCTTTCCTCACTATTTGATTAACTCACTAGAGAAATCAATTAGGGAAGGTCGAGCCACTCTAGGGCTGTCCCTTTGCATCGAGGGGATTATCCTCCCGATCCATCGCCACTTATTCTAGCTGCCCCCTTTAATCCTACCCCACCTTCTTCCTCCATACCTCCTCCTGCTCGCACCGCTTCCACTCCCCCTACCGAAAAGGAAGCTTGAAGCTCTGCTTCAAAGAAGAAAAGCAAGAGCATAAAAGATAAAATCTCTCCTTCCCAATGGGTCCTAAGAAGCCATAAAGACACGGAACTTGTTGAGAACCTCCCGCATATCAAGTATTCTGATGGAGGAGCCCAAGGAGGAGGACTTGATGGACAAAGTGGATAGGTTAGAAAAGGAGATACAAAAGCTCAAAGGGACTATAAAAATATGGAAAGAGCTAAGGGAAAAGGTATTCTTCAAAGTGATGATGATGAGGGGGTTATTGCTTTGAGGTATTCAAGAAGTTACAGTCCTTGGATGGCGAATGGGAAATGCAAAAGTCGCAATGACTACATATTATCTATTAAAAGCATTTATAATTTCATTGAACAACATGTGCATAGTGTCCGTAGTTTAAGTGGGGTTAGTGAGGACATTTGGGGCCCTAAAGAGAAAAGGGATATTGCAATTTCCTGTGGATATGAGAGACTCCTCTCAGGCCACTGCCATTACCTTCTTCATGTCGTTGCAGGCTATCAAGACCAAGATTGACAGGCAATAAAGTAATGGGTTCTTTGTCTTTGCTTCGCTTTTTAGGCTGCGATATTCTTGTTATCCGGCGGTTCCGGAGATGCTTTTTGCAGATTTTTTTTATGTTGTTTCTCTTTTGGTTGCTTTTTGATCTCTTGATTCTTTTGGGATCATTGTTCATTTGGATCCTTTCTTCACTTGTATTGTATTATTTGGCTGTTGAGCCCTCTTTATTTGGTCATTTTTCCCTTCTCTAGGTTGTTTCTCTCATCTTGGCTATCTGGATTTTGAGCCCTTTTGTATACGGGGTATAGTCCCTTCAAAACTATTTTCCCTTAATAAAAAAATACCGACTTGTAGATGAATTTTAAATATCACGGAAAAAGGTTTCATCGATCTCGTACTCTAATTGGGTTAAAATGTCATGCTCAATTATATTCATGGAGGATCGAGCATCATGTCAAGGTAGTTGTTTATAAGTAAGTTGTGGTGTAGTTGGTCTAGGGAAGGTTGTCGGATTTAAGAGGAACTAGACCCACATTTATAATTATGGGAAGAATTTTCAATAATGGGATTCTTGCTATGCACGAGAACCCTATCATGTCGATGTCGATATGCACACAATACTAGTGATGAGAGTAAAAGAAGGAGTTGAAGTGGAATGATATACAACCTTTCTAGTTTGATTACCTTTGACATCAACTTTGACCTTCTTCATGTGTAATTGATAAGATATGGAGTCAGTAACATTGTTCCTTGTAGCCTTGTATCATGTGCAATATAGCTCTATCATAGGGGACTAATGAGCTATAAGGGAAGGAGGTGGGGAGATGAGTTTCATAGGCAGTAAAGGTCTAGTGAGAGTTTGTGAGGATGAATTCAATGCAATGGGGAAGATGGTACTAATGGAGAAACATGTCACTTATTCATTTAGATATAATATATAGGATCATAACCCATAATATGATATGCTTTGAAATCAACACAAATGACCTTATCATCTAATTCTTTAAAGGAAATTCGATCGATATAGGTTGATGGTAGTATGTATGGGTGTAGCTGGTGTAGTGGTCTAAGGCTCATTCACTAGTTAGGAAGAAATATTAATTACGCTCTAGGGTTCCTCTTATATGATGATGATGTTCACTTCATGAGAAAATTTTGTGTGAGTTATATCCCAGGTAATATAAGACTTCCCTATCATGAAACTTGGATTGGATATCCATGTGCGGATCATCTAAAGTGCAACCATCATCATAGCTTGATATGAAGGAATCCACCACACAATATTAAACTATGATCTCAATTATTACCTCCCGATTTAGTGGGGGATGTAGTATATGTGAGATGAATTTTAGAAATGAAGGATCCTTCTTACAAGAAAAATGTCGAAATGAAGGAGGAAGCTAAGATACATTAATCTCATGAAGATCATATTTGTTGAATCTAAGTGTTACCTCATCGGGGTCTTCATCATCCAAATCGAAGAGATTAGGAGGTGTGTGCCTGAAAATTTAGAATGACTAATATCTCTACAAAGAGTATCTATAGGATAGTTAAAATGTTTGTATTTTTCATAGGGGGTATTAGATAATTCATCCAATGTTGGGATCTTATGTATACCTTTTTTGGAAGTGTATCATAGTTTCAAGTATTAGAATGTCCCTTGAATCTTATAGCTAGCTCATTCGTGAGAGAACCTTACACAATAACACATGGAATAAGTGGTTCCATGCATTCGATGGGTCCAAGGATACCCTAAGATAATATTATAAGATTGAGGAAATATGAATACCATGAATATGTTATAGATAGTCCTAGGAGGGTCGGTGATGGGTAACCAAATACAACCCATAGAAGGCATCTATCACGAGATCAAATCCTTGATCGATGGTTCGTGTATATTTTAAGTTATCTATATAATAGTCAAGATCTTTAATTTAATTTAATAAGGCCATAAGTGTGCATTCTCCTTCAGCAATGAGGGATATATTAACCATCATGTGACCAATTTGAACTGAAATTAAGAGAGGTCAATCCTCTATAAGGAGGAAGATGTCATCTAGGATCATAGAAGCTATATGAAAATTAATGTAAGAGTGAGTATTCATAGTAAGATCGATATGATTATAGATCTCATCACATTAAAGAGGAATGTTTATATCGAACAATGTTTTCATGAGACGCTCACGATGGTGAGTTGACACTCAAATGAGTTCTAAGAATGGGAATTAGATATGAAGCTCGGAAATTTCTTGAAAAGGATCCCACTCATCATAATAAGATGTTTTAGTACAATTGATTGTGTTAGGAATCCTCCTAAATAGTTCTAAAAGAGGTAAGATTCATTAAGCAGACCTCTAAAATTGTATTTTTATTATTTTTTATACCATTAACCTGCATGTTTTATTTTTGTAGGCGATGATGGTATTTGTGGAAAAAGATAAAAACTAGACACCATAATCCTTGTAGAATAATTTCCATAGGGGTAAATGACATCTAAAGAAGGCATATTTTTGCCTTGCGAAGATTGGTTTTGAGGTATGGAGGGATATATAAATATATGATTCTCGAGGCTAGAATAATACAAGATATTCCATTTCTACATAGGCTATGACATGTTTTACATAATTTGTTACAACAATATTTTCGGAGAATAATCAATGTGGAATACATTATCCGTAGTGTTTTCAAACTTCTTATAATTATATAAAACATTTTTATCGTGGCACAATATTAGAGAAGATGTAGCTTTTTGTTAACTTGTTTGATAGCTTTATGATAATCCTTTTATAGAGCCACATGACAAAAATTTACCACTTCATTCAAATTATCTTGAGTGATGGGATCATAGTTAAATATGTAACCTAAGAAGAAGTTGATGGAATCCATTTGCAATGTGCATGACATATTTCATGAGAGTGACCCCAATTAGTCTTCCATCAACATAACTTACTTTCATCATGACCGTGAGGAATAGGTCGAGAAGGATCCAAAACCACGTTAAATAGATTAGATAAGAAATTTTCCAACTCTTCATTATTTAAAATTGTTTATGTTATTTAAGATAAATCTTGTTGCCATTAGGTTGTTGATCAATAATAAAAAATTGTATACGAAGAAGAAAAAAAGAGGAAGAGTATCGAGATACTCCTTCATCTCTGTCACATTGATGTTCATCGAACCTTGGAAGATTTGGATTTTTTTTATGTCTTGAGAGGAGATTTCTCCAAATCTTAAATGAGATAATCATGATTTTTAGCTTGTTCGAAGGCATTTTCTAGAGAGGCGGAGAAAGAAGCTCACCTTGTGTTAAGTAAAGATTCAAGAGATCATAAGTAAATCCTGAAGAGGCTATCATTAGGTATATTATGTTTCTCTCGTGTGGATAGAGTCTTCTAATACTTGATGAAATATTGCCTGATTCATTTTTAGATTATTGGAAATCAATGAAAGCATTGATATTGTTCTCGGGTAGATCACGGCAATGAAATTATCTCACCAAGGATTCTAGTTCAGTTATGGAGTTAGGAGGAATCTGTGATACCAATTTGATGCATCTTCAATGAGATTCTTAGTTAGGATTTTTGTGGTAGAATATGAATTAGTTCCGATCAAGTCCTTGTAAAGGTTACCAAATGACTTGCTATCAAGGGTGGGATCAATGGACCCATCATAGGAGATAGAAGGATTGATGCCTCCAACATCCATGGTAGAAATGTAAGCTTCTATAGGATCTTGTTTGAATTATCTTAATAAATTATTTTATATATGGGACTATGTGATGGGAACCTAGTTAGGACCATTTGGGAAAGGAGGGGCATGGTGCAACAAGATTATGTTATAGGATGATTGAGTAATTGAGCTATGTTAGCTTTCATATGAAGGAACCGATCCATAATAGCATGTTGTTGCTAGATCATCTTATCAATAAGTTAAATATTTATATTATTAGGATAAAAATTAGAGTTATTTTTATATGAAACTTGTTCAGACCTTTTTTTTCTATCCTATTATCAAGTTGTTCGGAAATGAATTCAAGAAGATGTTTTCTAAACATTTTCTCTTAATCATTTTTATGTTAGGGAAATTGAGAGAGAAATTTATGAATCATAGGAGGATGAGAAAAGGTATTATAATTTTGGCTTTCTTATTCTTTATCCTCAAGTGGGCCATTAGTAGGTAGAAGGATTTTTTAGGTTATCCTTTGACACAATAGTCTATCGATAAGGAAATTAAACTTCGTGATGATATTCCTCAAGAAATTATTTCACAATAGAATCAAAATACCCTATTCCTAGATACTCCATGTCCGAGTGATAATATGGATGATTAGAGGCCCTAAGATGGAGGTTACGAAATAATCATCGATGGAGAAAGGTTTATATATAAGCCGATGGCATCTGGAAATATATTTGGAAAAATAGAAGGGATCGACTATGGAAACAAGTTTACATACCGGATGATGGAATTTCAAATAAGGTTTGATGAAAACTACAAGATCACCCCGGGGATAGTGTCTATGGTGACTAGTTTTTACAATTTTTCTTATTTTTCGGATGTTTGAGAGGAGATGAAAATTTATGGTGGGTGCTTTAAATGAGTTGTACTCAATTGTAAGGTCTATAAGATTCATGTTACATTTAATAGAGATGTATGATGGGCCAAGAATGTGTCTCAATAAATTTCACTCCTAATTCTTCCATTTAACAATATGGTATCACGAAAAACAAGTAAGAGACACACATGAACCTACATACAATCGCTAGATTTAATGGGGATACAATGAGTGTTAAGGTCGGGTAATAATTGCATGAAGATGGGGGCCAAAAAGTGGAGAAACATTTGAAAAAAGAAAAACGTGTACGCATTGTATTATAACGTGATCGCATTTCAAATTATTAGGTTTGGGATTTACCAAAGCGAGAACACGTTGTCTGCTATAAATAAAAAAAGTGGCCCAAGCCTCTATCATTTTATCTCCCTCAAAATTGAGTTTCAAATCTTAAGCGTGCCCTCGTGTTTTTTATTCACTGGATCTCAAGCTCAAAGGATCATTTTGGGATCGCCGGGAATATTTGAATCGACGATGGTGCCACAGAGAAGAGGTAGGAACAATTATTTTCTCAAAATTACATTGAATTATGATAATTATAGATTAAAATTTGAATTGAATACATTTTTTTTTTTTACGGTTGGAGGTCGAGGAATCAACCACAACCAAACCTGCTATACATGTCATCCCTCCCAACACACCCATAATTTATTAACATCCCCTGGTAGTGAAGAAGATTTAGCATTCCACATAGTTGAAAACAAAATTGAAATTGAGTATTTAATCAAAATAATGAGGGATTCACAATCTACAAACCCCAACCATTCCTCTCTTGCAAACACAATGGAGGCATTACTTTCTCATGTTTACATGACAATGGGGAAAATTGATCATTGGAAAACTTACGAGAGAGGGTTGTAGGGTTTATTATTCCAACAAATTGTCATATGTGGATGTAAAGAAAAAAGAAATTACAATATACCTCATAGGAACCTTATTCACGGACCCCACACTAATTTTCCTATTTCGTTGTCATGTAAACAATTTCCCATTCATTGGTGTAGTAATAATTTGATTAAAAATCATTTTTGGGACCAATGGTGGATGGTGTTTGATTTTCCACTTTGTAATAACAACGAGGTGCCACTATAATTTCGAGGAAACTCTATTGCCAGTTTATCCTCAATGAGATCCCAAATTATTTTGATTTCTAATATTTCCGGGGACAAGGAAAAGGATATGCACAAGATCAACTAGGTGCACAACATTCACCTATTAAGTAGGGTAGATTCCCGCATGCAAGCCCACTCACCCTGAGATTGTCCCTTAAGAAGTGAAGGAGACAATAAATATTAATACACTCCACACGCTTCAAGGGATATCTCGTGACCCTTGTTCGATATACGAGGATATTTATGAGCCGGATGCTCATGGAGGTACATAAAGTATTCCCTTAGGGAGTACTCGGCATGAGGCCACATCTTTTCTTGTTATATGGTAGCATATTTTTGGGGCACGAGAAGGACGATACTTTCATGCATATTGATTTTGGTGGAGTTGGTGCTAGGGGTGCACACGATAATGTAACTATGTCGATGTCCTTTTCAAAGGTGAGACATTTGGATTATCATGTCATCAGCGTCACCTTTGCAGGTATTTGTTATGTTTTATTATGTGTGCTACAAAAAGTATGGAGTACTTGATTTACTTATATATGTTAATTTTTTAAAGAATTGTATTTATACAGTACATGCATTGATATTACAGCATGCGGGAGGCACATCTTCATCCCGACTATAGGCGGTAAGCACCATGCATACACATACATTCACGGAGGTAATTTAGAATGTTTATTATGTAAAATTTTCACATACATGCTAGTATATATATATATATATTAGTTTTGTGGTCAAATATATGTATGTTCTTGTATGTTCATCTAACTCACGTGATACATGTTTGATAAAGAATTTGACTTAACTAGACACCCCACCATCTCTGCAACAAGTAGAGAAATGTGTTTCCGCTTATGATTTCATCTCGTGCAAGAACTCACCGAGGTATTCAAAGAACATGTAAATTTTGTTAAATTTCTCATGTAATTTATATTATGTTAAATTACATGTTAGTAATGTCTTTCATTGTATACTTATTAAATTATATGAATAATTTCTTCATTGTGTATATCTGCAGGAGTTACTTCATGACAGGTGCAAAGAACCCCGTTCATTTGATTCATAGGTGTGTACGGAAAAAAATAGTATTATATTGATAAAATTAGTTAAAATATTTTCATTATGTACATACATGTACTTAGTTCTATTTTCACTAATTCGATGTTAGATTTTATGATCTTATGTGTATTTAGGGAACTTAAACCCCCTCCATTTTGACTTCGAGGGCATGGAATCCTCCATATTATCATCTTCGCACCCCCATTCGTGCTCCAGGGCTCCCAATGACTCATCCCGAGCATGAGATGTAAATTTGACGTGATCAAAAACTTGCGGTAAGTTTGTGTATTTATGTAAATACTTTCATTCTAGCATGGTCTTAAATACATGTTGAAAACATATATAAATTAATTTTGATGAAAAAAACATTGTTTACATTTACAAGCTCATCTACATGCGAGTATTCAGCGAGCAGGACTCGTAGCATGGGCTCGAAATAATCCAAAGTCATCTCATAGATCTCCATATTCATCGAAGGGATGGCCTTCCTCGAGAAAATCCATGAGAGGGATATATTTTGATGATCGGGAAATAGATATGTCTTACGTGACATTTTTTTGTATGCCTATGTTTAGGGCATTGTATGTACGCCTATATGGCATTTGAACTTGATGGTATATGACCTATTTGGGCATTTTTATATTTATTATGCACATTAAAATACTATTTGGAACTTGATATTTTTGTATGAGACCTTACATTTATGATATTAATTTTGCATGAAACTAATATGATGTGCACTTGATAATATTTAAGACATTATGGATTATTTTTTCATTTATTGATCATGTACATGTTAGTGCAAAATAACAAAGACCCTCAAATGAGTCTATAGATCTGCTTTTCTAAGGTAGAATCATTTGGTGTGATCCGCATAACATTGAGTCTTCCTCAAATAGTGGGACTCTGTAAAATAGGAAGACTCTCAAGATTAGAGGCTAGTTCCTATTCCTCCGTTTAGGTGCATACGTAGAAACTTGTAGAGGAGGGTATTTTCTTAATCCTAATCTAAACTTTACCAAGGAGACATGGATAGAAGGAATAAAAAAATTAAAACAAATCTAAACTATGAGGTGATGCACTGAAGGAATGATGGAAACCTTTTTTGCTGATAGACACAAACTGAATAAAATGCGTACAATAATTGAGCACAAATAACTAGATTAATAACAAAAGACCAGATGAGAGCAAAGAAAATAGGAAAGGATAAAGAATCGATCATAAATCATGTTTTATTGCTCTGTAGATTGATACAATACATTAATAAACGGACAAGAGGTGAGAAAGTGTATTACAGTTTTAATGGAAGGTCTGAACTCCATGAGTCCCTTGCTAGAAGGAAAGGGGAGCCTGCAAAAGACAAGAGAATGTCCAACCCTTTACAACAAATCCTGCCCCCATGTTTATAGATTCAATAAAATAGAAGAAAGAGAGAGAAGTGGGAAAATCAGGTTGAAGTTCAACCACTTTGTGTAATGCTTCAGAATTTTTGCCCCCAAATCCTTCTTTACTACATCAATCTTTGTTTCAGTGCCTTGAAGGAAGAGGAAACAATAGAATAGATCTAATCTGATATGGTTGTTGAGGCAAAGAGATCCTGCATTAAAGGCTTGAAGACGTTTCTCCATTTTCACCTACCCAAGCCACTGGGCAGCCTGGTGCTCAATTGGGCTTCCTTTTTGGTTTCATCTTTGAAGAAGCACCATTAGAACACGCAGCTTCTTTCCAAAGTGCCTCCTTTTTGTGTAGTCAATTTTGGACCTTTCTTGAACTGTTTTTAACATGAGGACTTCAGATATTCATCGTTTCTTCCTCTTTCTTGCTCCTAGTTCCTCTGCAGTAGCACCGCTTATTTTCTAACCATTCTATTATGTTGTTGAGTCCCTTTGTGACCTATTTACAGATCTCAATGATTTTTCTCGGAGTTGATTCTATGCGGGGTTGTAGATGATCTCGATATTTGGCCCAAGGGTAAAATATGGATAAAAATTTTGTGAATCAAAGGGGTATCTACCTATGAGATGAAAATACTAATTGCCTTGTCATATCTCATTGGGCATGGAGTCATGAGTGATAGCCTGCTACTGATCTGAACTTTGAAAACTGACCCTTGGGCCACTTGGAAACCCATTAGAACTGAAACTAATCTTGACCAAATGCCAAGTCCAAACACTGCATGAGAGCAACAAAACTCCACAACAACACTATGTACAAAACTGGAAATCATACATGCTCCAAGTAGAACATGCAGAGTGTGCAAAGCACTTCTTCTGCTGAAAGAAAACCTACCTACTTTATGCTAGCTAGGAGCAAAGGTGAGCTAAACAAACCCTGCAACTGGTTGTGCAAAATAGCTTCCTTTCCTCAAAATTGGCAGCCATGCAAATGATTTGGAGCTGAACATGGCTGTTATTAGGAGTGGAAGGCTAACTGCAAATTGTTTCTCCACTCCCTCCATCAAGGTATCAACTAGAAACAAAATAAATACCTTTTCAATCAGCTGCTCACTTGGTTCCCAGAGGTATTGTAGCTGATCCTTGGTACTTGATGCTCATCCTCATGCCCTGGAGTGGGCATGACTGGCTTTTTACTTCTCCGTTGGCTCAGTAATGGCCAAGCACTTGATTGGACACGGCACTGATTTGATGGATGTGCTTGTTACTCTAAATTTCAACTCCAAGAATGGAGTCTTCCTGCGGACCTTCTTGAGTGGATGGTGTGGGAGAGATGGGGTCTTCGTTGTTTCCTTCCTCCTCCTGAGAAGAACATGGAAGATTAAGATCCTCCAACCTTGGTTCCTGAGGGCCGTTGTGAGATGCAGGTTGTTGTCCTTAGATGTTATCCTCCGTGGTAGTAGACTCATGTTCTTGGAAGGTAGATGATGGAGGAGAAAATGATGTGATCTCCTCGGGCTCCTCTCCATCAAGACAATCCTCCAAGTCAGACAGATAATCTACCTCCTTGTCCTGCTGCGTGTGTTCGACCTCCTCCATGGTGTCCTTCAAATCTACAATTTTCTCACCATGGTTCCCCTCATCTTCAAACATGAAGTTTGAAAGCTCAAACTCTTCTTCGACATTAGAGTTTGAAGGGGATGAAGTGGGAGGAAGAACTAAAGGTTCTTCTATGGCTTTCTCGAACTTGTTGCCTCTAAAACCATATGGTTCTCCTCTAGAACCATGCCCTCTAGAGCTAACTGATTTTCATCTAGAACATGCACCCATATGATTTCCTCTTCCCAATCGGAGTCGTATGAGTCACGCCATTCTTCAACTATCCTGCAGTCATCGAACATGATGACAAAGTGGTTGTGGAAGGCGCATTGGTGAGGGGCTATTCATTTACAATAAAACTAGTAAAGGGATGGCGCACTAGATTTTGAGCCTCCATTCCTTCTGCCCACTTTGTAATCTAGGGAACATCTCAGTGATGAGGTGTAGCTTGTGTTGGGTGCTAAACCAACTCCACAGCACACCCACCCATGGACAAGGGGCCTTGTAGCCAACTTTAGCTCGCCATTATGGAGCACTTGACTCTGAGTTGCATCATGTCCATCTCAATATTTTGCATCTGCCTCTCAAAATCAGCTTCGGCCAAGGATTTTCCACCATCATCTGCATAAACTTGTTCTTCATAAACATTTTGGTTAGAAAAAGGGGGTTGTATGCATTTTCAGGATAATGGGGCTTATAAAACTGATTTGGAGGAGGATTTTGAAACTGTGGGGATGGAGGGAAATAGTTCTATTGCTGCAAATGAGAATTCCATGGTGGGAAAGAAGTCATGATTGCACAACTTCATGGGATTGAAGAAGATGAAGGAGATGGAAGAAATAATGGGTGGAAATGGATGGGAAGTTGACCAGATTGGATTGCCAAATGTGCTTGAAAGTGCTTCCAAAGGCTGATATCTTCACCAAGAGCACATCAAACCTAATGAAGTGAAGTGGTAAGATGCTTGGACCTATCCCATTGGGTGTGCCAAAGCTGTTAGTGCAAAATCACAAAGCACCCCCCAAATGATTCTATATATATGATTTTCTAAGGTAGAATCATTTGATGTGATCCACATAACATTGAGTCTTCCTCAGAGTATGGGACTCTGTAAAATAGGAAGACTCTCCAGATTAAATGTTGGTTCCTATTCCTCTATTTAGGTGCATACATAGAAACTTGCAGAGGGTCTATTCTTAATCCTAATCTAAACTTTACCAAGGAGACAGGGATAGAAGGAATACAGAAATTAAAACAAAGCTAAACTACAAGGTGATGCACCGAAGGAATGATGGACACTTGTTTTGCTGATAGACACAAACCGAATAAAATGCGTACAATAATCAAGCACAGATAACCAAATTAATAATGAAAGACTAGATGAGAGCAAATAAAATAGGAAAGGATCTAGAATCGATCACAAAACATGTTTTATTGCTCTGTAGATTGATACAATACATTAATAAATGACCAAGAGGTGAGAAAGTGTATTGCAGTTTTAATGGAAGGTCTGAACTCCACGAGTCCCTTAATAGAAGGAAAGGGGAGCCTGCAAAAGACAAGAGAATGTCCAACCATTTACAATGAATCCTGGCCCTATATTTATAGATTCAATCGAGACGAAGAAAGAGAGAGAGAGAATTGGGAAAATTAGGTTGAAGTTCAACCACCGTTTGTTAATGCTTAAGATATAAAACTTCCCCAAATGTCTTTACTACATCAATCCTTGTTTCGGTGTCTTGAAGGAAGAGGAAACATTGGAGAACAGGTTCAACTCCAATCTAGTTGTTTAGGTACAGAGATCCCGCATTAAAGGCCTGAAGACGTTTCTCCATTTTCACCTACTAGGGCCACACGGTAACCTGGCACTCGTTTGGGCTTCCCTTTTTGGATTCATCTTTGGAGAAGCACCGTTAGGACACGTGGTTCTTTCTGCTGCATCCTTTTTCTTAGTCTATTTTGGACCTTTCCGAATCAAGTTTTTGAACCCGAGGACTTCGGATATTTTCTGTTTCTTCCCCTTTCTTGCTCCTGGTTCCTCTGTGGCACTGCCCCTTCTTTTCTGACCCTGTTATTCCATTGTTGAGTCCTTCTGTGACCTATTTATAGATCTAAATGATTTTTCTCAGGTTCTTTCTATGCGGGGTCATAGCTGATCCGATATTTGGCCTGGGGGTGAAATATGGATAACAAGTACATGTACTAGAATTTTCAATGTATAATATGCATCAAACTTTGGAAATCAATATTTATATAATGTATGTATATAAAGAATTACCTAATCGAGTAATTACTCATTCAATTTATCACTTTGTGTATATGTGTATTTACCTTACTTGCTCTTCTTCTTGCTCATAGTCTCTTTATATTGGTTCCTATCTTATCATGCACTTACTACATTCTTCTATGGTTCTTAGTCTTCTCCCTATTAAAAATTTGAGATTCATCACAATTTGATGCCTTTGATTTATTGATATTTTGAGAATTTCAATCCATATACATTACTCTAATGCTTGAGAATTTTCCACATGCAATGAGACTCGATTCAAACACTCAATGATTCTTGATTGTCTAATCATGTCCAATTTGTGTTATTACCTTTAAATCTATATGCATTTCAAGTTATTTGGAAATCACATCACACCCTTCACTAGGCTTGATGACTACCCATATCCTTTTGAAGTGGCTTTTGAAAGCATCCATGGATTTATCATGGCATAAATTATCAATAAATGGAAGTTCACTAAGTCATAGGCCACCGACTCTCATTTAGAACTAAACAAGAAATATTTACTAGGTGATTGATAACTCCCGTGTGTTCATAAGGATTCCCCTATCAAATTCATTCTTAATCCAATCTAAATATTCGTAGAGCTCTTAAGGGACTACACCCAAACCAGTGCCGAGAAGCATGGGGAGTGTAGGGAACAAAAAAAGGGTCCACTAGTGTTTACTTAGCAATCCCGATGTGTTGGCATAGTTGGTTACATGCCAAGAGCTTCTTTGTAAAGTATTACGTCTAAAGCCTTACACCGACTGACTTTCGGTGCAAAGATTTCATGTGTTTGCAAACAATAGGACAACGAGAGAACCGAATGGATATGGACAAAACCATGAGAATATTTCATAGAGGGATTTGACATGGAGGTTTTGGATCTAACGAGATGTCTCTAGGTGCCATAGAGTCCGAGAAATCATTGGTCGAACATATAGCGTGTTTGGGTCTTAAGGATATTAAGAGATTATGCCCAAACAAGGTAGCTCGAAATCACAAGGAGCGTAGGGAACAAAAAAATCCTCCACTAGTGTTCACTAGGATATCCTGGACATCTTGACGTAATTGGTTCGGTGCAAGAGCTTTCATTTGCAAAATATAGCATCTCAAGTAGCCTTACACCGACTTTGAGGACTATAGTATTCCGCACATTTACAAACAATAGGATAGAGACAGAACCAAATGGAGATGGAAAAAAGCGAGAGTGTTTCATAGAGGGATTTGACATGGAGGTTTCATATCTAACGAGACATCTCTAGGTGCCACGTATTCTGATAAATCACCCATCGAAGATATAGCGTGTTTTGGTCTCAGGGATCTTAAGAGTATACGCCCAAATGAGGTAGCTTATAATCCCGGGAGCATAGGGAACCAAAAAAATCCTCCACTAATTTTCAACAGGCCATCCATACGTGTTCAACCAAACGGTTTGGTCCCACGAGCTACCGTTTGCAAAATATAGCATTTGGCATCCTTACACTGACTCACTGCATGCAATATTTCACGTGTTTTGTAGAAAATAGAGAAAGTGAGAGAACCGAATGGAGATGGAAAAAACCATGAGATTATTTCATAGACGGATTCGACATAGAGGTTTCAGAGCTAACGATACATCTCTAGGTGCCACGGAGTCCGAGAAATCACCCGTCGAAGATATAGCGTGTTTTGGTCTCAGGGATCTTAAGAGACTATGCCCGAATGAGGTAGAAAAAATCACACAGATTGTAGGGAGCCAAAAAAATCCTCCACTACCATTCACCGGACTTCCAGGATGTGTTTATGTAAACAGTTTAGTCCCACGAGCTACCATTTGCAAAATATAGCGTCACTGACCTTTTACAATGATTTAGACTATAGTATTTCATTTGTAAACAATAGGAAAACGAGAGAACCAAATGGATAAGGAAAAAACTACGAGAGAATTTATTATAGGGATTCAACACGGAGGTTTTGGATCGATGAGACATCTCTAGGTCCCACGGAGTCCAAGAAATCACCCGTCGAAGATATAGCGTGTTTTGGTCTCAGGGCTCTTAAAGAAACTACGCCCAAACGAGGTACGCCGAAAGCACAGGGAGTGTACGGAACCAAAAAAAATCCTCCACTAGTGTTCACCAAACCATCCAGATGTGTTGGCCCAGATGGTTCGGTCCCATGAGCTACTTGTTTGTAATATACAATGTTTGGCAGCCTTACATTGACTCAGATCAGTAGTATTTCATGCGTTTGCAAACAATAGAATAGCAAGAAGAGAACTGAATGGATATGGACAAAAAGTGAGATAATTTTGTAGACATGGAGATTTTAAATTTAATGAGACATCTTTAGGTACCATGGAGTCCAAGAACTTATCTATTAAAAATATAGCATGTATTGGTCTCGGGGCTCTTAAAGAAACTACGCCCAAACGAGGTAGCCTTTGAAATCACGGGAGCATAGGGAACCAAAAAAATCCTCCACTAAGCATTCACCAATCCATCCAGCATATGTGGGTCCGAAAGTTTGGTCCCAAGAGATTCCGTTGCAAAGTATTGCGTTTGGTAGCCTTACACTGACTCAAACTGCAGTATTTCGTGTGTTTGTAAACAATAGGACAGCGAGAGAACCAAATAGAGATGGAAAAAACCATTATATGTTTTTTTAGAGGGACAAAACATGGATGATTTGGATCTAACGAGATGTCTCTAGGTGCCACAGAGTCCAAGAAATCACCTGTCAAAGATATAACATGTTTTGGTCTCATGGCTCTTAAGAGACTACGCCCAACGAGGTAACCCGAAAGCACGATGAGCGTAGGAAAAAAAAAAAAATCCTCCACTAGCATTCACCATTCCATCCGTACATGTTGGCCCAGCAGGGTTTGTTCCCACAAGCTACCGTTTGCAACATATAGCGCCTAACATGACCTCACATAGACTCGGACTATAATATTTCACTCGTTTGCAAACAATAGGACAATGAGAGAACCGAATCAAGATGGAAAAAACCATGAGAGTATTTCATAGAGGTACCGACATGGAGGTTTTGGATTTGATGAGACATTTCTAGGTTTGACGAGTCCAAGAAATCACCCATCAAAAATATAGCGTGTTTTGGTCTCAAGGATCTTAAGGGACTAGGCCCGAACGAGGAGCTCGAAAACATGGGGAGCATAGGGAATAAAAAAAAAATCCTCCACTAGCATTCACCAGTCCATCTAGATGTGTTGGCTCGAAGGTTCATTCTATAAGCTATTGTTTGCAAAATATAGCATATGTAAGCCGTACACTAACCTGCAGATCACAAAGATATTTCACGTGTTTGCAAACAATAGGACTTTGAGAGAACAAAATGGAGATGGAAAAAACCGTGAGAGTATTTTGTTGAGGGATTTCAAAATTGAGGTTTTGGATCTAACGAGATGCCTCCGGTGTGTGACGTCAGAAATCACCTATCGAAGATATAACATGTTTTTATCTCGGGGATCTTAAGAGACTATGCCCAGCATTTAGGTAGTCTAAAAGCATGGGGAGTGTAGGGAACAAAAAAACCTCCACTAGCATTTACACTCGGCCACCCAGACATGTTGGCATACTTGGTTTGGCACTAAGAGATTATGTTTAAAAAGTATTGCATGTGGCAGCCTTACACCGACTCAAAATGCAATATTTCACTCATTTTAAAATAATAAGACAACAAGAGAACCAAATGGATATGGGAAAAACTATGAGAGGATTTCGTAGAGGGTTTCAACATGCAGGTTTTGGATCTAATAATACATATCTAGGTGCCATTGAGTCCGAGAAATCTCTTGTCAAAGATATAGCGTGTTTTGGTCTCGTGGTTCTTAAAGAAACTATGCTCAACGAGGTAGCCCGAAAGCACGGGGAGCATAAGGAGCCAAAAAAATCCTCCACTAGTGTTCACCAGTGCCATCTAGATGTGTTCTCCTAGACAGCTTTAGTCCCAAGAGCTTCTGCTTTTAAATTATTGCATCTGGTAGGGCCTTACAGCGACTCAGATTGCAATATTTCATGCATTTGCAAACAATAGGATAATGAGAGAACCAAATGGAAATGGAAAAAACTACGAGAGGATTTTGTAGAGGGCCATGACATGGATGTTTTAGATCAGACGAGATGTCTCTAGGTTCAACAGTGTCCCGAGAAATGACCAATCAAAGATATAGCATGTTTTGGTCTCAGGGCTCTTAAGGGACTACGCCCGGACGAGGTAGCCCCAAAGCATGGGGAGTGTAGGGAACCAAAAAAACCTCCACTACCATTTACCTAGCCACCCCGACGTGTTGGCATAGAATATGAAATTATTTTTGTTGGGGAGACCACCAATGTTCCAACTGTTCATTTTGGAAGAATGAATATCTTCAATCAAACAGAGAATGAAGAGCCTGAAAGGAATCAAAGTTACCAAGTTAATATAAATCCCATAAAAATATGTCATATGTGGCCACCTAAATCAAGCCATAAATTTCCTGTCATGACCACAATAGCCAATAATTCATCCTCCCTCTACTTTTATACTTCTACAATTATCAAATACATAAATATACCTAATAGTACATACATACCATAGTCATAAGTATGATTCCAAGAAACATGTATTGAAGCCTTTTTCTTTAAATTGAGCTGGAAAGGCTCATAGCTGAATCACACACATCATGTTTTTACATTCTCCAGGTTACTAATCCAAGGATAAAGGAGTATTTCCTTTCATCTCCCATTTCTACAATAGATATCAAGATAACTCTATAATTTATACAATCTCAACTGCTCATGTTGTTCATATTTGCAACAACTTTCATTGAACAACTACAAAAATCTAACCTAAATAGTCAGAGTAATAGACTAAATCAACATTCTATTTCTCACATATCAAATGAATTTCTTGCTTAAAAAAAACTATGGGTGAATACTCAATAAAAAAAAAAGTACAATTCTAAATGAGTTTCAAGCTCGATTATCAATACTTTATTATAGTTTTTATTTCCAGTTTATGCTTTTGGAATTTCCTAGTTTGATTTGTGAAGTTGAAGCAACGGCGAGATTAATCAAAATAATCAACTTTGGCATGTTTTCCTCAAGATTATCCATGATTCTATCGACAACATCACATAAATCTTCCATTCTAGTTAAGTTGTGATCCTTGATGCTTCCCATTTTTCCTTTTCTTCTTCTCTTATCTTCTCTTTAAGTTCTTCCAGATGTTTTGTGTAATCAAAATTGAATCTTTATGACTTTCGAGAGGCATTTCTTCTTGAATCATAGTGACATCTTCACCTAATTGTTTAGGTATTTCTTCTTGAATCCTAGTGACATCTTCACCTAATTGTTTTTCTTCACGATGTTCATTGTCATCTAAAGTTGAAGACTACAAATTTATATGGCCTTTGAATTATTTTTGGGCACTGAAACGTTTTGTAATGTCCAAAAAAATTCAGCTCTTCATTCTCTATTTGATTAAAGAAATTCATTCTTTCAAAAGTAATAATGGTAACATTGGTGGTCTCCCCAAAAAAAAACTAAGTTCATAGTCTACCCTAACATGTTGGGGTGGCTAGGTAAATTCCAGGGAGGATTTGTTTTGGTCCCCTACACTCCTCATGCTTTGGGATACCTCATCCAGGCATAGTCTCTTAAGAGGCCTAAGACCAAAACACACTATATCTTTGATAGGTTATTTCTCGACTCCATGGCACCTAGAGACATCTCGTCGGATCCAAACCTCCATGTCAGTGGCCCTCTGAAAGCCTCTCACGGTTTCATCCATCTCCATTCGATTATCTCATTGTCTATTGTTTGTAAACAAACGAAATCTGTGAGCCTAAGTCATTGTAAGGTTGTCCATTGCCAATCACCTAAATAATATAGGTGGTGAAATGAGAATTTTAATCATAGAATTTTACAATATAGGTGGTGAAATGATAATTTTTGTTTTTTGTTCCTTTGTAATATTTAATTTCTCCTAGCACCACTAACCTACATAAACATGTTAGTAAGCAATTAAATATAATGTAAATCATACAAAATTTAAACAAAATTATTTAAGTAAATATTCAAATTAAATTCATGAAGAACATACCTTTGAAAATCTAATCCAATGAACCAAAAGTATCAAGTCTACTCTTGACATTAGATGGCAAGAATTTCTTCATGATCGATTAAAACCTTCCACGAGAATCTTGTTTAATGGCCAACCTTGATATTTGATCAATTTAATATTTTTGCAAGGAACAAATGTGAATTTTGAAGGATCTTTCGATGTACTTCATAGTCTTCAAACAACCAAATGTTTGATTTTTTGATAGGATATCATCGAAGCCAAGTTCCGTGACCACCATTGACCTAGTGGGATACTCAAGGTATTCACCATCAATGACTATGGAAGTCAATTCTTTTCCCCCTACACAACGAGACAAGAAGTAGTTTGTTCCCTCTTCGTTAAATTCTGCTCATGCAATAATCGTAAAAATGTGTCTTATGTATCACAAGGTAAAACTGTTAGAGTCAAATTTAAAATACATTAAGAGTTGACCATTTAATAATTGATAAATCTAAACCATGACATGTACATATATGCATATACCTTGTTACACTAAATCAAAGACTTGGTCAAAGTTAGATGGTGTTGTCATTTGATCGGAAGACCCTACAAGTTGTAATTCTCATGGAATTTGATGTGTATCGAGTGGAATTATAGGTATAAAATTCCATTCATCCACCCACTTGTGACTCACATTCATTCCATGCAAAATAAATGCATTATATATAAAAACATGCCATGCACCTATTATAAGTAGTCCAAGCATTTGCATCTTAACTACGGAATAATTTCATATCACTTGATCCTACAATTGTCATACAATCTTCAAAGTTTTCCAAATTTTGTTCCTCTATCAACCAAAAAAATCTATGAACCGTTGATCACTCTTGAGATTCATGGCCCATATTCTTGACACACCAATTAAGAATGTTTTTGCATCTATAAATTTAGCACCATCCTTGAACTTTAACTCTTCTCTTGCAAATTCTCTTTTCACACATGCTCCTACATCATCATGCTCTCCTTTTGTGCCCCGCCTCATAAAACTCCAACTATGTTGTACATTTGTTTCTTTTTGCATCCTACTTAGCTAATTAAACATTTGTGCATTCTTGAATTGTGATGTGCAATTTTTTGACCAAATGTAATGTTGATAGAAACTAATGTCCCTCTCATTCTAGTTCACATAAAAACACATGGAAACACCCTTGTACATATTCATAGAATGTGTCCGATTATCACCGATGTTGAAATTATACCCTCTTAATATTTTTAGATCTTTCTCAGTTCTTTCTAGAGAGTGCATGAATGCTATATGCATGAAAATAACAACTTGCACCGAGTTATAATATTGAGACTAAACCTCCATTTGGTGTTGCAATGTGTAATTCTCTATGAAATCAACTGCTGAAATAATAGTACCAAGTGGGAATGTGTCCTTGGTTAACTTGAATTGTTCATCCAACCATTGAGCTCTATGTGTGTGCCTTGCATACTCATAAAAATTCTCTCTCGAATTTGACCATATATTCGATACATGTAATTGTTTTAACAAGCACACACCTCTTAGATTCTTTTCCATCATTTAATTGATATGCCACCAATTTATATTTGGTGAAACCAACCAATTATTTTCTTATTGAATATGTACTCTCCTCATGGATATAAATTTTCAGATTTGGCAAGCCACCACATACATTGCACATTTCATCCAAAAATGCTTTGTTATAAGAAAATTATCTAGTTGATTTTTCACAAAATATTGTTGAAATAAATTCCCTTGAATATTTTGGTGGGACATTTAATCCACACTCCTACAACATGATGTCAGTATGTAAAACATGACGTATTTGACAAAAACATCATAATGCATTGAAAATTCAACATGATGCCTGTAACAACAAGTGGTACATGAGTGATTGATTTTCACATAAAAGGGTTTTCTCATTTCAAAGAATATTTGGCTAATGTTAATTTTTGTATTTTCATTCTTAAACTTAGAGAAAAATTGTGTTTGAGTCATATCTAAGAAATGTTTTGCACACGATTCATGATTATGAGAACCTATTCTTCTTTTTACGGTATCTCTTCTATTCGGTGACACCCTTGTGTTCTCTTTCCAAAATTTTATTATTAATTCTTTTACAATATCAAATGTATTCTTGTCTTTTCGTGGAAGTCTACTAGAGAAATCCTAATAGTTAGTGTTATTTACTTGACTCAAGATGTTTACTTCTCTCTATTGCTTTCATTAGTATTTTTTTACTCAAGTCTAGCTTCAAAGCACTACTTATTTTTCTAATCAAGAATTTATTAAATTTTTTATCACTTACTTTACAATTAGTAATTGCACGCCATGTGGCACTACTATCTTTGGTGCGTCTTTTTCCACCTACATTTTGGTATGTTTTATGTATGTTTTCAACAATTGACACATTTTGATCAACAACATTAGATGTTCTTAACCCCGTGGTCTTCATTATAGTCTCATCTTAATTAATTTCATCAGTTTAACAAATAATTGACACATTTGTGTGTCGTTTAAATTCTCAAAATAATTATTCCAAATTCCACTAGCTTTTCTTCTCACATTTCTTTCGGACATTTTGTTAGACATTGGTGTTATAATGTTTTCATCAATTTCAATTAAGGGAATTGGTTTACTTCACAAAATGGAAGGAGGTGTTCTTAGAGGTGAAGATTAATTTACAATGTTACTTTCTTCATTCGGTGTTTTCATACAAATTTTGAGGTTAACATTTGGATTCTCGGGAAGGTTTCAACAATTGGATTCATATCAATTTCTTCATCCATACAAACATTATCATTCAATTAAATATCATTATTCATTGCAAAATCATTATTTATTATAAAATTATTATTCTATACATTTTCATTATGTATTTCATCCCCATTTTTAAATACATTAGATACATTTGATATGGTAGATGTACCTTTTCCTACTGCACAAAGTTATCGCATTATCTTCAATTTCTTTATTCTCTTCTCTTCCAATTGCTCCAGTGTCTTGTTCTTGACTTTCCTCTTGGTCTTAGCTCTAATTTTATTGCCCATGATTAGAAAAAAATCAACTGGTGGGGTAGGGGACAAAATGAACTACTAACAAATCATACAGAATGTAGAGAAATTATAGACCAAACATAATGTTTGCATAATTCCCATGAAAGAGATGAAAGGGATGTTCGGGGCACAATATATAAACAAAGAATAACACTTACGCGTTATGTTTTTACCTTTCCAAGCACATGCCTCAAGGCTTGGATTCGATTTAGATCCCCAATCCTGAGGCATGGACTCCTGCATAAAACACAAACAAACCACATGTTTATGCGAAAAACACAAAAAATCCAACTTTTTCCATGATAAATCAACATCAAATGATCGATTTGTTTTAAAAAAATTATACCACGACGTAAAGCAGAGTTTCTTCTTTGTATAAATATTATTTTTCAATTTTTCTAACAAATACAAGGTTTCCATATTATTTATTTTCTTAACTATGCCTTTTTATAGCTATTTTTGAAGTTTAAAATGTTTATCTTTTTCATGTATTTTTTTTTTTTGGAATCATCTTAATTGAATAAAAAAATTTAGGCACAAACTAGGTGTAATTCTATACATATTAAAAAAACTATTTTTGATATTTTTTAGGTAGTTAGGGGGCACAGTTGGAGCTCTATTATTTTTCAAAACATAAAATTTATGTACTAGAAAATTAATTAAAAAATACTCGTTAAAAAAAATCTAAAAATATTTCTAACACAAAAAGATTATCATATCTATCTTTCTACCAAAGGGATTTCAAAAATACTAAATGGTACTCAAACAATGGTGGGGGCACGAAAGTCACTCTATTATGTTTTTAACAAAAATAGGAGAACTTGTTGGTATTTTCGTTATTTGACCCAATTAAACTTATCTATTTTCAATAAAATTTAGTAGCTTAGAAACTAGATTCAAAATAATACGATTCATATTTCTACAAATTCTTCCAATTTTGAGTGTAACTATTTTGAAAAACTTGTACAAGTTGATTGTTTTAATTTTTCTGAAAAATGCGTCCACTTAAGAACCCATTTTGGCCCCCAACTTGGAGCACTTACCAGTCATAAATCTAGAAATTATTAATCCCTACACTATGTAAACCTATGATTCTCAATTCCCAATTCAACATAAAGGATATTATTGTCTTGGGATATTGATAAATGGATAAGAAGAGTTATAGATCAATGATAGAAAGGAAAAACATGCACAATATGGATAAAATTTAAATAAGGGAAAGCAAATGAATTGATCAAATATGAGAACTATGTTAACTAGCCTCAATGTACATGTAATAAAGCTAACATAGATTAATTGGGAAACGAAATGAACTAATCTACGCAAAATGAAAAATATAGTTAGAAGAAGAGTGTACAATCCAATCCAAGATGAGTGTGAGATGAACCAAGGCCCAAGGGTTAGGCGATAAGATGTGAAGTTGGAAAAAAATTGAAGAGTAGATGGAAGTTCCAATGATTTTTATTTCTTCCTTCATAAATGTATGAGTTTATTGAGAAAATATATGACACCATCGATCGTGGGTGATGGCATAGGCAAAAATGATAATTTGATTTCATGTGTCATGTAAAGTAAAAATATGTGTCATGGATCAAGTATATGGATGAATAAAGTGTTGAATGGTGAGATGTAGTAAGGTGTCGGGCATGTAATGTGTGTGAGACATAGAGGGATGGGACCACATAGCGATACTCTCTATATTATTTTCTCTAACAAATAATTATGGCATGAATAATAGTTTTTCATTCCTCGTAGGCCCCTTAATGAACTTTACGAAGAGATAGACACATTAGTGACCCTTATCTACACAACAGAAATTCATCATTAAAGGTATGAAATATGAAAAGAAAAAAATTAGGTGTATACAAGGTAAAAATAATTTGACTTACGAGATTGCATTTATTATTCTTATGTGGGATCATCAAATTTATATTTTTAGGGAGCCTTTGTACAAGAGTTTTGTATCATCGATTTTTATTGATTTGATGATCAATCCAATGTTAAAAAATAAAGCAATGTAAGGATAATATTTGATACATATCTTGACCAACAAGGGTAGAAGACAAGGCATGTCCTGACCGAGAATGTGTTGCATATCCCACTTGTGAAATTTTGTATTTTTAATGTCTTTAAGAAGCCATTTCAAGATGCCTAGAATATTCGGATCCCATTTAAGTGTAACTTACGATTACATGGAATCTATTATATTTTCCCCCTTTATTTTCCCATTTTTTCACAAATTGTTGTAAAGTGCATAGTAAAGTGAATAATTGAAGTGGCATAGAGATGATAAATTGGAGCATGTTTAGAAAATATTATTTGGGCAAGGAAAATCGGAGTCATGGGAGAAGTATGGGACATGTAGGTTTTTAATCACTACATCTTTCATTCCAAATTTCCACTCGTGTCTCTCTGTCTTGTCTAATAAATAGAATGTCATCCAATTTAAATATTCGATCAAATAAAAAAGAAAATAACAAATCACAAATCCCACTTTCCCCATTTTTCTAAACAAAATTCATTTCTTTTAGTTGTGTAAGGGTTGGGTGTTGGCGCCATAAAGACTAATGGACAAGGTAAAATCATTGATTTCATGACCCCACCATATGTGTTATAATAGATATTATACAACATTATTCATTATCATTTAGCTTGATATTATTTTTAAATAAGATAAATAATTTTACATTTTATATATTTCCTTGTTAGCGTTGGGGTGTAAAAACCCCAAGTGTGAATCTTTTGTTTGAAGCAAACCTACTACCTACAAAAATAATAAAAAAAAGCAGGACAAATAAAAAATAATCTATTGTGTTGAAAATAAAAAAATTTAAAAGTAGAGATCGTCACTTATACGTACATAAAAAAGGTCGACTATGAATTACCCAAAAACAATATTGTATGATATCATTCGTTGGGCTAGTAACATGGTAATAAGTAATTATGTTGATAAAATTTTAGTCACGCCTCAACTAGTGCTCTTTGAATTATCAAAATGTAAAAATGTAAAACTAATATGGGTTATTTGGTCATTTCTTTACTGGCCATATCGGTGTTGTGAACAATTTTAGATAGATTGTCATTTTAGACAGGAGGTCCCATATAAGGGTCCCATGTTTCTATTTCTACCTTACATTGTAACTTTTGTTATCTCCCTATATTTGTTATCCTATAAAGACCCCTTCTTATATCCCCATCATTTTGACTATCTTCATTCTACATTAGAGTTGTAATTTCACCATGTTTAGTTATATCCATCGATTTCAATCATTATTGGATTTCCACTTGGTTTTGGAATTAATAAGAAGCGATCTTTGCATTAACGGTCCTCTGAGCTCGATATCATATTACATCATGAATAATGTATTACCTATTACGATCCATAATTTATTGCATCTAGTATCTCCTCACACCACTTACAAATCACTCAAGTTCACATCTTCCCTCAAATCACCCATGGATTTGCATCACATGTCGAGATAAACATTGTATTGGTGTCGACTCTCTCAAACAATTAGATTATACGGCTACACATGCCCCGTACTTTAGCATATCAATTGACATCTCTTCCAACTTTATTTAAAAATATCCATGCATTAAACATATTCCACATTCAAATATCTTGGCTCATCAATAGATTATAATCTTCACACCAACCATTGAATTATAGTCATCTAGCCAATCAACTAAATTATAATCTTTAAATTGAAACATTCAAATTTTATAACTTGTGATGATCTACAAGATCGAAGGAAGACATAGTGCATGCATCAAAAAATAATTTCCCTCTTATGTCAATTCTTGAAAATTATTTACAATAAAAAGCATTTCAAAATGTATGTCTTTATAATTGTCTTTGTCGATGTCACGGAAATGAGAGGTCAAGTTATTGTGCTAGTGGTCATTGATGGTCACTTTCATCAAGACTAATAATGGGGAAACCCTACTTGCATCGCTTTAGCGTTACAAAGAAATAAACATTGTAAATGTGACTAAAATCATTGACATGAGGAATTATAAACTTAAAATTTCGTTAGCTAATGGTTATAGATTTTGGGATTCAAACGTTTGCAATTTTATTTTGTGACTATTCTACATCCACCGGACCCCATTTCCCTTCTTATGATTATAAAAAATGACATGTGTTTCATTTATGCCTTTTTGTAACACATGATTTCTGCTTGTGTTCCACCAATATTGTCCACACTTCTAGACTCTTCCTCCCTTAATCTCCTTCTTTATCACCCACTTCCTCCTCCCATGTTTATCTCTATCAAGTTTATTCTCTTCAACGCATCCCACGGGGATTCATGAGTTAGGAAATATCCTAACATGTTCATGCGTATTGATGTCACTAAAATTCATAAAATCAAATTCAATATACCGGTAGACATTAGCGTTGAAAGGTTTTTATTTATTAACGATTTGAATTAATTATTGGGTGTAGGTTAGAGAGGTAGGCCGAGAGGAGATGTAGGGTTAATTTTAATGTAAAATTAAAATCTTTGAACCTTAGGTTTTATATTTAACATTGTAAAAGGAGTCTAGTCATAAAGTTCAAATATAATCTCTTTTTAAATAAGGAAGTATCAATAACGAGACTCTTAACCAATAAATGATAAAATGGTAGAAAAATAGGTATTGATAAATGATTAAAGCTTAATATTAAGTTCTTTCTAGAGAAATGACGTGTTAAGAAAATAATAATTAAATGGTAAATATGATATATTTTCTATTTAGGGTAAAAATAATAAAGGGTAATAAAATTTTAATGAAAAAATAGCTAAATATGGTACATTGGAAAAATAGCGATCTTTTCATTCTAATAATATAAAGGAGGGATATTATAAATTGAACAATTAGAAGTAAATACTAAAAATAAGGGTGTTTTTAATACTTCCGAACGGATGTGCTATACCATATTTTTACTAAATGAACCTCTATGATGAATCCTCATCGGGAATTAAAAGTTTAAATTTGAATGAATAACATTTTCAAACATAATATTGAGTAAAGTTTCATATTTATTGCCAAACACAGAATGGAAATTTGAAGCTTTCATTGCCAATTCTCTCCATACTGATATCTTTAAAAAATGTGCATGTAATAGATTACGCGTGTAATTAAGAAAAATCCATGAACGGAGAATTAATAAAATTCCCTCCCCTATGCTTGGGTGATAGACTTGAAATTCAATTGCAAACAAAATTCTACTATACTCTTGATGCAAAAGAGTTGTTAGAAGTATACCCGCATAACTTCAAAGCATAAATGACTCCGCAAGTTAAAAATTACATAACATAATATTGATATATGTTTATATAGCTAGCCACGACAATGGCAAAGGAGATCATACAGTTTACATGGTATTTTATTTTGTGGTGCAATATTATGAACTGACTTAAAATCACGATTCTCTTCACAAGAGCATGCTTCTCGTGCCGGTATGTCCAAAATTCATTTGTATTGTGTGGAGGAAAGAATGTTTTTATATGTTTTGACTTTCACTCATAATTTCAATGTTTATTACATAATATTATGTATGATATCTCACTGTGTCTTTCACTGGGATGTACATATCATAGTGTTGGGAGTCTGATTGGGATGATAATAATAAAGTATGATTTTTTGAGGTCTGAAAAAGTGAACTATTTTATAAATTTTTCTATGTAATAAATATGTTATGATGATTATTACAGGGTTTATAGAATTTTAAAAATTATAATTTCTTTTTATCGTTCTAAATTTTTAACAATTTTTATCACTGAATTCATATGTATGAACTTAAGATAATGGAAATATTTTTATTAAAATCACTACTAACAAATAAATGTGACGGAGCGGGAGGATGGAAAAACAATAACCACTTCCATGTGCAATGTGAATTTTCTAAATTGCATTTCGCTGCTACCAATGCTTTTAGATGTCCCTCTGTTCACAGTAGTTGTACTCTGCATAGAAACATAACAATTCTATTTTTACAAAAATAAAATATATTACCAACGTATTTCATAACCTCTTCTTCTAATAATAAGTGTTTGGTCTATGGAAGGGGTAGATTCTTTACAACAGCTTCGATTGAAATATTTGTAGTTTACCGAAGTATGTTTTCCACCACAAATTTGCATTTTGACATAAATTTCAGAAATTTAGTAATTAAGAGGTTACTGGTATTATTTGTGGTTGACATTAGACTTGAATACAATTCGACATTTTAAAAATAGGGTGAACATGCCTATGGCATATAAATATTGATGCACCAAAATTAACGGGAACTTCGCAACGTCATAACTTGAGCTCCGGGTGTCCATTTGAGTCTTTTTTTTTGAAACCACATGTTTCGATGAGATGAACGCGTACCGAACCGCCCTACCGGTTGGAGCAAGTTTCGACACATTTTCAGGCCCGAAATCTGCCATCTTGAGGCTGAAAATTAGGATTTAAGTTGTAGTTCGATTTTTTCCTATTTTAGGGCATTAGTTAATTTTAGTCTATTAGTTGCATTATGAGTTGGAAAGTTGACAATTCCTCTAATTTAGGAATATAGAAGATGCGTGGAAATTTTTGTTCCCATACGAATAAGCATGCAAACTTACTAAGAATAGCAAGTTCTAGTAAACTGCTAAAAATAGTAATTTCCGCCACCTAGAGTAGATTTAGTCAAAGTTAGTTAGAGTTTTCTTGGCAAATCGAGTTGGGAGTTGTTTTCCTATTTAGGAAACATTGTAATTCATGATTCAATAACGAAGAAGGAGATCTATTTTCTTTTGGAGTTCATATTATTTGCAGTATATTGAGTTTGTTTAGAATTTGGCTACATTATCTGGTATCGAGCTGGTTCGAGTCTTAAAAAAATGGCAAGAAGAGGAAGAGGAAGAGGAGGTGGTATTGCCTAGATGAATAGAAATATGCAAGATTTGCAGAGGAAAGTTTTTGTGCTTGCTGTAATGATAACCTAGAGAGGAAATCAAGGTGGAGATGACACAAATGAAGAAGAAGTTTGTGAAGAGGAGGAAACACAAGCGCCACCCTTAGCTTTTGAAGAAAGGATGCTTCGAGCATTAGAAGGAAAGAATGATGGGATAAGAGTTGATGTTTCAGAGTATGGAGGTAGTCTAAAACCAGAGGAGCTGATAGATTGGTTGACTAACATGGGGAAATTTTTTGAGTGGAAGACTATGTCACAAGAAAAGAAGGTAAAATTTGCATTCACGAAATTGAAAGGTTATGCTATGTTATGGTGGGATCACCTACAAAAATAACAGATCAAGAAAAGGGAAAGAAAGAATTAGGAGGTGGAGTAAGATGAAGAAGAAGCTAAAAGAGAAATTTCTCCCTATGAATTATGCACAAACCCTTTACGGGAGGTTTCAAAATCTCGCAAAACTTACACACCTTTGTGCAAGAATACACATATGAGTTCTACAAGTTTTCCATTCATGTAGAGAATGAAGAAAATGAGGAACAAATGGCTGTAAGGTATGTAAATGGATTAAAATTTTCTATTCAAGATGAGATAAGTAGGCACAAGATTAAAAGAATGGAGGATGCCTATCAATTAGCCTTAAAGCACAAGGAAAAACAAAGTCATCAAAGTTTTAGGAGATCACCTAGAATGAATAGGGGGCCTCATCTTCCTTTCGGGACGAGATGGTTTTAGCCAAGGTAGGGGAGAATCACCTTGTGGAGTGGAAAAGCAAGAAGATACGAGACAAGATTTTGAGTATCAACAAAGAGGAAAAGGATTTTCTAGGGGCGAGAGGATATCTTTGGCGATAAAGGATGGGAGGCTCCACGAAGACCATTTTTTTGTTATAGATGTGGTGAAGAGGGGCATCGGGATTTTGAATGCCTGCATTCTTATACACATGAAAAGAGGAAAGGAGATGCTCCAAGAGTAAATCTTGTTGAAGATGAACAAGTAGAAGACGAACAAGACCTAGAAATTCCACAAGATGTTGGAGAAAATATGATGATCAAGAGGATGATGATTGCTCCAAGAAATGATATCAAGGGGGATGCATGGCTGTATACAAATATTTTTAGAACAATATGCACTTCGGGAGGAAAGGTATGTAATGTTATTATTGATGGTGGTAGTTATGAGAACATGGTTTTAAATGAAATGGTCAATAAATTGGTCTCGCATTGTGAGAAGAATCCTAACCATTACTTGTATTACATGGTTTAATAAGGGTAATAAAGTTACTCTTGATAAGAGATGTTTAATAAGTTTTTCTATTAGGTACAGTTATAAGGATGAGATTCGGTGTGATGTTATTCTTATAGATGCATGTTATATGCTGCTAGAAAGACTGTGAAAATTTGATAGAAAACTTATTCATGATGGGGAAAGAATACTTATACTTTCTAGAAGGATGGCAAAAAAAAGTTTTGCTACCTCTTAAGGAAGAGGAAAGCTGAAAATATGCTTTCTGCAAAAGAAGTTGTGAAGGAGGAAAAGGAAACCAGTTGTTGTTATGCACTAGTCGCAAATAAGGATGAACCTGCAAGTGCACAAATACTAGTAGAAAGAACATAATTAAAAGAAGAATTTTCGATGTTATTCCCGATGAGCTACGGATGGATTACCTCCCAAAGAGATATTGAACACCATATTGATTTGATTCCATGGTCTTCACTCACAAATAAAGTGGCTTATAGGATGATCCCGACATTGCATGCAAAGTTAAATAGGTAAGTGGCAAAGCTCGTGAGAAAGGGGGTTGTAAGGGAGAGCATGAGTTCATGTGCAACCCCAACTATATTAACACCAAAAAAGGATGGAATATGGAGAATGTGCATGAATAGTAGACAAATCAATAAATTACAATCAAGTATAGGTTCTCAATACCTCACCTTGATGATATGATGGATGTGCTTGCTTTGGATCTAGGTATTTCACCAAGAGTGATCTTCAATTGCAAGCTTACTATTGGTACCCAAATTGATTCTCCCTCAGAAGTTGAGGAACATCACAGACTTGATAGGAAGATTAGAGACAAGTAGATCATGTTGTATGTCATTTTGTAACCGGAAAGAAATGCATATTTCTCTTTGTCACTCGATGTGGAGAAATGGATTACACCCTCAAGAGGATTTGATCTATCCTCACTACTTTATGGTTGTGCCTTTCAACCAGGTGAGAGGACTATTTTGTATCATGTTGTTTTTGGAGGAGATGGAGATGTCCCTCTTTGTAGAGTTATTAAGAAGACCATGAAGAAAACATGATCAATACAAAAAAATATAACTCTCACAAGTTGTCACCCTAGATAATTGAGTTTATTTCTAAGCAACGTTGCTACTAAAGACAATGAAAACCTAATTGCTTCTGCATGTTTTGGTAATATAAATTATGCATTTTTACACACATAGGATAAATAGGGGTAGTATGGGTAGGATTGGTTGTTTTTAAATGAATTTTTGTGGGAGGTGAGGTAGAATGAACTTGATTCACCAGATCTTTGAGATATTTTACAAAATGGAAGGCTTAATCAACAGAATGCTTCAGAACAGCTAAAATGTTCCTTTAACTAGAAGGTGTGCTTCAATGGAGGCCCAGATCAACATGTTTTCACACAAACTTTAAGAATCCAAAATGAAGGCTCAAATTGAAAAACTTAATTGAACATTATCAACCTTTGTTTTATCACACCTAAGATACCCTCAAAGGCTAACAAACAATCTTATCATCATGTTAGGAGTAAAGTGATTTTAAATTTGTTTATTTCACTATCAAATGAAATCTCTTCTGATAAATGAAATTGAAAATGCCACCAAACTATCACAAGGATACGATCTTGTGTGATTCAAAAATATTTCAATGTAAGATTGCAATGGGATCAAGAAAAACTATTTGCAAACATTCGAAATGAAGGTATACACAATTTTACTCAAAGTCAACATAGATGAACTCAAATTGGATAAAATTCATCGTGGGGAAAGTTTCTAGAACAATCTTAGATCTTGTCAATGGCTTTACACTTGCATCCACCTTAACATGATCAAATTTAACAGAAAAGAAATAAACAGTTCCTCGAGATAGTTTCTCGTAAAGATGGGCTCTATAAAAAAATTCGATTAGGAATTAACTCTCGACCTCTAACACTCCAACCATTTGCATGACAAATTCATGCAATTTATAAAATTTAATCTACAATAGAGTTTTCCCCCAAAACAAAAAACATTCAAAGCACCATTGCTTGTTGCAATTTTGATCGTGATTCCTTTTAATAATATTTTTTAAAAGTTGTCAGTGCTCAAAGGAAAATCTCTCCAAATATTTCCAACATTCAATTCTTTCATCTGGTAAATCACTCTTCATCTCACACGTCAACTAATTCCTCATTTAATATGTCAAATATGTTTTCTTGCATGCCAAGGAAAGAAAGATTGGAAAATCAGATCGAATCCGATAGTTAGATCACATCTTAATGGTAAAAGACATTTTCAGATCTTCCCCACCAAATCAAGATATCAAATTAATTCTCCTCTTCATTTGGCATGTAGGAGACATGGATAAATGATAAAAAACCATTAAAATTCACATTCCCAGGAGCTTTGGAGCAAAATGGCAGAAAATCAGATACATATGCACAATTTTCATTGATTTCCCTTTTGAATTTGGACCGTCCACATGGGAGATCCGAGTTAAGACGCAGTGTGGGGTTCTTTTTACCTTTTACAAATTTTGGGAAAAAATGCAAAATTTCTCATTTTTCTCCGCCCCTCCGCCTTTGAGAAAAGGGCTTGACACGTGTCCCAATGGATTCTAGAGGAACCACGACTTGATTACATTATTTTACCTCATTTTTGGAAAAAGGAAAATTTTCCAAATTTTCCCCATAGCTCCACCCTTCCACCTTTAGTTTCTGATGTGGGTCCCAGTGGAAGTGTGCTTCCTTTTTACACTTTAACCCTTTTTTTCATAATAGGAAATATTTCTAAATTTCCTTGAGAGTCTGCACCTCCGTCGTTGAATTTTCAAAGAATTTTTTTGACTATTCTCTATCGGGCTTGCGGGTCATTTTGATGAATTTAATCTTTTTGACAATAAGAGGAAAAAATCCAAGTTACCTTCGATGGCCTGCCTCCCCACCTTTTAACTTCCACATGTCTCAATGGCACATTTTGAGATGGTCCCCAAAATTAGAGACCCCAAACAAGCGCAGGCTCAACATGTGTCTCAGTCTGGTAGAGTCTATTAAAAATTTGAAGGTTCAATGGAAGGCACCATGTGTCTAAGGTCTGAGATAGTATTCTTCGGCCATTGAAAATTCCAAGCAAAAATTCGAGTGAGCGGAAGCCTCAAGTGTCCTCCTGATGCTTCTTTAAAATAAAACTCGGGGCGGTCCCCAACATGCACGGTCCCTCTATGTGTCCCAGGACCTTTAGGAATTTTCTTAAAAAGTATAAGTAAGGGAAGGCCCTGGAAACTCCACATGTCTCCCCTGTCATAATTTTTAAGGTGGGACCCCGAGGTAGACCCTCAAATGAGTGCTAGCCCACCACGTATCCGTGGCCTAACAAAATCAGACTGCCACACAAAAAAATTGTCTAAGTCTGCTGGGAAAAGTAGCGTAATCCTCCGGGTGGAAAATTTTTGGTTTGAAGAGAACCATAGATGTTTTAGAGTGCCCCGCATATCTCGAATCCCACATTAAAGGGCCACGTTTCCATCGATGTAAAAATATAAATTTGATGGGAAAAATACACCCGTCCAACTGTAAAAATGCAAGGAAACCACCGTTTGAGCCGGAGATGAAATTTTCTGTAAGGATAGAAAATTTGGAAATTTTGTAAGGTTCAAAAATTATCCTCTAAGCTACATCCATTCACGTTTCTTGGTATTTGCGATAGAAAATAACAGGGACAACAATACACGACTATGGAAAATGGAAGGAAAGGAAGAGCTGAGTTTTGTGCCCAATTTACAAACTCCTTGAGATGGAAAGAGAATAAAAAAAAATTTACGACCTTTAAGTGACCTCGACCAAGGAAGGGATTGATCATGGCAACCAAATGGAGGACAAATTCTTCAACCACCAACACGGGAGGCAAAATACATACGGAGAGTGTAGGTCAGAACTCGAGGAATTTCAAGGGAAAATGGTGCGAGATTAGAATGAGCACCAACATCGGCTCTGCTCGAGGATGGGCACTCCTAGCGAGTGCCACAAGAACAAAAGTAGACCAAGTGCCAAAAATATCCATTGGGCAAAGGAGTCAGCTTGCAGAGCAGAAAACCATAACCATCTCCTAAAAATGAACTGAGAAACCAGCAAAAAGTAGGTCACCAGGACCGAGACGAGCAAAAACACAAAAGATAGAAAGTAACCAATGAACTATACACTATTCAAATGATGCTCACCTTGATTCTGGGAATCAATCAAGGATTTTTTTAAATCTCTTCCATTAATAGTCAATTAAATAAATTCCCCATCCAATTCTTTCAAGAAGAAGGTATTTTCACCAATTTTAATGTCAATGGAGTAAGGGCCCATCCATAATGCATCAAATTTACCATGATTTCCCTTATCTTTATGCCTACTATCCCATAACACACAAGATCCCTAATGCTGAAATCTACGGGTCTCACCTTTTTATCAAATAACTTCTTCAAATTTTCTCTAAACTTCACATGCCACTTTGATGGGATGTCATTCTCTCTTCATCCAACTCAATAGTTTTCAAGTTTCTCTCATCCATAAGCTTAGCTAAGCCCAAACCTCTTACCAATTTCGTGGTTTGGATATCCATGTCATATTCCTGTAACTTGTTCACCCATCTACATATTTTTCTTGAGACCTCCATCTATGATAAGACATCTTTCACCATGGTGTGGGGAACATAAGCAACAACTTTAGAGCTCAAAATGTAAGGTCTGAAAACCTTTGTTGCTTTTACCAAGGAAAATGCTTTCTTCTACATAATGGTTTATTTACACTTAGCCCCTTGCAATGCCTTACTTGAAAAAGGTGATTGGCCTCTCAGCCCCTTCATCATCCTTATGCAACAAGAAAGATGCAATAGTGTCATCCAAGCAAAATAAAACATTTGAAAATTCTTCTTATAACTGGAGTTGCTAAAATAGGGGCATGCTTTAATACTTCTTTGATCCCATTGAAATCTTGAATGGAAGCCTCTTCCCATTTGATAACTTGGTCCTTCTTTAGCATGTAATTAATTGGAATAGTCAAATCAGCAACGTTTGATATGAATATTTGGATAAAGTTTATTTTCCCAAAGAAGGACCGAATTCCCTTCTTGGTTCTTAGAATTGGGACCTTGCTTTGATGGCATCTACGCTCTCGGGATCAATCATGACACCATCCATTGATACAATGTGACCAAGCAACTTGGCTTTTTGCACTCTAAAATGGCACTTCTTTGGATTGAGTGAAATGCCATACTCTTTGTATATTATCATTATTTTTTCCAAGTGCTGCAAGTGATCACTTCTCTTTCTGGAAAACACATTCACATCATCTTTGTAAACAACAATAAAATCATTAATGTAACCAGCAAAAGCAACATCCATTACTCTTTGAAATTTTTCTCCGGATTCATCAAACCAAAGGGAATTCTAACATAGACATAATTTCCCCAAGGAGTGGCAATGGTTGTCTTAATTATTTCGATTCCTTCGGGTAAGTGCACGAAGTTGGTGGACAATTCCATGGACATAAAAACCCGAAATAAAGGTACCGCGATCGCGGTTCTTGAATTCTAGGTTCGGTAATTACCGAACCTAAACCGCGATCGCGGAACTCTGAGACAAAATTTAACAGTCCCGCGACTCGTTATTTTCCTCATTTTTCATTTCGAACCGTGACTTTTCCTAAACGTTTTTCACTCGCGCTTTCAATACTATCTCAAAATTGCTCATCGGACTTCTGGATAGCGATAGATTCAACCATGCCGCCAAGACGAGGAGGTAAGTCCCCGATTGTAATCATTTTTTTGCATTTTCATGGTTTTTGTGAATGTTTGTTTATGTATACAATTTTCTTGTTTTATCAGTTGTCGGTAAGCTCGAAATCGTGCAAACCATCAAAACATTCCTCAAAACGCACCGAACATTCCTCAAAACCCTCCGAACATTCCTCAAAACCCTCCTCCAAACATAGATCCGCCCTCTGTGGCTCCTTCTATCCCCACTGAGCCAACAGGAATGCAAGATAATATCATTGGAAGAATCCAAGAAAATAAAATTGTCATTGAGAACCTAATTCAAACTATAAGATAAAATCATGCTACAAATCCATCTCGCATGACTTTAGAAAATACATTGCAAACATTGATTGGTGAAGTCGAGTCTGCAACCAACCAAATACATAGATGGAACACCTTTAGAAGTGACTGTAGGCGGTGGTATGTGGATAAACTATCCCATGCGGCCGTCAAAGACAAAAAAAAATGGAAAATACCTCATTTGTGCATTATTTACCGACCCTAGAACCAATGCCCCCGCAGTTACTTGCAAACGGTTCCCAATCCATTGGTGCCATGATGATAGAATCAAAAAAATTTGGGACCGATGGTGGATGGTTTTTTATTATCCACCATGCAACAACAATGAGGTTCCTCTTTATTTTTTGAAGAAATTATATTGTGAGTTCGTGCTCAATGAGGTCCCAAATTATTTTGACTTTTCTGAATTTTTTGGTCGAGGAGGTGGCTCTGCACATGAGTGCACTGGTGCACGCGTAGGTCAGCCTAGGATCCCCATGCCCCAAAACCCCCACTCGCTTTTTAGTTATCCCTCCTACAAAGTGAAGGAGGTTGTGGAGATTGATACATTCCATGCATTGAGGGAGCTCACTCGACACTCTCACCTAGATAAGCACCCAGTATGCATCCGGTGATGTTGGTGGAGGCGCTAGTTCTAGTGCACCACACCACCGTGGGATCATGTGGTGCCGTATGCACCGCAGCGAGACATCATTTGCTGTTCATAGGATTTCTTTTCTATAGATGATATGCTTTGAGGGAATGTTTTTGGAACTGGAGCCACTGATATTGGTCTTTCACAGGTAAATTTTAAATAAATTTAAATAATATATATATATATATATATATTTGATTGTACGTCATGTACATACATGTAAAAAACTAATTTTTTATTTTATTTTAAATAGCAAGAGCCGGTGAAGGAAACATCCGGTGTCGACATGCTAGCTACTACGGTTGGGCGTGTTTCAAACGTAAGTTTCAAGTTGTACAAACTTACATTTTTAATAAATCATTTAATTGCTTTAGATTATTATTATAATTTGTTTCACGTGTATGTTGTACATGTATTAATATTTTTCTCTTTTATACACAGGAGCCCTCGACGGTCATCATCTCGCTCGGTGAATCGAGGCTACTGGCATGCCTCACATGAGTTTTACGCAGGTTAGTTACAAATATCTTTACACTTTGTTTCTAATTCTTGGACCTCTGTACATGAGTTTCACTTTCTTATACTCAACCTATATAAAATACATACAACAACTATTTGATTGATATTTGTTCTTCCCTGTAATATGTAAACATTTCCTACTTTTAGATCCTTCATTATAACTAAGGAACATTTAGACACCTTTACAACTCTACCTTGACTTGTGAACTTATAACCACTAGTGTCTAATTCACTCAAGGAAATTAAATTTCTTTGTAGTTATGGTACATGTTTTACTTCTTTTACGTCCTTACTATACCATCAAAGATATTTATCTTGATGCTACCAATCCCTTCTGTTTTATATGAAACATTGAACTTACCAATAGAATGTAACTACCATCAAGGGGTTAGTAAGAAGAAAACTAACCTCTATGCGGAAAAATGTAATTTTTGTAACACCAGAATTTAACAACCATTCATGTTGATAATAGGAAACGTTACAAACCGATAAAACTTCATCAGTCATACCTTCACTTGTTTATACTTGATTTCCTTCCTTTGTGACATCTTACTTCTTTTCTAATTCTTTCGTCATCCAATAATGCTTTTTAAGATGCTCTGATTTTTCGTAGTCCTGACACCTTGCATTAATCTTCCTCCTTTGTGACTTAGATCTAGATGTACCACTTTAAATTTGACCTCTTTCTTTAGATCTGGCTCTAACACACATGGCTTCAAGTGTAGAGATATTTCCAACAAAATTTCTTTCATTTCCGAGCCAAAAATGCTCCAACAACATAAGCATAGTCAAGGTCATCAACAATATGAAAACTAAAAGAAGTTACTATATTATCCCATTAATCTTGTAAAGTACATAAAAAGGTGACTACTTTGTTTTCATTCTCCATTTTCATATAAATACTAGTCAATCGACATAATAAAATATTAAAAATATTTAAATGAAAAACAATTTTCATACCTTCTTTCATCTCGCAATTCATGCAAATTCCTTTTCAGAAAATATAATTTCTTATAGATTTCGCCATGTAAAGACTTTCTCGATCTCGGTCCATGAACATGTTGATGTCTTTTCTCCAACTATATTGAAGAGAACCTCATATGCTAAACATGTAATCATATCAGCACCGAGTGATTTCATATCCAGATCTTCCCATTCATTTTCATCCATCCCTACAGGTTTCTTTACCTTTCAATCCATGTATTTGTGAAGCCCCTATTGCACCAGTGCAACACGTGCTTTGAGTTTCCACATATCAAAGTTTTTCTTATCATTAAACTTCTCCACCTCAAACTTTACACTTGACCTATCCATGGATCAACTCCTTGATGAAATTCTGTGAATCTAGATATGTGTTTGGTCTGGTGATGTTAGATTTAAAAGTCCTTCAAATTTGAATGATGCTCTAATTGTCATAGAAGATGACTATGGGTTACCTTGATTAAATACAAAACTTTGTCAAAATCTTATGAAGATAGATGGCCTTCGTGCTAACATTTATAGATCCTATGTATTTAGCCTAAATAGAAGATAAAATAATAACATTTTTATTCTTTCTTGAGTAACTAAATATTGATTTGTACATGTTTTTTGTATAGCTCTTAAGTAGATTTTAATATTTCAATTTGTACATGTTTTTTGTATAGCTTATGACTGCTAGAGAGACTCCTCCATATATGCAGACTGTGGAGGCTGCTGTAGATACTGCCATAGCATCTGCAGATCCACTAACTGAGGTACACAATTTTTTAAATTTGTTAAATTTTGGAGGTTCATTATTTCTTATTAAACTTAAATCTACAATATCAAATTTTGTAGGTATATACATGTCAAATATTTAATTTGAAAATTAATTATTTGTATGTGAGCTTACCCTCGTGAGTCTATTGTTGTCCCCGCGACACGTCAACAAAAATTGATAGGGATCATGACATTGTGGTAAGATTTCACATACATTTTAACTAAATTGTACAAGTTTCTAAATTTTGAGTGTATTTTAAAATTTTGGGTGTTAAAAACTTGTTGTTTATGAATGTGCAGTTTAGGTCAGCAGCATGCTTAGAGACACCTAGGACCACACGATGAAATCCAGTGGCATCTCCTCCACTACATCCCCGTGTCGTGGACGTGCTACTTCTAGCAGGCGAAGAGAGGGAAGATGTTTCATGAGTAGATTTATAGTCCACTGGATGACACATATATGTGGTCATGAGTAGATTCACACCATTGTATATATATATATAGCTCTTTTGCGACCGCATGTGGTCCCATATATGTACATTATGACACGTGCTTAGTTCGAGATGTATACATTATGAACTTATGTACATATATATTTTCGAGACGTGCGTGTCTGGAGCACACTTTGTTTGATTCTTATATATATATATATATATATATCCATGTGTGTTGGTTAAATCATATTTATTTTGGTTATTTTGGTATTATTGCTAACTCTGAGAAAGTGGGTTTTGATCTCTGTTCGGTGGATTTTTTTTTGTCTAAAATGAGTTTATTTCAAAAAAGGTGACAATTGGATATTTATTTTAATGTTTATATAGGGGTGTGGTCCAAATTTAAATTCCTATTATTGAATATTTTACGAGTAGTTGTAGTTTTACTCATACAGTGTTTGTAGAAATGAAAAACCAAGGTCGAATTTGTCTTTCTGATGCTCATTGGCACGTGAAATATTTGCATGGTATTCCAACATCTCCAAGGTAGTGGGGGAAGGTTCCTACATTGTTTATTTTGGAATTATTTAAACATTGAGGCCCATTAATTTATGAATAATCATTAAGAAGCCAAACTGGTTTTAAACCCTCTTA